>CM067306.1:29609216-29789180 GCA_034231615.1 Meghimatium bilineatum
TTACTATTTTTCTTTTGCCATCTGGTGCCCATTTTAATGCCTGTAGTGGCATGTGGACTATTCTACAATTAAAATATCCACAATTGTCCGCGCCTAGTTTTTATCTAGCTGACCCTGCTACTTAAGTTTGTTTTCGGTTCAGTCAGTATCGTTTGAATAACAAATAATATTTATCTCACCCTATTACGACAATCTCCACCACAAACACAAAATCCGTCTCATCCCACCTCCCCACACACACACACACACACATCCTATACTTCTACACAAAACATTCAAACACTCACCATATCTACTCAAGTACTCACCATATCTAAAGAAAGTTGTAAATACTCATTGCTGGCACTGTAAACGCTGCCAAAGTTTTTCAGAGTGTACCTGATGGCAGATTTCTCCAACATCTTGCAGTTATGTGCCTGAAAGCAAGTAACAACCACTACTAGCATCAACGCTGTGACCGACAGTTGCATCAACATTATCAGTGCGATCACCCCACGGTATTTATGTGTAATTTACTACAAACAATTCCGTATCAGTATCCAGTAAGTATTTACTTTTAATGTTAACCAAATTGTACAGATACAATAACAAAATGAACACTGCATGTCAAACATGAACTTAAGAAATACTGAAACAATACATAAATCATAATTGATAATACACTTATAGAAAATATTTTAATTTGTATTTTGAAAATACTGCACAACAAGGAAATTTTCTGAACAATCCAGGGATCTCTTCAATTCACACCACGGGTCTCTTTACTTCACATTAGGGAATTCTTGACTTTACATCAGGGATCTCTTCACTTGAAATCAGGGATATCTTCACTTCACATCAGGATCTCTTCACATCTGGAATATCCACTTCACACCAGGGATCCCCTCACTTCACATCAGAATCTCTTCAATTCAGGTATGTCTTCACTTAACACCTGGGATATCTTCACTTCACACCTGGGATATCTTCACGTCATAACCGGGGTTTCTTCATCTCACACCAGACATCAAGTCCCTTCACATTAGGGATTTTTTCACTTCAGACAAGGAATCTCTTCACTTCACATCAGCGATGTCTTTACGTCACACCTGGGATATCTTCACCTCACAACAGGGATTTCTTCACTTCACACCAGAAACTGTTCAAAACCTTCACATCACACCATGAAGCAGGCCCTTCATAGCACTCTCCATTTAATGGACTGCCCCAGAGCTCTATTATCTATTGTCTTTTCCTTGTGGTTTCTTATTCACTCTTGTCGTTAAGCGTAGAGGTGATTGGCCAGATGTGTGACCTCGGCTATGCTATGACCGTGTTAGTTCAGGATATCGCTGAAGTTTTATATCCCACCCTTTTCGATGTCTTTCTCTGGCTGTACCCTGATCTCATTTGGTTATATGCCTGTACTGACAATCTGTGGTGATGCATTCTCATAATGTGGCCAAACCCCTTGATCTGCTTCCTTTCTATGTATTCTGTACAAGGTGTTATACATTTTATTTCCTGATGTCTTCATTTTGTAATATATCGAGCCTGGTGACACCCGCAGCTTTCCTCACGCATTTCATCTCATATCTCACTATCTTTCTGTAATGTGAAGATGAGAGAGACCAGGTTTGGAACTGGTAACAGTGTTGATTGGAATATACTGTAAATAATTTGCCTTTTAACTTCCATCTTGATCTTTGGATGATCAGTGGTGACAGTTGGTATATTACTGCATTTTCCTTTTGACATCTCGTCTCTATCTCCCTATTAAGGCTTCCATTGTCTGTGAAAATACCACTTAGATATTTGAACTCCGATATTTGTTTTAATCCTATGTTGTCTGTATGTATGTTTAGTGTGCTCCGTGTTCTGCATATTTTCATAGTGCCGTCGTTTGTGTATTGATCATGTTGTATTTTCTACACTCAGAAGATAGTGAGTTAACATGATTTTGCAGTTGTTCTTCGTTTTCGTTTATGAGACTCTGGTTGTCTGTGAAAAGCAGTTTATTTAGTTCATTGTTTAGTTGTTCTGAGTTATCTTGTTCTGAGTCGGTGATATTGCCCTCTGCACTTTGTGTCTCTTTTATTATTTTATCTACGGTATGTATATATTGAAAAATGGGTGAGAGCACGCAACCCTGACGCACTCCCGTTTCTGTCTCAAATGCGTCTGTAATACAATCTGATGTTCTTACACGCATTTGCAATTTTTATACAAAGTCTTTGCAACTAACCCCTCTTCTGAAGCCAAATTGAGAGGGGCTCAATTGTGGTGCGATGATGTATCTTGCACGTTGTTCTATAATCGTTGCATAGATTTACCTGGTGTGGCTTAGCAAGACACCTCGGTACGTTTCGCATTCTCTTTTGTTGCCCTTGTTTTTCCACAATGGCACGATTACTAATTTTTGCCAGTACTCTGAAAATTCCCTTTCTTCCCACGATATTGTGAATATTCTTTGCAGCATTTTACCCCAATATCTTTGCATGCTTTAATGGCTTCGTTGGAAATGCCATCTGTGCCAGGCGATTTGTTTTTTGGGTTGTTCATGATATCCAGTTCTATTTTTTGGCTTAACACATCTGGCTCTATGATGTCTTAGTCTTTTCCCTTATAAGTATGTTGAAATAGTATGTTGGGATTATACAGTTCTTGGAAGTATTATTCCACCTACTATTTCTATTCTTTCAATTAAGTAGGAGTAATCCATCTCTGCTGTTTATTATTGCAGTTGGGTTATAGCTTTCGTTTTTTCATTCTCATTGCGTTGATCTTTAGAAAAAATCTCTAGCGTTATTCCTATGTATGCCTATTAGGTGTTCTCCATATTTGCGCCAGGAATTCTCTTTGGCTTCTTTGATTATTCTTTTCGTATTTCATCTAGCTAATCTGTACTGCATATTATCATTTTTTAAAAGATTTAAACCAAGTTTTAAAGCATTTTTTCTTTATTTGTGTAGCTTTTTGCAACTCTTCATTCCACCATGCTGTTTGCTGGTTTCCCTTTATATGTTTTCTTATTCCGCATACACTTTGTAGATTATTTATCATGTGAGTTTTAAATAATTCCCATTCTACCATTATGCCATTTCTTTTGCTTGTAGGGCAGTGAAGGCATTGGTCATTTCTTGGTATAACATATCTCTTGTCTGCTCATAGTCTAGCTTTATAAAGTTCAGCTGTGGTTCTTGTTTTTTGTTCGTTGATGGTCTTTATTTTTGTTTTCGTTTTTCAGCTATTACAACCGGACAGTGACCAGTGTCTAGGTGGTCTAACAACATTACTACATACAATCTCATAAATAAATAACACAAATGATTCTTAGCGCTGTCGCTGTGGTTACCTGACCAAACTGTAGAATTCCAATGCAGTTTTCGTGTGAGAGGTTTCTGTTAAGATATTCGCAACACAATTTCAATAACCCAGTTACGTGGTACTGGTCGGCCACAGGAAGTAGTAGCTCGATGTTTTCAGGTGTCAGCCGAGCTGTTCTTGTGTATGCAAAATCGATAAGAAGTCGGATGGCTTCGGAAGGCACTCCGGGTATTGTTATTTCCCGCTTCTGTGTGCTAATTTGCATATAATAAGATGAAAACATTTTAGGTTTAATCTGTATATAAAATCTCTAATTTGTATTCGTCTGTGGTCATCTAATTTAATCACTCCGTAGAAGTAGGGGCTGTCCATCCATAAATTACGTTTCAAAAAGTTTGACAGATTTTGGCATGGGGAGGGGATTGACAAAATCTGACGTTAACAATACTTTTTAAAGTAAAGTAAGGTCCAATGGCATCAATCTGCTGCAGGGATAAGAAAACTCTTCAAGTAGTAAGCCGCAGCAACTTTTAGGTGGGGTAGCCAGTTCCCTTCCTTGCTGTTTTTGCATCTCTTAACTCATGCGTCAGGTACTCATTTATAGCTGAGTCTATCCGAGAAGTGGTCGTGTCCAGCTAGAAATCACGACCCGGACTTTTTTTTTGGGTCCGGTCGTGGTTTCAAACAGGCACGCTGTAACCCGGCGAAAGCAAGCAAGCTCACTATCAACCGCGCTCTTGAACAATATTTTTTTAATACAACGTTTAAATTGTTTAAATTTGAAACATTTTTCTAAAATCTTGAAACAAATAATGTTTTTTCTACTTTTTATGAAATTTTTTTTATTTGTACGTGAGTGGAGAGAGAGAGAGAGAGAGAGAGAGAGAGAGAGAGGTTGGGTTAAAAAAACTTACTTAAGCAGATAGGGTCCGTGATTTCTTGACGGATGGGGAGAGGCTAGGTAAAAAATTGGCAATATACTGTGGACGTACTTATTTATGGACAGCCTCTTAGACTGAAGTCGCCGTAACATATCACTCCATTGTTCCCTGTTCTTTTCAGGTTCCAAAGTTTAGTGGCTGGTACCAGTTGGCTCATATCACTTCAATGTTCTCTGTTCTCTTCGGGTCTGGACAACAACAGATTCCATACTGATGTCGCATGTGTTGAGTCGAAAGACATAGATATCGCAGACACGATATAAAACCACGACTTCTCTGTGCTCTAGACTACATTCAGCTGGTGGCTAAAGGGAGAAATAATAGCAGATAGTGGTTGTGGTGATGGGAGTGATGATGATGGAGTCGATAGTGGTAGCCATGCCAGTAAAAATAGTAGGTTAGCCACCAAGACAGAATAATAGGAGGGGGAAGGGGTTTTATAGAGGCAAACAATCCCATTATGAAAATATAACATGACATCTAGGTCTAAGAAACTAGTAGGTCAGCTTTTTTCCGAAAAGACACTCCCCCCCCCCATGCCAAAAAAAAGTAATCCCACAAAACGTAAATTATTTGTTCGTTTTAGGGACATGGCTATTTTTCTAAAGTCATATCCGCTGCCCTTCTAGTAGAAGTATAGTAGTAGCAGCAGCAGCAGCAGCAGTAGTAACAGCAGCGGCAGTAGTAGTAGTAGTAGTAGTAGTAGTAGTAGTAGTAGTAGTAGTAGTATTACTACAGTGATTACAGTATTAATAATAGCAGTAATGGTGATGGTATTAGTACTCGTAGTAGCATTAGCAGTGAATATTAACAGTACTGTCAGCAACATATAGAAGTCCTTGTTTGTATAGAAGATAACTACACTACTATGCATATACGAGTATGGTGTTGTAATATTAATAACGAGAGATGGTGTTGGAAGTAATGATAATGTCGACGGTAGCATGTTATAATGTAATACCTGAAAGCGTGGCTGGTAAACAGAGATTTAAAGTACGGACTGCATGCGGACATGATGTTGCGGTGTATTGGGTAACAGTGATTCTTGACCTGCGGTTGGGAGACAAATATATTTATATATAATAATAAGACTAGCAGCCCGTTAGGGTCGTAGGGGTGACACACTGGATACATCATCAACAGGTAGGATACCCTGAACAGAATGTAGCAATCACCACAGTCTTTCGAAACATCTGTCGATCTTGAGCCAGTCTTCCTGCTTCTGCTACAGTCATGTCCAGGTGGTCTTTGATGTCTTGCGTCCATCTTCTTATTGGTCTGCCTCTTATTCGTCTCCCTGGCATCATCCCCTCCATTATGACCTTCTCTAGATTGTCGTGGCGTTTTATATGATCAAAATTTTGTAGTTTTCTGGAAAGAGCCTTACTTCACATTGCTGGTGATTGTCCAGGATTCACATCCATATATTTCCACTGGGAATATGCAAGCTCTTAGGAATGTTAGTTTTGCTGTTTTGCAACAGCTCAGCCATATATTTTTAATTTGTATCAGCTTCTTTGGCGCGACAGTCCACCTCCTTCTGGTTTCTTCATGGCAGTCACCATTAATGTTGATAAGAGAACCAAGGTATTCCAAGCTGGTGACTCTAATTCGCTGGTATTGATACTGATTGAGAACTTGTTAGTGTCGCATTGAATGCTTGATCTCCAGATGTGATGGATTAAGATGTAATCTATTTGATTTTTTTGTCTTGCCATCTGGTGCTGTCCAAGTGAACAGTCGTGTACAATGTTGTTGGAATAGAGTGTTCGTGATTGTCAAGTTAATCTAATAGTCTGTCTCCTCTCTCGTTCCTTTGGCAGATAGCGGAAGGCCCTACTGCATGTCTTTCTGACCATGCGAGTGATCCAACCTTTGCATTTAAATCCCCCGTTACTATTTTAATGTCTTGCTTTGTTATTTTATCTATTGTCTCTTGTATATCGTCATAAAATATGTCTATTTCTTCGTCTTCTGCTGCTGATGTTGGTGGATGATGACTCGCTGGATTCCTCAGCAAAAAAAAGCTCTCCAAAAAAACTCTATCCTCAACCATTCGGAGGAATGTAGAAAAGCACGACCATACCATTCCTTGATGTTATGAATTCAAGATTTTCTCTGCCCCCTCCCCCCTCTCCTCCTTATACTATCGACTGTTCCTCACAAAATGTATATATATATATATATATATATATATAGCACAAGCAAAACTGTTTATTTTCCCATGACCTCGTACATTTTATGACCTATCGGCTAATGGAAAGTTAAGCTTTACTACTGAATTCGTTCTCAAATTCCTGCATATTAGCAGAATGATGTCTAGAGAATGGAATGCGTCGTGCCATTGTTTACAGATTATCTGCGGTATTCTGTAAACAATACAAATTGTCTGGAACGCTTTTCAACCAGCTTACTTAGGGATAATTAATTTAAATATTGTATCTTAGAGGCTACACAGATGGGGTTTCTGAGAAGAATGATGAAAATTCCATTGACAGCTAAGAGAACTAATCCAGATTTTCTCATTGATGCTGGCGTAAAAAGATCAATCATGGCAACAATTAGGGGCAGACAGTCAAGGTTTCTATGGCATGTGCTGAGAAAAACACAACTTGAACACTTAATAACCACTGGAAAGATCAAGGGGAGAAGAGATAGGGGACGACAAAGAGAAAAGTTGCTAGATGGACTAGTATTGTGGCACGGTAGAAGTTCACCAACTGAGCTTATTGACAGCACAAGATACAGAGAGTCGTTGAGAAACATGATCGCCTACGCCATTCAGCATGGCACTTGTTTGATTGATTGATTGTATCTTATAATTAATTTAAATATTCATTATTTTAGGGTTGGAGTTAGGGTTAGGAGAGGTGTGTTTTACATAACTAATCCTAACCCTAAATAGATTTATATTAAATTAATAAATGATAAACGTAACTGATAAACATAGTCAAGGGAAATAATCCAATTAATAGGCAAGCGTTCTAGACAAGAACCAGAATTTGCATCAATATCTCTTCAATATTGACATTGTGACACTTTGGCAATGATATTCATAACGAATAAAAAAAGTAAACTGCGTTTGAAATGAAATACTAAAAGATATGAGATCAGTGAATGTGAGATAGCGGACGGAAACGATATGAGATCAGTGAATGTGAGATATCGGACGGAAAAGATATGAGTTCAGTGAATGTGAGATATCGGACGGAAAAGATATGAGTTCAGTGAATGTGAGATATCGGACGGAAAAGATATGAGTTCAGTGAATGTGAGATAGCGGACGGAAAAGATATGAGTTCAGTGAATGTGAGATAGCGGACGGAAAAGATATGAGTTCAGTGAATGGTCTTTGATTTTTATTAATGACGAAATAATTGATAGAGACTTGCAGACGACCGCTGATATTCTTTGCCACTGTATTTCGGTGAACATAGCAATGAATTATTATAACATTCGGCACAGCCTTACATACACACACATACACGCACACACACATACACGCACACACACATACACGCACACACGCACGCACACACACACACACACACAGAGAAAGAGAGAGAGAGAGAGAGAGAGATAGTAAAATCAATGTTATCACCAATCATGGACGGTGCACCATCTATTGCATGAGCGAGGGTGTTTGTTATTGGAATGTCGTTAAGGCGAAAGTAATATCCGAACTTGCGAAGTATCGATCCTCCTTTTGTATCTGTTTCCATTTTTCTTACAAAAAAAAAGCATTTCTAGATAAATTTTATCATCTTCAATGTAGCGGACATATGCGAGCACCATTGATTCATTTCCAGGGAGGGTAGATTTACTCAGTTTCAAGCTAAATTCTGTATTTGGGTAATTTTCAAAATGCACAATTTGCAGCAAAGTATGTTTTCCACATTGCTCGCTCTTGTCAATACGCCTCTAAAATGTGCTATTTTACCGAGAGGTGTATGCTTTAAAACCAATTCCGAGATTGGTGCAATACTGTTCTTAAGAGTTCCTGAATGACTAGAAAGATCAATTCATCTACAATAGTATGGGCTTTTGCAGATTTTTCTATAAACGGAGTCATATTGTAAGAAGCCAAAACATAATCATGTCTATGCCTTGATGTAAAGTCAATCACAGTTTGTAATGTCTTCTGTGTTTTCGTCTTTGATTCAATTCCTGATAACCCTACCCCCCCTCCCTACATTTTATTACATTTATCAGAGTAAACATTCAGAATATGATCACTTCTTCAACGTTATTTCTCGAACTCCCGCTGGACCCCATTTGTATCAGGACAATGATACTATTAGATTTCGAGCAGGATGTAGACCAGAGAATAGAAATGCATTGTGTAGCAGTTTTATTTGCACCAAGACCAGACACATCCGTCTTTGGCAGAAAATAGTCAGTTAATCTCAATCACTTCATAGCCGTATTAGAAAAGATTTTCCCGACATCGAGCACAATGACAATTGGGTACAATACAAGAATCAGTGGACAAATTACGTGACAACATACCAACTTTTTTTGTGTGCATTATCTCGGAAACTTAAAAAGTCGTAACTTAAAATACCAATCTAGCGATAAACGCCGGATGAACTGGCCATCCACCTCCCACTCAGTGTGCAGCGCACATGTCGAGTGATCAGGGGCTCCCATCGCGCAAAGTAAAGATGCGTCGGTATATGTGTCTTTATAGGAATTTCGTTCCGTTTAATTATGTTAGCTATTTGTACCGTAAAAACCTGTCCACTGATTCTTGTATTGTACCGGCAATTATTTATTATGAAGTGAAGTAATGAATTCATATTTCAGATATCCATTAATATACTTACGAAACTTCCCTTTGGCAATTGCGTCTGTCATTTTTGAAGATAAAAACTATGCAAACAACCGTATGATTTACGAAAATTCTAAACAAAATATCCAGATTCATATAAAGAAAAGACTCACGTATAATACATTTTTTTCTCATAAAAACATTAAAGATTAGACGTAGAAAATAAGAACTCTTTATTGTGTTGGGACCACTTTTCGTTAATATTCTCAGAATTGCACCTCCTGTCTTATTATACACAAAAAGTAGCACGTACCCTCATTTATTTGTCTCGCTTAATCTTTCAGCCTTTTCCTAAATTTTATTCCCCCCCCCCCTTGACCCTGCATCGCCCCCTCAGGTTATAGATAATCGCATCTACAGCGCCCACTTGACCCTTAATCGCTCTCTCGAAGTCTCTCGCCGCCCCCAGGACGCGTTTCCATACATTTTGAGAAATTCTGTATAATTCGGTAGCCACTCCCGGGTTTATCTTGGGTTATTTTCCAAGAATCTGTTGGGTTTTTTTTACTTCAAAATATTGAGTGGTAACTATGGGATAGAACAATGAAATCATGAAACGTGGACGAACGAAGAAATACAAAGTACCTTAATCACGGCATCGCAGAATTTTCCAGCTTGCCTCAATTCTGCAAGAATACCAAACAAGGCATCCCCGTTTCTATAGCAACCGTCCCCGCCTGACTCCAAATCAACCTCTTCAATATCTGTATCCATTTTGATTGGTTGAAAATAATCTCACTGTAGACTTTCTGGCTTCAGACAAGTTTCGCGTTTTGCTAGTTTTGTTTTCCGGCGTACTAGTCAGAAATTAAAAAAAATAATTGTTCCTCTTTTTGTTTACTGTAAAATTTAAAATAAATTACATACTAATTATTACATGCTAAATCACACGATAAAAAATATCCGGGCGTAAAGCCAAAAGTAGGTAAATAAAACGTGGATAGAAAACTTTAAGATAGCCTTGAACAAACATGGACTAAATGCAACCTCGGCGACACATCTGGCCTTGGAACGACAGCTTAAGCTCTCACCACTATGCTTAACGACAACTGTAAATACGATCAACCATCATTCACCCGGGGACAGACAATTGACAATAGGCTAATTAATATGCTAAAGAAAGACTCCATTTCTGTACCAGTTGTGCATGTTTGTTGAAAAGATACAAAAGGCGTAGAGGATTGACTTCATCGCATTATGGTTTCCCGATATGTGCTCCATCCTTCATTCTAAACGACGCGGTACGCCGCCTACCAAGAGTACCACTCCGCACGTAACACCGTAGCTCCAAGATATAATCCCAATTTGTGTATATGTATTTATATGGCAATAAATTATGCCAACAATATGTGGAAGTGAATCTGAAAATGTTTGTCAGTTGTTGACACAGGGAGGGAGTGGTTGACAAAAGTTGACATTAACAATATTGTAGAACAAGTAGAAAAACAACAAAACGTTTGTCTAATTTCGTTTGTGAGTTCGTAGATGCCCGATGAGTCAGATTCGTGTCAGGAAAGTTCTATTGCAGTACATGCTAGAGTGTAGAGGGTTTGGAGTAGGAGAGTTTTCGAATTTGTCCTTCCGCTTTCGTCGCTTGTATTTTACCCGCTGTGTTCTTTTCTTTTTCAAATTTAATGATGCCAGCAGTGATCTGGGTGTGCCAAGCTGAGGGATCAAGGGTTGTAGTCTCCCAGGAGCTAGGATCGATGCTGTGGTGCTTGAGATAGTTTTTTAGGTGATCCGTGAAGCACTTTTTTTCCCGCCACTTGAACGTTTACCATCGCACAGCTCCCCATAGAATAATCTCTTTGGATGACGCTTGTCTAGCATACGGACGATGTGGCCAGTCCAGCGGAGCAGGAATATAATCAGCAGGGCATGGATGCTTTACAAACGGGATTTTTGAAGGATTTCCGTGTCTGGTACATGATCCTGCCAACGTACTCCCATGAGATTTTTTAGGCACCACAGGTGAAAAAAGTTAAGCTGTCGAGCGTGTTTCGCATAGACAGTCCAGGATGACGCAGCACAAAGCGGTGTTAGAAGAACCACTGCCCGGTATACGTCCAACTTAGTTGTCAAACAGACAACGCCTGATCCGGACGTTGGCACGAAGACTCCCGAATGTCGCACTGGCGTGAGCAATACGCAGGGCAACATTCTCGTCAATTGTAGCAGTTTGCGATAGGGTGCTGCCGAGATATACAAACTTATTGGAAGTATTGAGTTTTTGTCCCTGTACTGTGATTACTGGTTCTGTGTATGGGACCCCTTCTCTGGTTGATACATTACTAATGTCCTGAAGATAAATAAGGGGTGGTCCTGTGAATTCTCGACAGATGTTGACAAAAGGGTGGGGGCATAAATTGGCACATCATTGTTGGTGTTGCTTATGGCCAACATAAAAAATGTATATGTTTGTATATGTATATATATATGTATGTTTGTAAATGTGCCAGTGTAAGTTTGTAAATCTTCTTGTAGGTATGTTTGTATATGTTCATGTATATATGTTTTTTTATGTTCCTGTGTGTATGTTTATTTATGTGATTGTATGAATATTTGTATATGTGCCTGTATGTATGCTTGTATATGTGTTAGTATGTGTATTTATATATGTGCATGTATGTATGTTTGTACATGTAATCATTAGTGTGTTTGTATATGTGTCCGCATGTATGTTTGTGTATGCGCTTGAATGTGCATGTATGTTTGCACATGTGCATGTATGTATGTTTGTATATGTGACTGTATGTATGATGCATATGTGTTAGTCTATATGTTTGTACATGTATCCGTATGTATGTTTTTATATGTGTCTGTATATGTGTAAATGTGTTTGTATGTATGTATATATGCATGCATATGTTTTTGTAAGCATGCTTGTATATGTACCCGTATGTATGTTCATATATGTGACTGTGTGTATGTTTGTATATGTGCATTTGTGTACAGTAATATAGGTAATGTAGATGTACATTTCTATATGTTCACATCTGTTTGTATGTGTACAAGACTTCCACAAGCAGTGGCGTGTGTAGAATGTGCTAGAACGTCGAGTGTGATCATTTAAAACAATAATAATTAAAATTTTCCTGTTCGTTCCCATGGAGAAGTGTTCGGGAATCAATGTTAGGACCAGATTATTAATATGGACCAACGAATCATATGGAAATATATTTCAGAAGTATAATAATAGTTATCTAGTTAGTAAATTAGTTAGTTAGCCGTCCGATCATCATCACTGCAAACTGGACACGTCAATAGTTGCTCTGGTATCTCATTGTGTTTATCCACCATTACACTACTGCTGACAGTACCGGTCCCTTGGTGGTTGACTATCATTCTTCTACGCCCTACAAAATGTTCACTTTCAGCAACATCGCAACATCCCGATCTTTAATCCTGGACACTGAAAATGAATCATCATCCACACTAGTCTCACTTTCGCGTGTTATATCTCTTATGGAGTTCAAAACGTCAGCTCGACCTATTGCCCCATCGCCCTGTGCCACAATCGCACACGACGCCAGTTGATCTGCTCTTTCACTGCCCCGAATACCCACATGTCCCGGCACGAAAATAAATGAAGCTGCTTTCAAACTCGCATTTTTCAAGGCCTCAATCCATTATTCGCGAACGATACCCACTTGTACCTTCCTAATCATACTCATAGAGTCAATCAAGATGTATGCAGACCCACGTTACCTTCTGTGTGCATACCTACTCAAATACCTTGGTCATTGCCATAATCTCCATGGTCATGCTATTCGTAGTAAAAGCAAGAACCCACTCTACTCCCTGATCGCTTTACATACGCACAGAGCTGTGGAGATTCAAGCACTGCGAACATGTCCAATCAGAAATCCATTAGTGTATATAATCACATCTCCCTCTTTGGCATTCTCACTGACCAAAACCTGCACTTCTTTCTCCACAGTTGTGGAACACCATTCACTGCTAAGTGATATTAATACTCTCAGACAAGTTTCGAAATATGTAGGTAGACTTATCCATTCCGCACCTGCTGCCGCATCCTGCAATCTGCACACGCTTTGTATGACATCCTCAGCACGTCCCATCCACGACTTCACTCTCTTGTCTCATGTCTTATGTATTTATGTATTTTATGTATTTCGGAATGCAATGGGTGTTCCTTATCTGCATGTATTTGAAGGTATGCCCGTGCACGGAAATACTGTAATATGTGCTCTGCTGCTGGACAGTCGAGTAGGTACCGCATAGCTTTTGTTAATGTGTCTAGTGTGCACTCACGAATGATACGTATTGCTGCATTCTGGATTCTGTCCAGTCTTTCTATCTGAGTTTGGATAAGAGGGAGATTTGCCAGTGCATATTCTCCAACAGCCACCATTAAACCTGGTACAATAGAAATAATAACCTCTGCTCACACGACGCAGCAGCCATAACCTTCATTGCTGCTAAGTCTTGACCTGCCATTATGATAACGTGGACAACATGTTCCTTGAAACCCAGACTCCTGTCAAAAAACACACTCAGATATCTCATCTTGCTGGTTCTTTCTAAACTTTTCCCGGACAACGAAACATGTGGTATGGGTTTCTTTACCGTATGATTGTTTAAGGAAAACCACGTCACGAATGTCTTAGAAGGATTTACCCCTGCTCCTGTGTCTCTACATCATTTCGTCAGTCTGTCCAGCTCCTCCTGTAGTTCCACGATGCACTCTTCTCGATTTCTGCTCTGTCTATACACCAGGATAACATCGACGAACGACATCGTTCTGCAGCACCTGTGATTTGATTGCTAGTGATATGTACTGTGTATACATTGAAAAGCACAGGAGATAGAGGCGATCCCTGTGGCAGACCAGGGCTAATAACCGTTGGTGCCGATACCCAGTTACCACACTTAAGAACTACTATCCTGTGCACCAGGACCGCACCACCCACCGCACGACATAAGGATTTGCTGCAAGATTTAACAATTGGTCCATCAAGATATCCAAGGACTTACCCTACTGTAAGCATCCTTATGATCTTTTGCGACCGCACATGTCTCTATGCGCGAATCAAACCACTCAAAAACATCCTGCGCAAATATGGCTGCATTTTGCCACGTCTTCTTTCCTGGGTGATAACCTCCTAACATCGTTTAAACACTTATTTCTCTCAAGATAACACGATTCCTTCCCGGCCACAATTTTCTCCAAAAGCTTGCCTATCGTATTCTGCATTGTTATTATTCTGTAGTGTTGTATCCTGGTGTGATCTTTCCCAGGTTTGGGTAGTGGAACTAAATAGACGCACAACCTTCTTCTTTTACTGTGCCCTTTAAAATGCTATTATTGAACATGTCCGTCAACTCTTCCAACTCCGCATCCGTTCTCTGACTAATGTCATCGAATCTAATCCATCGCCATCTGGTCCAGGTGCTGTGTTTTTTTTTTTAACTTTTCAACGCTTTCCTAATTTCTTCAACTGTGATTTATACCTTCTTCTATATACCTAATTCTTGACAAACTCCTGTAGCATTTATATGGTGTAATTTATAGTTTACATAAACAATAGAGCGAAGTAATCAGTGATTCTATAACAATCTCAAGTAATTATCACAGCTCTGAACACGTAACAATAATTTCAGACATAAAACATAACACACAGATCGATTAAACTTTCCACAGCCGGTAGCGCAATAACCCTTCAGACCACTCGTTATCAGCTATCTAGTAATTAACTTCTCTGCTTTTTATATCGTCTAGATTTTCTATTCTCGAAGAAAAATAACAAGCAATGGAAGTTGTTGAAACTACATGAAAATTGATAAGAGAAAGCACCAACCTTTACTTTAATTGTAATATGGACATCAGTTGCTAGCCATGAGATGCAGATGGATGTCGACGTTGCCAATAAATCATATAAATATTTCCTACAGAAATATTATTATATTAAAATACAGGATGTTAATTGTTGCACTTTTTTGATGGTATCCACAAACAAATCGCTTTTCTGAGCAGTCAAAAATATTCATCATGTATGAATGTGACCTTATGGAACGAAGCTACTATGAAATTACGTCAGTTTATGAAGAGCTCTATAAGATTCACAAATCTGCGTTGGTGTGCAACATTTCCCTTACTGCTCATCATCATTATGTGCCTTCTCCACAACGAAAGCTGACTGCAACAAACCTCCAACCAGTGGCGTATGCTAAGCATAAGCAAGGCAAGCATTGCATGCCTTCAAGAGTTGCGAAAATGATAAACCAGTCAGTGATCTATCCCCCATCCAAACTTAGCCCTTGCAGCATTGCTCAAAAATATATTTTAAAATATTTTTCTCACAAATCTGAATTTTTCCGAAAATTAGTGCTGGCAACACATATGAAAGTATAGTGGCCGCACTGAAGCAATTTTGTTTTTGCTTTCGTTAAAATAGTCCCTTTACATATAAGCGCAGTGATATACTGTGTGTTTTTTTATAACCTTGTCTCCAGAGTAAGCTTGCGATGAAAAAAAAATTAATACATTTTATGATTCAATCACTATTATAACAATTTAGCACTGGCACATAATAAATTGATTGATGAACATTTATTTACTGGTGTGAAACAGTGCAATTTCTATGTTCTAGTACTTTTATTTGAATGTTAAACTAATGATAACAATGCAAGCAATTATAATCTTGATTGCATACACACACACTTGTTTAGTAAGCCATTTCCGGTAACTTTTGGTACACGTCACGTGATCTTACTCAACACACACGCACATTTACACAGCGATGTGGTTTCAATTTCAATTTGTTATTATGGCTGATTCTATTAATGATGTTGTTGTAGATTTATTTGAGCGACCGTTTCAATCGCGAACATTTAATGAAAAATTGGACTTGGTAAAAATGGGCAGACCGATTCCTGCGTTAAGCAGTTTGAAACGAGAAGGAACAAAATGTGTCCGTTCATTTAACAATGATTTATATAAGAAAGTCGTTTGGCTTTGTGGTTCGGAATCATTATGTAAGTTATTTTAATATTGACAATTCCTGCATCGTCGTCTTCAGTGGAACGTTCGTTTTCTGCATTAAAACGCATTAAAAATGTCATAAGGAACTCGCAGGGGCAATGTCGTCTTTCTGCTCTATCAATGATGTCAATTGAAAAAGACCTTCTTGTAGAGATGAAAGGCAATGATGACTTTTATAACAAAGTAACAGAGGACTTTAGCAGAAAGAGCCGCAGAATAGAACTGAACTTCAAATAACTGGGTGAGTAGAAAATTATCATTTTTTAAAAGTTGCATGCTCTCTTTCACACCCCAGGATACGCCACTGCCTCCAACGGTCCCTATTTCGTGCCTTGGTGGTGTACTCTGATAGGTTGTAACATATCCATTTCGTGATGATGTTTCTCTCCCACTTGTATCTTTCTCTACCTCTTGCTCGCCTCCCATCGACTTTACTCTCAAGTAAGGTCATCAACAAGGTGTCATGTCTTTTAATATGTCCAACATACTTTATTTGTGTGCTCATTTTTTCCTTTAATAGTTTTTCTCCCATACAAAGTGTTGTCAAAATATCTTTGTTCGTATTATTCTCTTTCCATGAAGTTCACCCTATTCTTCTATATATCCACATTTCAAAGACATCCATTTATCTCCTAGTTGTTTGTTCCTTGTCCATATTCCCGAGCCATAGATTAATATAGAATAGATGTAGTATTTTATAATTATAATTTTTAACTTGTTTGTCATTTTTTAGATGCCAATATTTTCCTCATGTCAATGAAAGTACTTTTAGACATTCCTATTCTCCTTTTAACTTATGTTTCCCATCTATCATCATTTGTAATTATGTGACTGACAGGTAGATAATGTTCTACTTGTTGTAGTATCTCTCCGTGTATTTTTATGTTTAGCACCAGTTCTTCTATGATTTTGCTGATTATTATGGTTTTTATTTTTGGATGTTATATCTAGTTCAAATTATGTGCTTGATTTATCGACCTGATTCATTAGTCTTTGTAGTTCCGGTTCACTTTCTTCTAAAAGCACATTATTTTACTGTTATAATTATATAAATAATAATAATATAACCCATAACCTATGACATGATACTCCTAAAAAATAATTCTCTATGGATGGTACAGCGGTAGTTTCCCACTTGCGTTTCGTCGGTTTGTTTGTAGTTTACTCCATTAGCCTTTGATCATAACATAGTCAAGTCTACATGGCAGTAGTGGTTTGATTTCAGTGTATCATTCTTTTAGATAAAGTGTCCCCCAAAGATATGGTTTGTGAGACAATTATTAAAATTGCATGGACATGCAACAAATCTCATGCAGAAGTTCTTAAATGATTCTGGAGTTTTTTTTAAAAAGGCTCTAGTTTGGAACGTGTGTTCCCTATTTGAGTATTTCCCTTGGCTATGTTTATTAGTTTAGATTTAGCATTAATATAAATATAAATTTATTTATTTAGTTATGTTTTACATTACTAACCCGAACCCTAAAACATGAATATTTAAATAAATTATTGATTATTTATTTATGTAATATTTAGATTAATTAATTCTAAAATAAGCAGGAAGACGGGCGTTCCAAACTAAAACCAAAAATAAATTATAGCAAAAATTTGAAAAATACAGTCAAGATTTTAAGGACATATTATAATAACATCAAAACTCGAACATTTAGTAACCACCGAAAAGATCAAGGGGAGAATGGATAGAGGATGACAAAGAGAGACATTTTTGGATGGGTTGTCACTGTGGCACAAAAAGATGTCACCAGCTGAGTTTATCAACAATAAAAGAGGCAGAGAGTTGTGGAGAAACATTATCGCCTACACCACTCGGCATGGCACTTGATAGCCAATCAGGGTCGTATTGGTGTCACATTTAAACATTTAACGCAGAAAAATCTCCACGCCCCCCCCCTACCATCTGACATCCTGATATGTTCGGAAACTTCATACACCGTCTTGATTTATTCCAACCACGTCTTCTTCTAACTCCCACGTTTTCTTTTGCCACAGGTACGGTCGAAAGCAGAAAAACGACCCTTGACATCAATAAAAACATATTTTGAAGTGTCCCATATCAGGGAGTTTACGAATTATCACGACCGTCAACAGTGTTTCTTGTTGACCCGCTAATTAATTAATTCTATCATGCGCGTGTGGTGCATGTCCGATAGATTAGAGCTTTTGTCTCACACCCGTGAGACCCAGGTTTCGTTTCCCGGTAAGGACTGAGTATTTTATAACAGCTATAACAGACTCGTAACCCGTGAAGTTTGCAAGGGTGCTAGCTGGAGACATTACCACGCAAAGTCATCCAAACATCTCAGTCCTCAGTCATTTGGAGAAGTGCAGAAAAATCATGCCCAGATCATTCCTTGTTGTTATCAACCAAGGACTTTTGTTCCCGCATCTTCTCTTTCCACTCTCCACTGTTCCTTACAAAATAATTTAGAAAGTGAGTCGTCTCGTTACATGTCCAAATCAAACACGTTTACACCGTTTAGCCACTGCCAAAAGTGATTCGTAATACTTTTCAAGTTTGTTTATTTGCTGCCAGACGAATATATTTGTCTTGTTTTCTGTATAACTGATACTTAATAAACGTCTGTAACACTTATATACAAAAGCCCGAATCCATCTGTCCGTGTCTAAATTGAATGTCCAGCTTTCAGATCCGTATAAAAATATAATTGATACTAGCGATCTGAATAGATTAATCTTTACTGTAATACTGATCTTACTTTTCCTTATTATATTCATCATTGCCATGACATCTATTGCCATCTGAAGTTTTAACGTAGTCTCATTTCCCGAGTTGCCATCATCACACATATCGGATCCGAGATATTTAAAGATGCGATAAACAGTATGATGGAGTAAAATGCGGTGAGTAAAACATCTCCAAGTGTTCATAGTTACAGATTTCGATATTTTTGTGTGTTTCATGTTTATGTGTTTCTTGAAAAAAGTCACAGTTGGACAGTAACGTGGAAAATGTCCGTATTCATTGTTATTTATTTGTGGTTTTTTTCAATTTTTTGTTAGTTAGTTGATTAAGTAGCATTATTACTACATCGCAGTATTTATCGCATTTTTGTTTTGCTACTGCGGCAATAATCCTCTGACAATTTGGTTATGTGTATTTACAGATGGTAACTTCTTCGAATTTGTGACTCTTTAACCTGATATTTGTGAGATCTTGCTTGGTTTCACTAGTCACCAATATCTTGCTTATATCAATGATAACTTCTCTGCCATTTTTCCAACTTATGTCTTTAAGTTTGAGGTGAATTCCTGGAGTCCAGATTCGTAATCAGCCAAAAGACCAATAACATCGACAAAGCGCAAGTTATAAAATAGTCTGCCGCCAATAATCATTGATGCCTGGTGATCTTGTAATGTATCCTCCCTTATATAGTGAAGAATAATGTTAAAAATAACTGGGAAAAGTATGCAACCTTGACGCACTCCTATATCCGTCATGAAAAATTCACCATAGTCATTATTTATGAAAATAGCACTGCTTACATATTTTTACAGCGCTTCAATAACTTCTACGATGTTTCTGTCGAAGTTATATTGTCTCAATATCTGCCAAAGACTTTTGTGCCACACGCCCTCAAATACCTTTGTAAACGAAATCAATGAAATTATGATACAAAACACGGTGATTTATGCACATGTTTTTCTTTCAATATTATCAATGTGTTCTGTGGTACTTCTGTTGTTACGGAATATAGCCTGTTCTTCTGCTAACAATTACTCTGATTTAGCTTATATTCTGCTAAGAATTATCGTTATCATCGCCTTGCTAGAATTGTGACATAAACGACTTGTTCCGGTTTCGAATGCGATGGACGTTTTTTCTTCCATAGTACAGCTATGTATTCTGGATTACACTGTTTCAATGGTGTCATTAGATTATTGCTGGAGACAGTGAGATGCCAAATTTAGTTCCATTCTGTAGGATCGACAAATTTTGTGATTCTTATTTGGGCAAAAATGGCGTCTCCACTACCCAAGCTAACGGCTAATGTATCAGCATAGTATGTCATCACAAAGATACAACAAAGTTAACAGCAAGATCCAGATACAAAAAGTCTGTGACGGCGCAGGTGATGGAAGAATCCAAATGGTAAACGGCTCAAACGACGAAATAGCAAAGGGTGGTACACCTAAATATAAAAATACACGAAGATATACGACAGCAAGGAGACCATTACCAATATCTTGGACACATAATCACAAATTATGGTAGATGTCAAACAGAAGTTAAAATGAGAATAGGAATGGATAAAAGTTATTTCAATGAGATGAGGAAAATATGGACATCTAAAAAAATTATTAACTAAAAATGAGAACTATAAATGCCACATCTATTCTATATACCGTAGATGTATGGCGCTGAAACATGGACAATGAACAAACAACTATAAGACATTGATGCCTTAGAGATGTGCATATAAAGAAGAATAGTTAGAATTTCATGGTAATAAAATAAAATAAACAAAGAGGTTCTAACAACACTTCGTATGACAAAAGAACTATTAAAGAAAATAAAGATATAACAAATTAAGCATTCTGTACATATTAAAAGACGTGACACGTTGTTGAGATCTTTACTTGAAGGTAAAGTCGAGGGAAGACGATCACGAGGTCGGCAGAGATACAAGAAGGAGAATAACATCACGAGATGGGCAGGTTACAGTCTAGCAGAGTGCACCACCAAGGCAATAGAGAGAAGACGTTGGATGGACGTTGCAGCCAACCTTGGTCGCTTAGACCACTTCATCATGCTGCTGCTAGAATGGATGATTAAACTAATAATTCCGCAATACTTGCAGTTTCAGGAAGCGGTATCACTAACGATTGCGTAAATTTTCTACGCTATGTTTTCTAGTCCGTATTTTCTGTCAGATGAGATGGCTGCCATAAGGTAATTTTATTTCTTTCAATTATCCCAAGACCATTAATACTTCCTCTTTCATTATTCCAGCATATACCAATTTTTGGAGATTTTTAAACAAAATGCCTTTGAATATTTACGATTCTGGAGCAACTTAACATTTATATAGTTAGCTAATCGTTGGATCATCGTCATTGCACTCTGGACAAGTCAATAGGTGCTCAGATCTCTCCTTAAGTGTATCCGCCATTACACGTTGACTGACGGTCCCAGAACGTCTTTGATTGACCATCATTATTTTTCGCCCACGAAACCGCTCCTTTCTAGCAACACTACATTTTAAACCAAGCTTCCTTATTCTAGTCATGGAACAAGTCATCACTTGTGCATGCATTTGTTCGTGCGTTTTCCCGTATGGCATTCAAAATGTCTGCCCGATCCATCGCTCCCCCAACAACCGTAGTAGCAGCGTGGGCGGCCAACCTATCCGCTCTCTCATTACCCCGGACTCCCGCATGTTCCAGCACACAAATAGAAGTCACTCTACGCACACATAAATTATTCACTGCATCCAGCTACTGTTCCCGAATTACCCCGTCTGAACTTTCACAATCATGCTCATTGAGTCGCTGAGAATACAGGCATTCTCGCAGACAGTCTGTGAGCACACCCATTTCAAAGCTTTGGTTACTGCCAAAATCTCCATTGTCATGCTGCTAGTCGTCTGAGCGAATGCGCCACTTTCCTCTCTGATGATCTCCCCCAACTTTTGAGTCGTGAAGGCCCAGGCACTCCTGATGTGTCTCTCAACCGACCCATCTGTATATATAATCATTTCACCTTCCCTGGAATTCTCATCGATCAGAGCGAGCACCTCTGACTCGACCACTGTCGGACACCCTTCCCTGCACTCTCTATTAATATTTATATAAATCTTTGCAACAATCCGTCCACATTTTCACTATATCTTCTGTTTCGTTGAGCAACGCTTCGTTGTTATCCTCAATGTTAGTTGTCCGTCGGTGTGGTTGTGTTGACCTTCTCAAAGTGGTAAACGCTGTTCTGTTGTTACCTTCCCTCATATTCTTAATGATGAAATCACAGTATTCAGAAATCCAGTTTTCTTTGTCCTGTTTAATCTTCTTTTTAATATCTTTATTTAATTTGCTATATTGTCACGCTGCGACAGGATTTTGTTTCTTTGGCTACTTGAATTCTCTCCGAGCATCAGATAGCTTCACTATATCGCCGGTTGTCCAAACATTGCTAATTATATTTTTTTCACCTAGAATTATAATTGCTGTATCCAGAAGTGCATTATTAATGTTATCTCTTAATATGTTGACATTCCCATCAAGAAGATTGAAAACTGCGAAACATTCCTCACAGTTGCCTTAAATATATCCGAACTTTCTAGATTCGTTTCATAAAAAAGGATTGGCTCAATATAGGTCTAACATTCTAGCTCTCGAACAGGTGTAGGCTATGCATTGATATTACTCTATTGCATAAAATGTCTCTCATTTCTTGAAATGTGCATTTGGCCTGTGCTATGATGTTCTTGATCTCATTGAAGCACCCCATGCCATATGATGTTAAAATGCTAACAAGATATTTGACTTTTGCCACTTGATTTAATTTTGCATCATTGATATTAATATTGTATATTGGCTATGTGTAGGCCCCTATTCCTTTGAAACAACCATTACTTCTGTTATCTTCTTGTTTAGACGGAGGCCTTTATTTTCACTTTCATTTCCACAAGGAATACAAAATAATTAATCAAATGACCATCGTCCAGTGGAAGTGGCAAAAATACCGAACGTTTTGTTACCAATGCCGGATGTATCGGGCCATTTACGCAAATAAAACAGCAACATAATGCATTTCCATTCTCTGGACTACATTCTGCTACAAGAGATCCCTTTGAAGTTTAATAGCAAATCCCTAGCCTCTCCGCAAAAAAACCCATGTCAGAACTCTCACACATTAATCAAATTCTCATAGCGCAATTCATGGAATGGTCAGATCAACTAGTTTTTAAAATTGTGAACAGTGTAGAACACTGCAGGCGATTCGAACGAGACAAACAGAAAGGAGAAATAGACCTACTACATTCCTGCTGATATTCAACAGGTCGTACAGTCAGAAATTGATATTAGCTATCTGAGGACTCATGCTACCAAGTCTAACTACTTTTGTCAATGTTATGCTAATTTTCACCTGCGGAGAGACACCATTATCAGTATCGATTCATTAATAACATCTAGCGCCTATCAAAACTGTGTACCAACAAGTTAAAAATTAGGAGTGATCTAAGCTTGGTATTCACGTTAAACAATTTGGGGATTTTTCAACAACGCACATTTAAATTCTATATACGCAATTAGTTTTTTTACAATTTTGTTCTATCGTGAAATATATATTTACAAATTGATAACGAAATATTAAAAGAATGAGTTTGTTCTCAAATGCGGAACAAAACGGATGCATTTATTATATCAGTTTAAATAAGTAAAAAGCGGGAACTAGAAAGGAACGAAACAGGTTGTGTATGTTGGATTTTTACAATGATTGTGTCTTGGAATGATTGTACAAGTGATTGCCGAGAAGATTGGTGAGTTTTCCTAATCTTATAATCTAATTGTAATCACGTTATTATCCATTATATCCTTATATGCCATTCTTGTTGAAGTATTATCATTAATAAAAGTTAACTTTGGTATGTTCTTAGTTCATCATAATATTATATAGATACCATCATCATCATTCATTGAATCAACTTCATCAACTGATTGCATTTTCTGGTCACTATCGACTATCGTTGTTGATCATGATGTGTTGACTCGACCACTTGATTTCCTCTATTTTCACGTCTTACTCATGTCTCACTAAGTTTGCAGTACAACAACAGTGCGCGAACACTTACACTGGTGATGGTCGTCAATGTGATTTCGTGTGTGTGATATTGTTTCAATAGATTCCAACGAACTCACACCTACAATACAATAAACATAAAAATAACCATAGGAGTTTGCGTGCATACATTTCGGCAATAATATGTCGAAGGAAGGGGGGGGGGGGTCCTTGAAAAGTTTGACAGCTTTTAAAATGGGGGAGTTTGATACAATTTGGCACCAACAATAGAAATAGTTAATACTGTTTTATTGGTAGCGTATCCTATTCAGGGCATAGCCATCAACAGAGCATTTTTTAGCTGTAGTGTTTTCTACGCAATATAAATGCATTTAGTAGTTTGCCATGCTTTCTGAACGGTCTGAATGCACAGTTGCCTGTAGTAATGCAAAATCAAATTCTCATCAATTTTATTAGATGATGTATTACCCTCCGACCATTTGGTTATTTATACAATTGCCTATGGCAGGATTCAAACCTGGTACCTTGGCCATCAAAGGTGCTCTCTATACCATGCCACCACAGAGTCAGACACTGTTTTTTCTAGACTAATGAAATTGTTTAAAATATATGTTATTATAACAGTTATTATCCATATGAATGCTCTCCGACCCCATATAGTTATCAAGTAAATTATAAAATAACATTAATCACGTGATTAACAAAGCTAGTAATGTCAGAATTAATGTGAATTTGTAAGATCTTCCATGGTATCTTCAAGGTAATAAATCTTGGAATAGTGTATTTTTGTGCATGACTCTAACATTTACAATTTATGTGTGGTCCTGTTAGGATTCAGCATTCATATGGGGAATCTTATGTATAATTGCTTTTTCTTTTTCTGCTGCATTCATTCTAAAACTCTTGTAGATTATCACTATGTAGTCCGGAGAATGGAATTTGTTGTGTTATGGTTCATAGCTTGACTCAGACCTCCTCCATGTTAAAGACTTCCTCAATAGGCACTGCATTAAGCTGAAGGTTGAAGTCTTCTGGGTAGGAAAGAATGCTCATAGAAACCACCCCACTGCACATAGGAAGTAAGAGCAAGTTGCTTCCAATTCCTGTGGATAGTGACCAACAAACGGCTTGGCCATGATATATTCATCTTTTGGCTTAATACATCCGACTTCAGCATGGCTTCTGGGTCACTGTGAACCTCTATGGAGTGGGATAATCAATCCCATTTCCAAAATCTCCTTAGTCACCTCTTATAATTTGCATTCAGGTAACAGTGCTTTTATTCTTTGCTCCCTTTCAGAACCAAGCAACACACGGGTGTGATAATATCTTAACTTTCAAAGTCCCAAACACATATGCATCATAATCATTAAGTACCGTCACTGCATTAAAGGTTGGCAGCAAAATCTATAGCCTATATGTCTATTGTATTTCCCCAGGTGGATGTTAGTTTCTATTATCCAGACTTGCCATTAATCGTAGGGGTAGGAGCCTGTTTATATTCCAAGGCCATCTGTTTTGCCTTGATTGTGTTGTGTCCATGTTTGTTTCAGGTTATCTTGATGTTTTTTTGGCTTACCTTTAACTTTATATTCTGATATTCTTTTGTTATATGCTATTATTGGTATTTAGTTTGGCTTCATTTTCATAAGGTCACCGAACTATTTTACTTGCGGTTTTTCGATACATGATATTATACCTACTCTTTTTATAATTACTTAATTTCTTATTTTATCTATTTTAGTAGCAATTGTTGCTTTTCTTAGACACTTCATTTCATATGTGTCTTTTTTCCTTTGCAGCGAGACTCTTAGAGACTATGTCTGACATTGGTACCAGATTGTTGGTATAAAAAGTGTAGATATTATGTCTTTTGATTTCCATCTTGATCTTTGGATGAAGAAGTAATGGTGAAAGTTCGTAGGTCACTGTGTTTGCTTTCTGAACCTTGTTTCTATTTCTCTGTCTATTCTTCGAATTAAGGACAAATTTCAGCCTAGATATTTTAATTCTTTGGCTTGTTTCATTTTGGTGTTGTCTATTGTTATCAATATGTATGACAAACTCAAATATAAAATTATTTGTTTACAACTAATTGTATCACACATGTCATGAATTATATTGTTCTGTATTGACACCTGGCAATATATTCTGAGTTTCAATATTTCAATGTCATAACTGCCAGATCTGATTTACACTTTCTCCACACAAAGTTGATACATGTTTGCTAAACTCTTGGTGTGGTTTATTCAATTCTGAAACTATCACTTGAAAGTAATAAAAGGAAATGGAACTAAAATTCACAGAGTACCTTGACTAGGACTGTAAATACGTTTCCCACAGGGAAATTATCTTAGCTAAAAAATAGAAGGTAATTCATACATTTTTACCGCCGAACATGGATGTGTCGGGTCATTGGCGCATATAAAACAGCAACACAACACATTTCCATTCTCTGGATTACATCCTGCTGGAAATATAATAGGACTATAGTCCTACTACAAGAGAGATCCAGTGGGAGTTTGATCGAGAATGAACGATGAAGAAGAAGATACATTTTTGGGTGTCAGTTCTTCCTTTTGATGAAAATTGTGATGACTTTTTTGTGAAAAATCTTTGGGGGATTTGGATTTTGGTTCACTTTTTGGCAAAGTTCCTATTACTAAAAGAGATGTTCTGATTTACTAAGAGGGTCGGTTTGAATTTGTGATTGTGAATTACGCAAACCCCCCCCCCCCCCCCCCAATCTATGGATTTGTCCCAGACGTCATGCAAGCATTCAAAAAAGATAGTGGTCCTAACCTTGGTAACCTTGGTTGCCACATTGTCAAATACACCCAGGTAGATGTGCTACCTATATTAGTTCGAGATATCAAGCAAACACTATGCCCATAAATATCAACATTCTTTGCCAAAAATATTATAGTTTAAGCGAATTGTCTGAAAAACATTGAATTTATCCATACAAATATATTTTTCTTAAATCATTAACTGTAAATATAACTGTAATCATTAACTGTTTTTGGTCAAATTCAAATATTTTGTTTGAAGAGGAATGAGTGTGTTTACCTAGACCATAACCAATGCCTGTGGATGCCAAAAGACATCTATTCACAATTATATCTTTTAGTGATGTATCTTTATTGCTAAATGGTTGGACAATAAATGGGCAGACTTGTCTACTATTATAGGTCTTAATTCTTAATGTACCCAAATGACAAATAGACTGGTGCCTGGTCTGGAAAGAGAAATTAGGTTATCGTTTGGTCATCCACTACAAATTATATATCGTAATGGGAATATGTGTTAATTTTGTCACCAAATGTAATTGAGATTTATTTATGCATTTTAAACATTTTTATAAGCATGGGATAGAAATATTCTTTATGTTTTGTGCTCATTTAGGGGAGGAGGTTGGAGGTGGGAATTAAAAAAATGCAGTAATGAAGCAGGCTCTGAATTCATGAAAGTTGTTGACAATGGAAGAGGAGGGAGTAAAAAATAGGCAAAAAAAGTTTTTGACATAATTTATGGACAGCCCTATAACTTTGCATATCTTAGATCAACCAAGATTCTTCTCAACGCCCAATGCATGACATGCATCTACTGTCCTAATCATGCAGGAGTGAGAGGCAACGAAAGAGCTGACAAATTGGTGGATAAAACTATTGAATGACAAAGTGATGAGAAGAGACCAGCTGAAATAATTACAGCAGTCATGAATACACTAGAAAATGATGAAGAGGATGTTGAAAAAAACAATAATGTTCTCAAAATGGTAGAAATGGGAGTGACCCATGGAAAAAGTGCATCCTCACTGGAAAGACCAGAAGACCCACAACCAACGACTGACTGGGACACTGAGCTTTTATAGTTTTTGATGGCCAATGGAACGACAAGTAGAGAATTTATGGGAATGCCCCTCTTGCTGTGATGCTGGTTCCTATTCAAGAATCAAGAGCCGTTAGTTAACAGCACATGAGGCTGTTTTGGAGAGATCTGGAAATTCTTATTCTTTTGTGATCGCAAACTCAAAAAATTAGCAAGATGTAATCTGGAAAATGGAATGTGTTATCATATTTTACAGCTTGGCTGAGATAGCTGTGCCTTTCATCCTGCCACATCCAGCTTCAGCATATCTTCGGAGTCACATTGACCTTTTATGGCTTGTTTCTCAATCTTTTTGCATTCACAGAACCTTTGACTCAGTATTCACGTCTATCGGAACCGCTACATCAATTTATATGTATATATAATGCACATAAAACTTTCATTACTGCATGTTTTCCTGTGAAGGAGTGCAGGGAGATTTTCTATGGGCTGTGGAAATAAAGGCTGCTTTGCCATAGCAGATAAAGTGACAAGTACAGGAAGAATTTTGAGTGTACCTCCAAAAGTAAAAATCCTGTCCCAACCATGGATAAAACCCGGGACCTCAAGGGTCTGAGCATGCTGTTCTAACCAGATGGGCATGCGCTCCACAAATAATGCTCCATTATGCACATAAACAGAATGAAACAGACATTGTCTATTTGAAATGTGGAAAAGGATGAAACCTGTCCAGCATGGCGTAAGTGTGTACTAAAATTCTGAATATAAAATTACTTTAAATGCATATGATTGGCCTGTTTCTACCAATTTCTTGCAGAGTTCATAGATTCCGTTTGCGGAACCAAGTTTAAGAAAAATTGGTCTATGAGATTTGACAGCCACTTCCAGAATATATATATATGTTCCTTCAATTCCAAATACTGTGCATAGGTCAGAAAGCAGAGCTCTCCAGTTCGAATTATATGATTCTACTGTGTGTAATCCTTGCATGTTGTTGAGACCTATACTCATACCCTCTTTGATGGTTGTTCTGCGAAGAGTCTCTGTTAGTCTTCCACTTTTTCTCTTGCCATCTCGTACACATTTTAATTTTTAAAGTGGCAGTCTGTTTTCATTCATTCTAAGTACATGTCAGATATAAGTTCATAAGAATCTCCTTACCCGCCTCTCATATATAGTATATATAATGTGCATGACATGTAACAGTGTCACTACTCTTTGCTCCTCTTGTAGGTTCCAGCAACACTTGGGCAATAGATAATGATATTGCAAAACAGCACAGATGAAAAATTTATAGCAAACAGGAAAACAAAGTTACAATAATAATAATAATAAGACCCTCAGGACTGTAGCAGTGGCACATTATAGACATCAGCACAAGAAGCCTTCCAAACATCTGTCTTTAGCCATTCAGATGGGTATAGACAAATCATACCCTAACCATTCCTTGATGTACTCAATCCAAAACTTGTCTTTGTATTTTTCTTCATCTTTGTTCATTCACAAACTTCTGCTGGCTAGCATGATGTAGTCCTAGAAAATTTATGGATTTATTTTTGGATTTTGGATTTTAATTGTTCCGAGAGATGTGAGCAAGTAAAATCTATTATCAGCTTCCAGAGGGATAATTCTATAATTATAAAGGGGGCATTCAAAAATCATAAATGACTGACTGCATTGCTGTCGTGTTTAGCCATATGTACTATGCTCTTCTCAATTAAGTGGCATACCATCTGCTGAAAGTATCATTTGTTGCCTGTACTTTCATATCTTCAAACAAGCATCTAATAAAATACACTTATAAACAAGATGTAATTACTCAGGATTGAACCCACAACTTCCTGAAAACAAAGAAAATGCATTAACCACTTGTCATGGAGATACCAAATTCTATATTTCAGCCCTCTCAGTCATGTGATATATTCCTTCCAGAATGTTGTCTTCCCAATGAACTCTCTGAACCTCTGTCTTGGGCAATGTGGCTTGCATTTTCTAGCGATGTATTCATGTTATCTTTATTGTTGCCAGTCCATCATCTTCTTGGTCTTCCCTTTCTTCTCTACCCAGGTACTCTTCCCTCCATTATTTATCTTTCTAAACAGTTGTCTCTTTATTTGACCAAACAGGTATAGTTTCCTTTTTGTTATTGTGTTTAGTAACCAACACTGGAATCTTCAATGTGTTTATAATATCTGAGTTTTTGATTTTTTCCTTCCATGATATTTTAAGTATTTTTCCTTATTTTTAAGTATATTTCAGCCCACCATGCCCTTAAATTCAGTATTTTGACCCTAAATTATATTCTGCATTGTGACCCTATTTATGTATGTGGACATTAAATTAAGTATTTTGACCATAAATTCTGTTTTCACACTGAATTTTGTATTTTTATCATAAATTCTGTATTTAAACCCTCAATTATGTGTTTGGACCCTAAATTATGTATTTGAACCATACATTCTGTATTTTAACCCTAAATTCTTTATTGTTACCATAAATTTTGAGACTAAACTTTGTATTTCACCCTACATTCTGTATAAAGATAACATGCTAAATATCAATAAGGGCATATTCAGTGAGACATGAGTAGATTATGTACACAACACCACAAATATGCACAACATACAACAAATATTTACTTATTGACAGCAAATCTATACACAATACTGCAAATATGTACACAACACATGACATATGTACTAGTTGACAGCAAATCTGCAGACAATACAGAGAGTATGTAAACAATCCATCAGAAATGTACACAATGCAGCAAATATGTGAGCAGTACAGTAAATATTTACACTGTACAGTTAATATGTACACAATAAAGTAAATATGTACACAATAAAGTAAATATGCACATTATACAGCAAATATGTAGACAGTAAAGTAAATATATACACAATACAGTAAATATGTACACAATAAAGTAAATATATTGACAATACAGCAACTATGTACACAATAAAGTAAATATGTACACAATACAGCACATATGTGTTAGATGACAGAAATTGTGTACACAATACAGCAGATGTGTATATAATACAGCAGATATGTACACAACACAGTAAATATGTACACAACACAGTAAATATGTACTAAATAACAGAAAATATGTACGTAATGTATATGGTTATAGGAACAATATCTTCATTCATAGTTTTGAAATATGGTTATAAGAATAATACTTTCATTCCAGACCCGTATATTGGGGGGGGGGGGGTCCAAACCCCTTAACAAATTCGAACATGACTTTTAGTACTAGTAACTCATTTAGAGACTTTTAGCTGGTAAAATCCCCTTTAGCGATTTGTCACAAAAAGGGTTTTCAATTTCTCGTTCAAAAAGTGAAATTTGCACACGAAAGAATACGAATGATAGTTAATAAAAAAGAAACTTTTTAGGTAGAATCCCGTCTTTAAGGCAATGCTTTCTACGGTCCTGTTTCATTCATAGTTTTGAAATGTGATTATGAAAACATTGTTATAGCAAATCATATTTTGTACACGTGTTTTAAAAAGATTTTCTACAAAAATTCGTTTTTTAAAAGCAATAAGTTAATTATTTTGATAAAGAAAGTGACATTTAAACAATCTAACCCAGGGTTTCTCTACGTGGGCGAAACGCCCATGGGGGCGCTAATAAACTTCAATGGGCTCTTCAGCGTCAAGGGGCTGGCAGAAGACGACGTACGGTCAAGGAAGCGAAAGAGCTTGAGGGAACATTGAACACATCAAATTGCACACAAAAATATTGAAGATTCGTGTACTCACTTATTTATTCATGTACAGTAGGGCAAAGGTACAATTCTGGTGAGATTAATTGAACTATGGCCGACCTAATATCGTTGAAGTCAGTTACAAACTTCTATTGATATTAATTGAACTCTGGTCGAACTAAGGTTGTTGAAACCAGCTACAAGCTACTATTAATATCAATTGAACTATATATGTAACCTAGCCCAACTAGAATTATTGTAGTTGGATAATACTAATCCACTATTATTGAAGTAAGTGGCAAGCCTCTGTTGAAAATGGGAAGCTTTTTAACTGCATCAAAATTAAAATAATCTAAAACATTTCAATAATAGTAAAGTAAATGTGAAGGTAAAGATAGATCTCAGGGCAGCAACTTGTCGTCGGGGTTGAAGATAACTTTTCATGTACTAAGCCGCAGAAACTATTAGGTGGGAGGGCCAGCTCCCTTCCTTGCTGTCTTTACCTCCCCATACGTCAGGTACTCATTTACGGCTGAGTCTACTGGAGGATTAGTCGTGTCAAGCGAGAAATCACAACCCGGATCTTTTTGTTGTCCAGACGTGGTTTCGAACCTGGCGTCGTACGTGGTAGTAAATTTGTAGTGAAACCTGATATTCCACTTTGTAAACGTAATGTTCCCACGTACTCTAGCTTTCAACATATGTTTGTTATTGTTTTGCTTGGTAAATAAATGTATATCAGTACCTTTATCAGCGAGTCTGACGGAGATCTTTCGTAAACCATACTGTTGTTTGTATAATTTCTATCCTCAATCATGACAAAAGTCGCACTAAAAAGGAAGTGTCATCAATACTGTGTTGAATACTTTGAATACGGATTCATTAGTTTTCCTCATTACAAAAATATAAGTGCCACAGTGTTTGCTGTTTTTCAATGAGACAATAACACCATCGAGGTTAAGTGACTAATTGTGGGAAAAAAGGCCACATAAAATCAAGGAACTTAACATTTTATTAGGTAAACCGAAGACTATTCTACGGCCACAGTTGGGAGTCGTTGGTCCCATAAAAAACGAGTCACTGGTTTAACCTCATGAGATAAACAAGAACATGTACGCATATACTCCACAATAATCTCAGAAAAACTTCACACAGATTTGGTGGCACAACCAAGCCCTTCTACAGTCCAGAGGTACCGTGTGCTGATGCACGAAAATCTAGGTATGCATGACCAAACACGGGCACCACAGAAAGGTTAATCGCTGCCAAACATAATCGGGATTTCATGTACGGTACCTGCCAAGTTTTTCTCCTGAATAGTCATGCGTGCTGATCTCACACAGTGTCATAAATCCTTACTGATGCGAGAGATCATTTGTTGCTTCGCGTATATATATACTTCTTGTTGCTAGTCCATGAGTTCAAAACGGGAAATTCTAAATAAAAGAAAAACACATTATGAGTGTGATACGTCCATTATATCTAGATGTCCGTGGCTGCAAAGTGTCACTTATCTTGACTGATGAGGCTGATCATTGGTCACTTTGCGTATACTTTATGCTGCCAACCAATGAAAATCACTGGGAAAAGTGAAATCAACTAAGATGAGTGACACTGTGTGGGATCAGTATTAGGACGTATATTTAGTTGAAGGACTTGGTCCAACTGCTGGAAAGTACATCATTTGTATTAGCTCTTTTCTTGTACAAGAAAAAAAAATGATAAGAGATAAAAGAGAGCAGGTCTGTATGGCGATAAAATATGTAACAAAAGTGGTAGAAAAAATTAATTTTAAAAACAAATTTACAAATAAAGTAAATTTGTTCCTTTAAAAATATTTATATGTGTAGAAGCGGAACAATTTTTTTAAACTGCTTGCTGCGGGTGGGATAATTCTGTATGTTTCTTTATGCAGGAAATTTATTTATAACGCAGGCGTTTTTTTACACACAAAAAACAAAAACAAATACACAAAAAACCGTTGTTGAATGCTGTGACGTTTTTAATGATGTGCGACGTTGCAGGAATGCCAGAAATGAAATCTGCAGTTGATGTTTGTGACAAAGGTTTGCAGTGAAGCATAAACTGACTATTGTTTCTGGTTTAACGCAAACAGTTGTTCGTATAGAATTATTTTTTTGGTCTTATCTTGATTATAAACCAGAACGAAAACATGTGGAACATTCCCATAAGTGCTCTACTCTCCGTTCTAGCAGCCATGCAAGGATATCCAACTAAAAAAAATCGTTGTCAGATATTGATTATGTTGTATTGAATCACACCAGAGAAGACATACTTACTCTCCTCATTCCTGTACCATCTTCATTTCTGTCATTCTCTGTATGTGCACGTTATCATCTCCAGCATCGTCTTCTTCATTCTTTAGTAAACAGGACCGTAGATTCGTCTTCAGTATAAAGGGGGGGGGGGGTTATCTTTTTTAAAAAAGGTAATTGTTTTATCTTCGTGTGCAATTATTATTTTTTTTCATTTGAAATTTGATGACTTTTTTGTGAAGAATCGTTTTAGGGAGTTTGGGGGTGTTGCCCACTTTTGACTATGATTTTATAGGGAGGGTTGGGGTTAAACCTCCCCCGCCCACTACATATTTATGAGCTTCATAGTAATCGTGATCGTCGGCTGTGTAGGAGACCTGTCTACTAAAACGTAAATATGAACTAGTTTCCGATTTGCGTGTGTTCATTTGGTTGGCCTTGGCTGTTTTTGGCATCGTGACTTATAAAAAAACCCAGCAATAATCAAAAACGTAACGAACTGGGTCCAAATTGATTCAATTAAAGGACCTGTAGTACTGTAGATATCCCCGGTAATAACTATAACTACCTTTATTATGTCACAATATGCTGCCGAAGACGGATGTGTCGGGCCATTGGTGCAAATAAAACGGCGACACAACGCATTTCCATTCTCTGGACTACATCCTACTGGAAATCTAGTAGGACAATGGTCTTGCTACAAGGAAGATCCATCGGAAGTTTGAGAATGAACGCTGAAGAAGAAGGTCACAATACTTGCAATTACGTGCACAGCATTTCCCGCTATTATGTCCGTTCTTTTACTGTCTCTGACCCCTTCATAACCATGGCAGTATACCCTGGTAATCAGGGTCGTTGATACGGCTTTGTTAAACTATTTCCTACAGGAGAAACATGTATTGTTAATTTTTATTGAGAGGGGGTTTAATTGTTTTTCTTTTTTGGAACGTTGTTTTCATTCATGTTTTCGTGTTTCATCGAGTCCCTTGATAATACAGTCATGTGGATACATCGGAAAATCACCCCTCATGTCAATGGACGCTAATTGAATTTTGTTGTGATTCAATGGGTCATTTTGTGTCGACAACCAATGGAAATCATGGGAGAAGTCAAATAGCATCACTTTAGAACAGGAGTGGGAAAGCTCAGGACTTCGGGCCATATATGGGTTCTCCATTCGACCCATTTTTAGACATGTGATAGACACACACTTGGTGGCACAACCAAGCCCTTCTACAGAACAGAAGTACCGTGTGCTGATGCACGAACCTTCTAGGTATGCAGGACCAAACACGGACATCACAGAAAGGATAATCGCTGCCAAATATAATCGGGATTTCATGTACGGTACTTACCAAGTCCTTCTCCCAAATAGTCATGCGTGTTGATCTCACACAGGGTCACGCATCCTTACTGATGCGAGAGATCATTTGTCGCTTCGCGTGTATATATATATATATATATATATATATATATATATATATATATATATATATATATATATATATATATATAATCGTGGGTTATAAATATAATCACGGAGGACAATGTTCAAGAAAGAAGACTGACTTTTAAATACCATGTTAAGTAGGAACTTGAGTTTTTTCAGCCATGTGAAAAGACACGATGACATGGAAAGAGTGTTGTTGGAGGGGGCGATAGAAGGCAGAAGAGGTAAAGGGCAACGAGGACGTCGCTGGACAAGAGATATTCAGGAATGCATGTACATGTTGCTAGAGGGGGCGGGACAACTTGTCAGAGGTCGTGCGGATTTCAGGAGATTCATAAGGAATATTACGTTCTGGAAAGAATACGTCACATGACAACAAACGAATAAATAATGGGGAGGGGGGTCAGGGGTGTCACGGATTTGTCTCAATGGATCTTCATCTATGTTTCTTCGTGTCCCACTTCCCTAACAATACAAGGGGGCCTACTCGGGGGCTATATGATTCTGTTGGGATTCGCTATGTCACGAAATTGGACGGCCCCATTGAATGTAGTCTCATTCTGTAATTATTCTATTTGGCTATTTCGGTGATGAAATCTGGCTGTCCCGGGGCTAAATTGAAATATAATGAAGAAGCCAATTTGTGAATCTAATTGCTTAACACAAACTCGCGTCACACCGACGGCGCTGCTGTATTCTGATAACGAAGCGCAATTATTCTGTCTTTCAAGATATAGCGAGTTTAACAGAATGAGCCTGAGATGAGAGAATGCAGACGACTTTCAATGATTGTCTTGTTAAGTCTGGTAGATCGAGACTATTTCTTCATTTTTTTCGCCCTTTTTTGATGGTTTTTTGTTATAGAAGGAGCGCTTGGTTTTCAGCTTTAGACATCCTTTTGGTTACTTAGTTTAATATTTTTTATCAATAAACCCCACCTAAGATGGATGTGTTTGGCCACTGACGTTAATAAAGCAGCGAAACAACATATTTCCATTCTTAGGACTACATCCTGCTGGAAATCTAGTAGGACCATTGTCCTGCTACATGAGATTGATTGATTGAGAAACCCAGAAATTGCGAGCGATTAGCTTTTACTTCCTATGTGCAGTGGGGTGGTTTTTCTGAGCTTTCTTTCATACCCAGGAGACTTCAGCTTTCGACTTAGTGTAATGGCTATTGAAGGAGCTTTCTACTCAGAGGTGGTCTATAATTGTATAGATGACATGCTACAAAGCTTCCAGAAGAGAGCCTCAATATAACGGAATGTCATCTACAAAGGTTTTCTGTTGCATGTGTGGTTTTTCTAGTGGGCCATTAGTGAGACCCACAGACGCAATAACATGCATTCATGAGAGATGGTGGAAGTTTGATAATGAACACCGAATACTTATCAGAAAACTATTATTATTTATTTATCGCTATTCTTTATTATTATTATTGATTCGTATTTGTTAGTCTATTAATTATTATTATTAGTATAATCATTTATTATTGTTATTACCAAACCTTTCACCTGCCATGCATGTTTTAAGAGGCAACTACGGAGATTATGTGTTGGGATGGAATGGATATATCATTATATATAATAAGAAAAAAGTGACCCAGAGGCTATGCTGAAGTATTTCTGATATATTAACCCCCATCTTGTATTTGACTCTTTCAGTAAGTCCACGTTAGTTTTTCTGGATATCCATGATACTCTCAGCATTCTTCTATAGAAGCACATCTATGTTGTCTCTAATTTTCTACTATCATGCTCATTTATTGACTAAGACTCAGATCAACGGTGTTATGTTGTTGTTGTTCGTCCATCACAAGTGATGATGACCATTTGTTACATCCACTTTTGAAAATTCAATTTTAGTTATGTCCTTGATTATGAGCCCTATTCGACCTGTAAATGTCCTTGGACAGTTTGGACATGGAATAACGACTGTAGACGGATCTTGGTCTATCCGTGACTTTCTAGCTGCTCTCCGCTGTTGAGCTGCTGCATTTCTCTTCTTTTCACAAAATGATGCGCTCTTTTTTATTTTAGAACGCCATGTAGATCTATTTTGTGCAATTTCTTCCCATGTATCGTGGTCTATTTCAAAAGCTTTCAGTGAGTCCTTTAACGAGTCCTTGTAGCGCTTCCTTTGACCACCTTGAGATCGTATACCCTTCTCTAGCTCACCATAGAGAAGTATCTTTGGCAGACGATGGTCTGGCATACGCACCAAATGACCTGCCCAACGAAACTGTGTCTGCATCACGGCGTTATACAGCACTGAAGAACTCTCATCCTCATCTCCAATGACAGGGACACATTACACAATATATTCTTCATTTTAGGGTATGCTGGTTTTACATGCTATATTCGGTTTATCTCTTGTATACTTATTCTATCTGATGTTTTTGCAGTCTACAAGTATGATCTGTACAAGCTCCATGTTGCACATCAAATAAATATGTCATACTCCCATGTTGCACACCAAAAAAATATGACGGACTCACATGTTGCACACGAAACAAATATGTCCGATTCCCACATTGCACACCAAACAAATATGTCCGACTCACATGTTACACACCAAACAAATATGTCCAACTCACATGTTGCACCTCAAACAAATATGTCCGACTCACATGTTACACACCAAACAAATATGTCCGACTCACATGTTACACACCAAACAAATATGTCCAACTCACATGTTGCACATCAAACAAATATTTCCGACTCCCGCGTTGCATACCAAACAAATACGCTGAGCAAGTATATACAATAAAAGTAACGATACACATTTTTTGTTTCTATAACTAAACATTTCTTGTAAAAGAACGTCTGTGTGATTTCAGCTGCATGTGACTTTTTTAGTTGACATATGAAGTTATTGCGTGTCCCTGTGGTTTTCACCCGTTGTCGTTACTCCTTGACTGGGCTATTCTGTACCTTTCAGTCTAAAGCCTCTGTCTTTCGTCTTACTTTTGAGACATGATGTGTTTGCCTAGCCCATACCCATCCAGTGATTGTCCATATTGCTGGGGAGGTTTAAATTTGGAGTTTCTATTGCCTATGCGTCTGGCCTGCTAGGGATAACGACCATCATCTGCCAGGAGTTTTGAGTCAAAGTTCCTCTCCCCTAGGATATTATGTTTTGTTACGGATGTGACTCATTATCTTAATTTAAACATGCAATATCACAATAGCAAGTAGAGCGTTAGCCTAATTGATAGTAAGCAAGTATGTTATCATTCGGGTACAACGTACCAGTTTTTAAACCGCGTCCAGACAAATAAATTATTTCTCGTGATTTCTCGCCTGACACGGCTTCTCTAGTCGACTCAGCTGAAACACGCGCATCTGACCTATAAGTTAGGGAAGTTACGCAGCAAAGAAGAGAGCTGACCACCCCCACCTAATAGTAGCTGCAGCTCAGTACATAAAAAGCTATCGTAATCACTGACAGCATCTTTCTGCCATGGGACCTACCTTGCCTTATAGCACCCACTTATAACTGCGCTACCTTGAGCTGTATGTTTGTTTGAAAGAAGTCATGACTTTCCGTTGCCTCACATTTCATTAGATGTCATATCTACTGCAGCAGCATCACTACTGGAATCCGCCCGTGTGTTGCCGGGGCCCGAAAGGGGAGCAAAGAATAGCAACACTGGTTACCTTTCACTCAAGTCGTAAAAGGCGACTAAGGAGGTTATGGGATGGAATTGGCTGTCCCATCCCATATAGGGTCAGTGACCCAAAGCCATGCTAAAGTCGGATGTGGCAGGCCGAAAGGCGCAGATATCGCAGCAATGCTGTAAACCATGACACAACGCATTCCGTTCTCCGGACTACATCCTGCTAATCTGCAGGAGTTTGAGAATGAACGCAGAAGAAGAACTACTGGAATCTTACACTCTCACTATTAATATTTGAAAACATATACTACTGTCTGCCGAAGTTGGATGTCTTGGACCGTGTGGACAAATAAAGCGGCAGCACAAAGCTTCTTTGTTCTTTGGATTACACCATGCATGAAATATAGGACCATTGTCCTGCTACTAGAGAGATCCAGCGGGAGTTTGAGAACGAATGCTTAAATAATACTAGTAATTTATTCATTCACGTATTTTAATGTCTTTCAAACATAGTCACTGACATTATTCATACTAATGATCCACACACAGAGACAAACACACGTTTAAGCCAACCTAAAACGCCCTCTGCTGTTTCCAAAATGCCAACGAGACTGCGAGAAAAATTGTTTAACCAATTTATTGATGACAATTGTGGCACTTTTCGCACTCAAACAAGAGCAGTAAATCCATAGTTGACAAATTAGTGAATTAAATCGGTCTCATTGTGTCGACAATGACAAAAGCATGTACATCGCTGTTGGTATTTCCTCCAACAAATCTTTTTGTCGTCGTAACGTGTGCTGGCAAGACTGACAAGCGATCAATCTTGTGTCTCGATTGTATCAGTCAAATATCACGGAGGTCAATTTTCAACACACAAAAAAACCATTTTCGTCATATGGAGAATATACGGAATAGTGGCCGGTCTAATTATTATATGTTGCTGATGTGTATGTCTAGGCTTTCGTTTGGGATATTTTTGTAAAAGAAACGTTAAGGGATATTGAAAATATCGAAAAAAATTAATCAATAAGTGTTATGAATATAGAAAGTGGACGATGGGGTTGACTAATAAAAAATATTATAGCAAGAAAACTGAGACGCCACTTCAACTGACTGTCTGGTGTCCCCGTTGTTACCAGAAGCCACCTGAAGTGGATTCAGATATTAGTGTTTGATAGAGCAGCTTGTGACCAAGTGGTTTCATGCTGCGTATTAAAGGTTGTCCATTAATTACGTCAACGATGGGGGGGGGGGGGGGGTATTTAGAAAAAAAACAACAACATAATTTAGCAAGGAAGCCTCTGAATTCTTGAAAGCTGTTAACAAGTTGGGATGGGGGCGCTAATCTAATTTTTAAAATATTAAACATTTGTTGACGTAATCTATCGATAGCCTCCAACTCATTTTTATCTATACCATCCATTGAGATTGCAAAGAAGTTGAAGCAAATCCCCACACCCAGCGGGGTAAAAGGCTAATCCACAGTCGTGTCTAGCACAACATCCATCACTAACTACTATTACTGTTACTTCTACCACCACTACTAATACTACTGCTACTGCTATTACTACAACTACCGCTACACCTATTACAACTATTGCTACTACAATTACTACTACTGATGTTACTACTACTACAACTATTATTACTACTTCTACATCTACTATTACTACTGTTTCTACTCATCATCATCAGGTGCCATGCCGGATGGCGTAGGCGGTCATGGCTCTCCACAGCTCTCTGTCCACAGTATTATGTATCAAAGTCGTTGTTGTTTCCTTGCCGTGCCAGGTTGTCAAACTGTCTAATATTTTCTCACGTTGTCGCCCTCTGTCTCTGGTGCCTTCAATCTTTCTACTACTGTTTTCTTCTTTCTTCTAATGTTTCTACTACTATTGCTACTGTTTCTTCTACTACTACTGATACTTCTTCTACCACTGCTGCTACTACTACTACTACAACTATTAATACTACTACTCTATTTCTAATACTTCTACCACTACTACTATTACTAGTATTAATATTACTACTACTGACTAGCTCTACTACTACTACTACTACTACTAGTATTAATATTAATATAATAGTGCTCTACCTTGTTAACATATACAAAATATTATTACTACTACATTCACAAATCTACTGCTTCAACATCCTCTACAAACTGCTTAAACTTCAACAGCATCTAGAAACTACTTCAACAACATCCACACACTACTTGAACAACATCTACAAATTACTTCAACAACATACACAAACTATTTAAATATCTACACACTGCTTCAACAACATCTACAAACTACTTAATTAACATCTACAAACCAGTTAAACAAAGTCACATACTACTTCAGTAATATCTACAAATTAATTCAAGAACATCTACACACTACTTTAATACAATTTACAAACTTCAACAACATCTGCAATCTACTTCTATAACATCTACAAACTATTTCAACAACACATACAGACTACTTCAATAACAGCCACAAAATGGGCCCAAAGGGCGTTTGAGTATTGAATTTATTATACTCGGATGTTTTCAAATATACTTCACCGCTTACAATGAAGCGGCACGCTCCCTGCTGAGTGTACGGCTAAAAGCACGTAAATCCGTATCTTTTAGCGATAATCCTCAGGGATCTCCGAAAATATGCACTATTAAACAGGACGTCACGACCTTGGATCGAACCCAGACCTCTTGAGCAGAAGGCAAATGGCTTAATCACTTCGCCAGGTAGATTCCAAACTAGCATCATTTATATCTACAACACCTATACTTGCTAACTCCTTGGTAACCACAGTAGCTTCTTAACTGAACGAATTATTCTCCATCACAGCACTATTACTATCCCAGTTATTCAGTTCGCTGCACCCTTTCTGCGTCAAACATTCGTCCAATCCCCTTACTCTGCAACATCTACGAAATTACAGGGAACTGGACCACGTATCTCAAATTACAAGAACATTATACGAGATTTGAGACGTAATAGCAATGGTTGGTTGTAAACAAACATTTCTGATAGTTTATTTACAGTGCACGTACTATGATTGCTTAAGTTTTGAGCTCAGCCCCTATATTTAAAAAAATTATATTTGGGTTGTTCTCAGTTCAGCCCCTATATTTTTTATTATATTTGGGTTGTTCTCAGTTAAGCCCTATATTTTTTATTATATTTGGGTTGTTCTCAGTTCAGCCCCTATATTTTTTAAAATTATATTTGGTTCTCAGTTCAGCCCCTATATTTTTATAATATTTTATTTGTTCTCAGTTCAGTCCCTATATTTAAAAAAATTATATTTGAGTTGTTCTCAGTTCAGCCCCTATATTTTTTAAAATTATATTTGGTTCTCAGTTCAGCCCCTATATTTTTATAATATTTTATTTGTTCTCAGTTCAGTCCCTATATTTAAAAAAATTATATTTGAGTTGTTCTCAGTTCAGCCCCTATATTTTTTAAATTATATTTGAGTTGTTCTCAGTTCAGCCCCTATATTTTTTAAATTATATTTGAGTTGTTCTCAGTTCAGCCCCTATATTTTTTATTATATTTGAGTTGTGCTCAGTTCGACCTCTATGTTTTTATTATATTTTGTTCTCAGTTCAGCCCTTATATTTTTTTATTCTATTTGAGTTGTTCTCAGTTCAGCCCCTATATTTTTATTATATTTGAGTTGTTCTCAGTTCAGCCCCTATATTTTTAATTATATTTGAGTTGTTCTCAGTTCAGCCCCTTTATTTGTATTATATTTGAGTTGTTCTCAGTTCAGCTCCGATATTTTTTTAAATTATATTTGAGTTGTTCTCACTTCAGCCCCTATATTTTTTTTATTATATTTGGGTTGTTCTCAGTTTCAGCCCCTATATTTTTTATTATATTTGAGTTGTTCTCAGTTCAGCCCCTATATTTTTTATTATATTGATTTGTTCTCAGTTCAGCCCCTATATTTTGTTTATTATATTTGAGTTGTTCTCAGTTCAGCCCCTATATTTTTATTATATTTTAGTTGTTCTCAGTTCAGATCATCAAACTTAAGATGAACAGGCTCTAGACATAAAAATACACGGAGAGACCCTACAACAAGTAGAACATTACCAATATTTTGGACACATAATCACAAGCCCTGGTAGATGTGAAACGAGTTAAAAAGAGAACAGGAATGGTTTTTCTTCCTATGTGCAGTGAGGCGGTTTCTCTGAGCTTTCTTTCATACCCAGGAGACTTCCGCATTCGGCTTAGTGCAATACCTATTGAAGGAACCTTCTACTCAGATCACGTGACAAACTGATTGTCTGCTTGGGTCACCCATTGTGTATCTTTCCGACGACGAGGCGCTTCGCAGTCAGCGAGCTATTCCTCGTGTAGGAAAAACATGCCATTACCACCCTTCATGTCCCTAGGTCCCAGACCTAATTTCTTCTTTATGAGCCGTGTCGGGTAACGGCAATAGTCGAATTATACTATGTTTGCAGTGTCCTCAATGACAAGGACTTGTCCCCCCCCCCCTCCACGTTGCCCAGAGTTCGAGTCTCAACACTTCTTTTATCAAAAATTTGAACAATGTGCTCCCGACATTTGTTCACTGCTTGTCCTATGTGCAATGGGGAGCTGCATTCAAAGCTTTTTTCCATACCCAGGAGTCCATGTTCAAGTTGCGTATTCAATACCTGAGTCATGACTCCTACTTTGAATGGAGTAAATTGTGGTGGGACGGACCCAAAATGCCAAGCACACCAGAGTGCTAGGGACTAGTGACACATAGCTAGTAACTGCGCATCAGGGTCAGTGAACCAAAGCTGACCAAGACCCTAGGACACTTCCACGCAGTGTGTCTGGAAACAGGAGTACAGTAATGTAGCCTGGCCAAACCCATCCACAAAAATAACCGCGCAGAAGTCGGATATGTCGATCGGAAGATGCAATATCGCTGCAAAGCTGTAAACAGACATAACGCCACAAACGTCATTTTCAGGACGAACGACGAAGAAAAAGAAGAATTGTGGTGGGACATGTGGGCTTCTATGTGTTCTCTAGTATGAACACCACTTCCTCCAATCGGTCTCGTGTTGGATAATTGTTGCTTCGTTGCCACTATATCAATTCACTTACACGACACTGCCGTCTTGCGTGTGTTTCCTTTTTCCAATTTCAATGTGTACTCATAGGGTCACCATATTTTAGCGGGACTTACCCATATCGGTACACTGACATTGGCCGTCCCTCTAATTTTTCTCCATTTGTTGTTGATCGAGAGGGAAGGCATAAATGCCTTACGTTACTGTGTGCCGACAGGAATTCCGATGGTTTTGCCGTAGAGGTCTAGGAGTTATTGCTTGTCCCTTTTCATGTAATTTTCATTCCGTCTACAGTCTCCACATCCAAAGATGCGAACCTAAAAGTGTTGACCAAAAAGTCAGCAAGAGCAACTGTCTTGCTGTTTCCATGGTGTATCATGGGGAGGTACTTTTAGGATCTTGGTTATCTGCTACCCTGAGACCGGCTAGAGCAATGCGGAACCATTTGCATGGGAATTATTAAAAGTACTTTTAATGACATGAGGAAAATATTAACATCTAACAAATTACAGAGTAAAAATGAGAATTATAAAATGCTACATCTATTCTTATATTAATAGTTAGTCGTTGGATCATCGTCACTGCACTCCAGACAAGTCCATAGGTACTCATATCTTTCCTTGAGTGTAGCCGCCATTACACGTTGGCTGACTGTCACAGTACGCAGTTGAGTGACCATCATTCTTTCTTACCCACGAAACCGCTTCTCTCTAGCGACACCACATTTCAAACTAAATTCTTTTATTCTAGCCATGGAACAAGAGTCATCGTCACTTATACAGTCATTTGTTCGTTCGTTTTCCCGTAGGGCGTTTAAAATGACTGCTCGATCTATCAATCCACCAACAGCCGTAGTAGCAGCTGTGCAGCCAACCTTTCTGCTCCCTCATTACCCCGGACTTCCGCATGTTCCGGCACAGAAATAAAAGTCACTTTACGCATACATTAATTCTTCACTGCATCCAGCCACTGTTCCCGAATGTATCCCGCCTGAACTTTCACAATCATGCTCATCGAGTCACTGAGTATGCAGGCATGCTCACAGATAGTCTGCGAGCACACCCATTGCAAAGCTTTGGTTACTGCTAAAATATCCATTGTCATGCTGCTTGTCGTCTGAGCGAATGCACCACTTTCCTCTCTGATGGTCTCTCCCCTCCTTCCCCCCCCCCCCACCGTTTAACTGTGAAGTCCTAGGCATTCCTGATGTGTCTCTCAACCGACCCATCTCTATATACAATGATATCGCCTTCCTTGTAATTTTCACAGATCAGAGCGAGTACCTTCGACTCCATCACTGTCGGACACCATTCCCTGCATTCTCTATTGAGTGTTATTATTACTGTGAAGTCTGTCGGACAATCTAAGGTCGCACGACTCCATTCCGCATAAGGTAGCACATCTTCCAATCTGCACACACTCTGTATAATATCCTCTGCGCGCCCCATCCACGACATTTCTCTCTTAAGTCGACTGCCTTTCACTTTGAGAATTTCAGGGTGTAGAGGATGTTCTTTATCAGCGGTGATTTGTAGGTAGTCCCGCGCAATATAGATTTGTATTCTTTGCTCTGCAGTTCGTCTGCAGATTGTGCAGTCTGCACAATCCAGTAAGTATCGCATAGCCCGTGCCGACGCATCTCTCGTACACCCCAAAATGATTCGCTTTGCCTCATTCTGGGTTATATCCAATCTTTCTGTTTATCTTATATTAATGTGTGGCTCAAACATGGACAATGAACAAGCTACTAGAAATGATACCTTTGAAATGTGGTTATATAGAAGAATTACTTCATGTAAAGAGGAAAAAAACGAACAAAAGAAGCATTTAATAACACTTTGTATGACAAAGAGAATTATTAAAGGAAAAAGATAAACAAATAAATATTTTGGACATATTAAAAGACATAACACCTTGTTGAAGACCTTACATTAGAGGAGAGCCGAGAGGAGGTGAGCAAGAGGTAGTAGTGGGAGAGAAACATCACGAGATGAACAGTCTAGCAGATTCCATGAGACAGGGGATGTTGAAGGTCCGTTACAGTCAACCTTCATTGCGGATACGGTACTTAATGATTAGTGTGATTATATATTTTGAAGGTAGCCCCTACATATCCATTGCGGTGGGTTGCTCCTGAGATTCGTTATTTCACTCTGAAAACTATCTAAACATGTTATAACGTTTTGGTGACAATTTTCAACAGTATAGCTAGACAATATTTATATATTGTAAAGGTACTCAATGATAATGAAGTTTTGCTAATCACTGGAAACACACGTAGTAACATACATGTCGATGTTTCGACCAATAGACCTTTATTAAGAATACATTCACAATTTAAAAAAAACCACAAGTCAAAACGACACTATTGACTTTCACATGGCAGAACAAATTGTATTCTTGATAACGGTCTTTTGGTAGAATCGTCGATTTGTGTGTTATTATGTGTGTCTCCAGTGATTTGCAAAACTTCGTTACTCTGTTCCAATCTTCGCCTGTTAGATTTCAGTTTTGCTACAGTGAGTACATAGGTTCTCCAGTAAAGTTTGTTTACATCCAACATTTGCCGTGACGTCCCACATCTCGTATAAGCACCTTCTATCTAGAGATCCGTGACTGGACCCAACCGTAGCAGGAATTGTCCTCCCCAACCCGTCCCACTCATCTTATTTACTTAAACTTATTTCCCACTCGCTGAGACGCCAGCGAGGGTTAGATCTCCTCGACCGAGGGATTTTTACTCGCGAATTGGCGTGGTGTTTGGTAAATGAGTAGGAACTGACTGGTGACCGCCCTTTTCACGTTCTCCGTTTCCCCCTTTCGTTCCATCGTCTTATTGTTGAAGACAGTATCCCGTGGATGGATGTACCAGTGATGATTGCGGCAACGGAGTACCGTCTGCATGGCGAAACTGTCTGGCATTTATGATAGTTTTACCCGGTTTTGTGTTTCATTTCATAAAGGTAATGAGTGATACGTTGTGAGTGGTATTCCATGCAGACCTGGCACATGTGCCAACCACATGTGACAGAAGCTGTTTGTGTGTGTGTGTGTGTGCGTGAAAAAGAGAACGAGATTTGATCAAATGAATTGAAAATAATTTTTTATATTGTGATTCGAAAACTATTATAAAACAGAACTTAGAAAACTACGACTCAATGTCACCCAACTTATCCCAATGGAGGATGAGACTGCTGATTACAACGATGTACATGTATTACGCAGTTATGGTTCTTGTTAGCATATCTTAATCAGGACATAGCCGCCGTAACGATCACCCCCAATCTGTTTTGACTGTAATGATTTTCTTCTTAGTCTTCTTATGATCCATGCTGTGTGGCGTTAGTTTTCATGTCTTTCCACGCATGCATGGGAAGAATTTGCACAAAATATATCTGCATGGCGTTATACAATCAAAAATAACGTATCATCTTGTGAAAAGAGGAGAAATGCAGCAGCTAAACAGCGTAGAGTAGTTAGAAAGTCTCGGATAGATCAAGATCCGTCTACAGTGGTCATTCCATGCCCGAACTGTCCAAGGGCATAACAGCTCGAATATTACTCATTAGCCCTTTACGAACTCAAATCAAGGACATAACTCTAATTGAATTTTCAAAAGTGGATGTAACAAATAGTCATCACCACTTGTGATGGAAGAACAACATTATGTCTTTCCACGGCCTTTTATTTCGTGTTCTATCAATCATTTCTTCTTGTGGCCAATGCCATGTGGTATTGGTTATCATGTCTTTCCACAGCCTTCTATTTCGTGTGCTGTCAATAATTTCCGATACCGAAGTTCTCCCATGCCACATTGCCAGGTTTTTTCTCTGATAGTCTCCCTCTTGCTCTTCAATGTGCCTGTTGTTACCATGTGTTCCATGTTTCCTCTGAGCATCATGTGTCCAAAAAATGTGGACTGTCTCTTTCTGATGTGGGTAAGCATCTCTCTATTTTTATTAACTTCTTTCAAGATATCTTCATTCCGCTTTTTATCTTTCCATGGTGCACTTAACATTCTTCTCTAGTGATTTTCCATCCAGGCGATATATATATATATATATTCTGTAGGCCCGTTGCTTTCTCAACGGTCCGAGATGCGCAGTATGCCAATCAGACGCAGAGCAATTGCGGTAACTCAGTATTAAACATGTCACAATTAATATTGATCTCTATGCATTAGTGTGAGTGATGCCTTTAACCAGTGTGCCATAGGAATTATATGCATGTATAACATCTGCTGGGGGAGACTGAACATCTATGATTGTGTGTGTGAGGGCAAACCTGTTTTTTGTTTGCTGGTAAAATTGGGAATGTTTGAGCCGGAACTGAGCATATCTGCTATTAGGGGATTTGAAAAGCTCTTTTCATAGACCTTTGATAAAAAGTTCTCTGATTATAGTCAATCTTATTATCGCCGAATATTCTTGCGATCACAGTTGCCATCATACACCATATACCCAAGCATCTCATTTCTTTAAAAAAAAACGTGTTCAAACATCATACTGAAAGATGTTACGTAATCATTCCCTCGTTATCATATTTAGCGCAATTATTTACAGCTTGTCCGCGATAGTTCGTTATTGAATATTTTGTGAGCTCAGAGACTGTTGCATATTGTAATTTCAAATCAGTATGGCAGACCAGTAAAAATAATGACTCCGTGCCGTATTGTGTCTATTCCTTGTGTGTGATTTTTACCTCTGTGAAAGAACGCTAGTTCGTAACTTAACTGCAGACTTACACCGCGAAATATTGTTATATTGCATGGCGTAGCAGTTTGCGTACCAATGACTTTTGAGTATTTGAAACTGGATGAAGCAATCTCGTAGATTGAGACTAGAAACAAAATTGGTAGCATACCCTATTCAGGATGTAGTCATCAACCCAGCAATTGTTGTGACCTGTAGCGATTTTCTAGGAAATATAAATACGTTCAGTACTTTAGTACTTTGCCATTTAAACAGTATTGCCATCTAAACAGTCAGGATGCACTGTTGCCTACGACGGGACTCGAACCCGGTACCTTAGCCATCACAGGCGTGCTATGTACCACGCAGCCACAGAGCCAGACTTGAGACTAAAAATTGCAGAAAATATCCTTGATATTCGTGTTAGCAGAACTTAGTCCAAAAACTGTTGTCAGTACGAAACGTGGACTCTTGTCTAAATAGCACAAAAATAAGCTTCGATTTTACAGTCCTGCGGACTCGTCGGTGATCATCTTTCAAAAGTTACGATATTTACTTCCCTCGGGATTTTCATTGGCTGTCGACACAATTTATACCAACAGTGACCAATGGAAAGCACTGGAAAAACCTTCTTCTCGTTCAATTAAAAGCTGTCTATATCTGTCATTTTGTCTCAATAAATTTCACGGTCTTTTGCAGCTCATATAGCTTCGATTTATGTACATCTATATAGCTTTGATTAATGTACAGCTATATAGATTTGATTAATGTACAGCTATATAGCTTTGATTAATGTACAACTATATAGCCTTGATCCTAGTGTTGTTTCTATGTCACAGTATGTTTTTCTAATCATCTCATACACAGAACATTCTTAAAGTATATATTGTGCAGTCTGTGGTGCCTGTCCTAAATTTTGTGTACATGTGACTGCGGAATCGGTTGTGTTCTCTTCTGATGTATATAATTGCAACCTGTTCTGGTCTGTTCATAATGTGATAGTCATCTTGTGTTGGTGTTTGTGGCACTGATTGTTTTAAATATTTTTTTTCTGATAGTGAATGGTACATCTGGTTGGCTGTCGGTAACATCCTCCTTAGTTGATATGCTCTCTCATTTCCTGGTACTCAACAGTGTGATGGTATCCATTGCATTTCATGGATACCTTATACTTGGAACACAGTTTCGTCAGCAGTGCGTCACTTTTTAAGGTCCATATGTCTGTACAATGTACGAGGGAAGTGAAACAAACTCGTCACGTTTGGAATGAAATGTTAGGGGGAAAAAATGGATGTATTTACCAGAAACAAAAAATATGACATTTATATGACAAACTATTTTCTGGACCGACGGCGATGCCCATTGGGTGTCTCGTTTACAATAGATGTAAAATGTATGTATGCTGATAGTTCGTTGATGTATATTTTACTTGGTCTTACCCAACAATCGTTGATTGTATATTTTACTTAGTCCTACCCAACAATCGTTGATTGTATATTTTACTTGGTACTCCCGTCAATCGTTGATTGTATATTTTACTTAGTCCTACCCAACAATCGTTGATTGTATATTTTACTTAGTACTACCCGTCAATCGTTGATTGTATATTTTACTTAGTCCTACCCATCAATCGTTGATTGTATATTTTACTTAGTCCTACCCAACAATCGTTGATTGTATATTTTACTTAGTACTACCCGTCAATCGTTGATTGTATATTTTACTTAGTCCTACCCATCAATCGTTGATTGTATATTTTACTTAGTCCTACCCATCAATCGCTGATTGTATATTTTACTTAGTCCTACCCAACAATCGTTGATTGTATATTTTACTTAGTCCTACCTAACAATCGTTGATTGTATATTTTACTTAGTCCTACCCAACAATCGTTGATTGTATATTTTACTTAGTCCTACCTAACAATCGTTGATTGTATATTTTACTTAGTCCTACTCAACAATCGTTGATTGTATATTTTACTTAGTCCTACCCAACAATCGTTGATTGTATATTTTACTTAGTCCTACCCAACAATCGTTGATTGTATATTTTACTTAGTCCTACCTAACAATCGTTGATTGTATATTTTACTTAGTCCTACTCAACAATCGTTGATTGTATATTTTACTTAGTCCTACCCAGCAATCGTTGATTGTATATTTTACTTAGTCCTACTCAACAATCGTTGATTGTATATTTTACTTAGTCCTACCCAACAATCGTTGATTGTATATTTTACTTAGTCCTACTCAACAATCGTTGATTGTATATTTTACTTAGTCCTACCCAACAATCGTTGATTGTATACTTTACTTAGTCCTACCCAACAATCGTTGATTGTATATTTTACTTAGTCCTACCCAACAATCGTTGATTGTATATTTTACTTAGTCCTACTCAACAATCGTTGATTGTATATTTTACTTAGTCCTACCCAACAATCGTTGATTGTATATTTTACTTAGTCCTACCCAACAATCTTTGATTGTATATTTTACTTAGTCCTACCCAACAATCGTTGATTGTATATTTTACTTAGTCCTACTCAACAATCGTTGATTGTATATTTTACTTAGTCCTACCCACCAATCGTTGATTGTATATTTTACTTAGTCCTACCCAACAATCGTTCCCCACTACTATCTCCTCGAACAATTCCAAACTCTTTCAATTTCTTTATAATAGTCTCATTCACACTGATATCCTCATTCAACAGTTTCATCCACCCTGGTGTCCTCATCCACCCTGGTGTCCTCATCCACCCTGGTGTCCTCATCCACCCTGGTGTCCTCATCCACCCTGGTGTCCTCATCCACCCTGGTGTCCTCATCCACCCTGGTGTCCTCATCCACACTGGTGTCCTTATCCAATAGTCTCATCCACACTGTCATCATCCAACAGTCTCATTCACACGGATGTCCTCATCTAATAGTCCCATGCATACTATTGTTCTCATCCAACAGTTTCATCCACCCTGGTGTCCTCATCCAACAGTTTCATCCACCCTGATGCCCTTATCAAATAGTCTCATCCACCCTGTCATATTTTAACGTTACACAGTCTGGTACCGTGTCATATTTTAACGTTACACCGTCTAGTACCGTGTCATATTTTAACGTTACACCTTCTGGTACCGTGTCATATTTTAACGTTACACCGTCTAGTACCGTGTCATATTTTAACGTTATACCGTCTGGTACCGTGCCATATTTTAACGTTACACCGTCTAGTACCGTGCCATATTTTAACGTTACGCCGTCTAGTACCGTGTCATATTTTAACGTTACACCGTCTGGTACCGTGCCATATTTTAACGTTACACCGTCTGGTACCTTGTCATATTTTAACGTTACACCGTCTAGTACCGTGTCATATTTTAACGTTACACCGTCTAGTATAGTGTCATATTTCAACGTTACACCGTCTAGTATAGTGTCATATTTCAACGTTAAACCGTCTAGTATAGTGTCATATTTCAACGTTACACCGTCTAGTATAGTGTCATATTTTAACGTTACACCGTCTAGTATAGTGTCATATTTTAACGTTACACCGTCTAGTACAGTGTGATATTTCAACGTTACACCGCCTGGTACCGTGTCATATTTTAACGTTACACCGTCTAGTATAGTGTCATATTTCAACGTTACACAGCCTGGTAACACGTCTTATTTCAACGTTACACAGCCTGGTAACGTCTTATTTCAACGTTACACCATCGGTAATGTGTCTTATTTCAACGTTACATTGTCTGGTAGTGTCTTATGTCAACGTTACACTGTCTGGTACAGTGCCATACTTCCGCGTTACATCTTCTGGTACCGTGTTATACTTCAAAGCTGCATCATCTGGACAGTTAGTTACTTAGTTATTCCACTAGGGCCAAAGACGGCACATAGGGCGGATGGCATAGATTTCCATGTCTCTCGTTTCATTGAAATTTGCTTTAGGTCTTCATTGTTTCTGATACCGATGGTGAAACGTTCTCTTGTAATAGTTCTACCAAAAGTTTCTTTTGATCTTCCTCGTTTTCTTGCCCTTTGTTGACCACATCAAAGCTTGACAGGGGAGTCTTTCAGTATCCATTCGCAGCGCGTGTCCGATGTAATTCCATGGACGATTTCTTATATAGGTGAAGACATATTCATGTTTTGATTCTTGTCTGACAACTGTGTTTGATTTGAAGTCTGACCAACATATATGTTCAGTAACCTACTAAGACTACTGTAAAGAGTGGGTGTCATATCAATTCTACAATACATACAAAACCAACAGATACAATGGTTCAGTCATCTAGAAAGAATGCCGCGTGATTCATTAGTTTATAAAGCATATGTGAAGAGAGGAGAAGCAGAAAGAAGAGCCAGGGGTAGACCTAGAGTATGCTGGATCGACAACATTAAAGATACATTACACGAACACAAAATAACAGTATCTGAAGCTGTCAGAAAAGCAAGATCAAGAACATTGTATCTCCCTCGATACCCGTAAAGGGTAAAAGAGGAAGGAAAGAAGAAGAAGAAGAAGCCTACTAAGACATTTATTTTCAAAAGTGTTAGTCTTTGTTCTAAGTTTGATGTTGCTTTCCAACTTTCGCATCCGTATGTTAATGTTGGAATTATGCAGGAGTTGAAGAGTTTGAATTTTGTGTTATTTCTTAGTGTTTTTGAATGCCAGATATTTGATAGTTTATTGAATGAGTTAAAGTCCGTTCAGATTCGTTTGCCGAGATGTTATGATTTATAATTCAAAAAGTTCTTGATGATTTCACATGAATTTTGGCATACGTTGTTAAAATGTCCATGTCGCGAAAACATATGTGTTACTTGATGGCTAGCTGTAACGGTTATTTGAAAGCGGCGAATTCTTTTGATGTTTGCCCATGTAAATATTATTTCGACCATAAACAAAATATTTTACAGTAATCTAGTGCAATGATGACCCATAGGCGTGTCCACAAAATTTTACATGGTGGCAGGTGTAAAAAAATTTAAAATATATCTTTTGTTCGTAGAGTCAATTTGATATTGTTCCATGCTCTTGGTGTGAGTTTCACAAATTTTGTCGCTGCCTTTGAAATAGGTACATATATTTCTTCATGTAAGGAAATTTTGTCTGTAATAGTTGATCCAAGATATCTGAACTTCTGTATTGAATCAAGCGGGCTAATTTTTATAAGTAATGGTTGATGGTTTGCTTATAACATTTTTTTGAATTGCTTGGGTGGTATTGAGCAATGAAATGTTTTACAAATCAACTTGTAAATTTTGCAAATCAAGTTTTTTTTAGTGTAGACTTAATCAGAGTAATGATCATTCATAATCAGACGAGTCAAATAGGTCGATTACTGTTTTCGGCTGAACAAACAACAAACCTTCCTTTTTCCAATATTCCCCTTCTTGGCGTAACACATGATCCTCACATTTCACCCAGTAGTCTTTATGTATATTTGATAGAGCCTGATTTGTAAGTGTCTCAATATCACATAATTTGAAAGTTGTATTTGTAGATGCTACGTGTCCTTTAACTTTTGCCCAAATTAGCTCTATAGGATTTAAGTGTGCATGATATGGAGGTAGTCTCAAACATCTATGACCATGTTCTTCAATTAACTTGTCTATTTTAAATATCTTTGTTCGTTGTGTCTGTTTTACAAGGTTAAGCAATTCGGGTTTCAAGTACCTGTCGGTAACTGGTATGTGTTCTTTTATGAGCCACGTTTTGATTGCATCTTTTGTACTTGATGATGTTGGGATTCTATCTTCTACGTTCACTACGTTATGGTATGAAGCATTGTCCATTATCAGACAAGAAGGTCTATCTAATATTGGAAGAATACTTTTTTCGATCCAGTCTTCGAATATGTGCCCATTCATTTCGGAGTGGTAGTCTCTATTGTCAATGGATTTTGAAATGAAAATTAGATGAGCATTCTGCAACAACCCATTATGTCTGCTACCTGCATGTGCAACTATCAAACGTTGCCCTTTACTACTTGGTACTGATCTTTTAATACTTCCATCTGCTAACTGCCATTCCTTTTCATTTGTATGATGAGCGTTGATCCAAGTTTCATCTAAATACACAATATCATAACCATTCTCGCGCATTCCCTTCACTTCACGTAAATACTTGCTTCTAAGAGCTACCAGATGTGGCTTTTCACAAATAATGTTTTTTCCACCAGCATACTTTCTAAAGGTGAAGCCTGCATTTCTTACAGTTTTCCATAATAAAGTTTTTGATATTTCAATGTCGTTATTAGTTTTCAGCCAAATCTTCAACTTTCTAAGTGTCACTTCTTCGTTTTTATCAAACATTCTACATATTTCTCTTTTTACTAGGTCCTTATCGAAACTGTCTATCTTTTCTTTCCTTCCTTGCTTTCGTGAATTTGTTGGCAATAAATATCCGCTTCCTTCCACTATTCGATGAAATGAACGTTTACACAAACCTAAAATATGCATTGTTCTCTTCTCAGGATTTGATAAAGAACAATAAAGATGTCCCTTTTTACGCTCTCTGCAGAAGTATTGATAAATCTTTATAGCAATGTTATGCTCAGTAAAATATTTCGCTTTCAGATTCATTCTCACATAGACTTGCAGAAGGTAATATGCTTAGTGCCGCCTACTTTTTGTAAATATTGAGACGTGCCTCTGACTTGTGACTTGAAATCGAGTCAATAGCCGTTTTTGATTTCACATAATTCTAAGTTCAGGAAAAATAATATTTGGTGCTAAACGGGAATTTCCATATGTAACATTGCTTTATACAAATGTACAGTGGAAACAACTACTTTTAGAACGGTGCACATTCTACCGTGAGGGTCATGCCTTTATATTTAATAATCAGCTGTGAGATGTAAGCATCTACATAATCCAGCGATTGTTTATAATTTAGATTAACTTTTTTTTAATATAGGTTAAATAAGGTATCTTTGATACTGGATCACATTTCTTTGATAAAAAAATATTTCTATAGCGACATTATTATTCTAAACCTAACTTCAAATGATCAATCCAAATGAACAATACGTTTTTGATAAAAATAATTTAACATCTCGGCAAACGAATCTGAACGATAGCAACCAGTGCAATACGGTGTGATATTTCTTTTGATGAATCTCCTGTTGGTGATAGCTTACTGCAAAGGTATGTATTCATTTTCATTTTCCTTTTGCGCTGAAGTTAGCGCATAGGGTGGAGGTCAGATCTCTCGATTTATGTCTGTTCAAAGCTATTCTGTGCAGTTCTTGAATAGTATGAATATTGGTTGTTTTACTTTCTCTAAGTATTGTTCTTCTGAGTGTTTCTTTTGGTCTACCCCTGGCTCTTTTGCCTGTAGGTATCCATTCAAGAGATTGGTGGTGTATTCTGTTGATGTCTGCGCATAGGATATGCCCGATGTAAGTAACGGCAAAGGTATGTGTAATTGTTGACTTTTTCAAGAGTGTTGTCGTTTAGGTTGATGTCCGTTGGTTTGTTGGTAATGTCAGATGTTTTTGTTTTCTGGTACAGTGCCATATTTGAAAGTCTGGTACGGTGTTATATTTCAAAGTCTGGTACCGTGTTATATTTCAAAGTCTGGTACCGTGTTATATTTCAAAGTTTGGTACCGGGTTATATTTCAAAGTCTTGTACCGTGTTATATTTCAAAGTCTGGTACCGTGTTATATTTCAAAGTCTGGTACCGTGTTATATTTCAAAGTTGCACCGTCTGGTACCTTTCTTACTTCTATAGGACGATTTTCTGAAATCACCCCTTCACCAATTACGATTTCCACCCCACCCAACTTCTCCCTTTTTCTTTCGATAAAATCTGGTTAATATATTCAGCTTTGGTGAATGAAGAATCGACGGTATTGAGAATTAGACACTATTCGTTGGTAAACAGTTACAATGCATTGCTACAAATCTGCGTTTTGAACAACACTGGTGGTTCCAAGAACTAATGTGCCTAGAAACTCCTACTTGCCTACGAATTTTTGCCTCAAAATGGAATGGTCGGGTGAGTGCAGTAAGACTGTGAACCGTATGGAAAGTAAATATTGGAAGAAAAAATACACAGGCAAGGTTAAATATCAGTTTTATGTTAAATAATACACAGCACCGACGTGTAGACCCAACAGGTCTTTGTGAAGAAAGGGACGAACAAACACAGTATGGAATAATTACATTCTGTGTTTGTTCATCCCTTTTTATTAAGCCCTCTTGGTTAAAATGTCGATCATGTGTATTTTTCAACGTAAAACTTATATTTAACACTTGTTATATATTTTTCCTTCAAAGTGACAGAAATTAACTGGCCATTCTGTTAATTCTAAACCGTTGGATCAGGAAGAGAAAGTATGGTCTGCGAATGGCTCAACTTTTCCGAATTCAACACTAGTCATTGCACACCTCAATCATCATCCCAGTATAGCTGAATGGTCATCGACGTCTTCGACGGACGAACAACAATTCTAAATATTACACAATGATGCTTAAATCTATTAAACGTGTGTTAGATTATCGACATCTTGTAATAGTGTGAGAATCCCTGTAGATAGCTATGCGTGTAATTTAAAAACTCTAACACAGGCAATTGACTGCGGCGTAATTTGTTGCTTTCATAATATTCATAGATACATGTGTTCTAGTTAGCGCAGCACAGCTTGCCTTCTCAAGTCTTGGCTTGTCTTTCCGCGTTTTCTGTGTTGTCTTGTAGATTTATTTCTGCTGCCTCTGTTTTTTTTTTTTGTTTTAGCATGTTCATATTTTCGGATATCTCTATTAAGGATCGTATGTCTATTCTAGTCTCATTCTATTATTGTCTCTCCCTTTATTCTTGAGTGCCTCGCTCTATTTTTGTCTCTCACTCTATTCGTGACAGTCTCAGTCAATTCCTGTCTGCATTGGTCTATTGTTAATTGTCTCGCTCTATTATTAACTCTATTCTTTACTCTCACTATATTTTTGACTGCCTCACTCTATTCTTACTGTCTCACTATATTTTTGACTGCCTCACTCTATTCTTACTGTCTCACTATATTTTTGACTGCCTCACTCTATTCTTACTGTCTCACTATATTTTTACTGTTGCTCTCTATTATTCTTGACTGTCTCGTTCTATTGTTGACTGTCTCACTCTATTCTTGACTGTCTTACTCTATCCTTGACTGTCTCGCTCTATTCTTGTCTGTCTCACTCTATTGTTGTCTATCTTACTCTATTCTTGTCTGTATTTCTCTATTCTTGATTCACTCTATTATTGTCTCACTCTGTTCTTTTCTGCATTGCTCACTATTCTTGACTGTTTCACTTTATTCTTGACTGTTTAATTTATTATTTAGTATATCATTCTACTTTTGACTGTCTAAACCTATTTTTACTGTCTCAATCAATTCATGACTGTTTCACTCTATTATTGATCGTATCACTCTATTCTTTACTGTCTCATTCTATTCTTGACTACACCATTCTATTATGAGCTTTCTTTGCTTCACTTTAATTATTATGGCGAGATCTCTTTTATATTTGTGTCAGCATTGACGACGTCTGCGTCATTTGGTTTGACGAATGGTTTACAGAAATGTCAGCAGCAGCTGTTAGCCTTCCCTTTTCTATCCATTCCTGCTTAGCCAGATCGCTGCTATGTAACATGTTGCCTTGCGGACTATCTGGATGGTAAGAAGACCCATGCAATCCTTTGGTTCGTTGAATCTCGCTTCTTCCAAACCAGCTAGTGAGTCAAACTTAGTTTACAGGTAGACCGCACACATGCCTAGGTGTACAGTTAACTGCATACATGTATATAAGCCTGCCCAGATGTACAGGTAACTGCATACATGTATATATACCTGCCTAGATATACAGGTAGCTGCATACAGGTATATATACCTGCCTAGATATACAGGTAGCTGCATACAGGTATAAATGCATACCTAGATGTTCAGACAGCTGCATACAGGCATAGATGCCTGCCTAGATGTACACGCAGCCGCAAACAAGTATAGATACTTGCCTAGACGTGCAGGGGGCCACATACCGGCATAGTTACCTGCATAGATTTATAAGTAGTGGCATACTTACCTAGGTGTTGAGGTAATTGCACACGGGTATAAATACCTGCCAAGGTGTAACTGCGTATATGTATATAGATTCATGTCTGATACGTTGTTTGCGTACATGCATATGTTCTGAAATGAGAACTAATATTAAATCCGAGGCGTCTCACATAATATTTGAGTCCCTCTGACCCAATAACACTTCCAACTCATGAACGTAGACCCATATCCTATTTCTTCTCACAGGTGAGGGTAGAAATTTTCGTCATGGGTCGTGGTCACAGTAGATGGCTACATGTCTCTATCTTCTCGTTTTCTCTGCCATTTCGAAATCTCATTTGTTCCATCTTTCTAGTGTTTACATCTTTCAAACATTTTTTCATCTTTTGTATCTCAGTTTTTTTCTCTCTCTCAATGTTTGCAGTTGTCTATCTTCCAGATGTAGCTCAACGGCTAGTGCACTGGATTCCTAGTCGAGAGATCCAGGGTTCAATTCCCACGGTGCTGACCAAATTCTCCTTTAATATGCCGCTGATCAACGAAAAATATGGGCCTGAAACAATATTTCATAATACGCATCAGTGGTGAAACGACGTAAACTTGTTTGGTTTAGACATGTAACGAGACTCGACTCGGCTCACTTTATAAAACTATTTTGCAAGGAACAGTCGAAGTGGAAGAAGAAGAGGCGGTAAAATATATCCTGAATTGATAACATTCATGAATGGTATGAGCATGATTTTTCTATACTTCTTCGAATGGCTGATGATAGAGATTTTTGGAGGGATTTTTGTGCTGATATCTCCAGTGTAGCATACCGTCGACTCTGACGGGTTATGTTTCTTATTATTATTATTATTATTATTATCTTCTTCTTCTGCGTTCATTCTCAAACTCCTGTAGATCAGCAGGATGTAGTGCGAAGAAGGGAATGCGTTGTGTCATGGTTTACAGCATTGCTGCGACATCTGCGCCTTTTGGCCTGACGCATCCGATTTCAGCATGGCTTTGGGTCACTGACCCTATATGGGATGGGACAGCCAACTCCATCCCATAACCTTAGTAGCCTCGTACGACATGCATGGAAGGTAAACAGTGTTGCTAATCTTTGCTCCCTTTTCGGGTCCCGACAACACACGGGCGATTATTATTAATTATTATTATTACGTCTCAGACGTGAATAAGGGAAAAGACTTCTATTTTAAATTATCCATATATGTACACATCATGGAGACGATAAGACACATCATGGAGACGATAAGACACATCATGGAGACGATACGACACATCATGGAGACGATAAGACACATCATGGAGACGATAAGACACATCATGGAGACGATAAGACACATCATGGAGACGATAAGACACATCATGGAGACGATAAGACACATCATGGAGACGATAAGACACATCATGGAGACGATAAGACACATCATGGAGACGATAAGACACATCATGGAGACGATAAGACACATCATGGAGACGATAAGACACATCATGGAGACGATAAGACACATCATGGAGACGATAAGACACATCATGGAGACGATAAGACACATCATGGAGACGATAAGACACATCATGGAGACGATAAGACACATCATGGAGACGATAAGACACATCATGGAGACGATAAGACACATCATGGAGACGATAAGACACATCAGGGCTGTGTTCTCGAGTCTCGAAAAGGGTGCAGGGAATAGCAACACTGTAATCTGTCATGTGTATCGAAGAGGACTACGGAGGTTTGGGGCATAGTTGGCTGTTCCGCAGGCTAAAGTGACCAAAAGCTATACTGAAGCTAATATGGATGTCACAGATATCGGTACCAAGCTGCAAAATATGACATAACTCAATACGTTCTAAATACTACACCTTGCAAACCAGCGAGAGTTTGAAAACGATGTAGACATTAAAATCAGTTGAAGCTTTTTACCACTTTGTAAATACATGAAGGAAGCTAGTTCGTGTAATTCTGTTGATAGAAATGGAGTTGGAATATGGGTGATTACTGCTTATTCTAGCATGCAGCATGGTTCGTCTGCGAATAGAATACTATTTTATTACACAAGTTCCTCTAACATTTCTTTACTGGCATAATTTGTTGATCCATTCATAACAGAGGTAGGCAAGATTTCTGCTTCGGCGGGCCAATTTTAGTTTTGTTCATGTGGTACAGTGCCAAAACGCTTTTTTTGTGTCTTTCCTTTCCTTAGTCTATTGGACCTGCGAATAATATGAAGAAAAACGTTATCTGGTACTTCAAGTAGTATTTCTGAGCTCTGGAGTCAACACATAAACATATGGTCTTTTTATATCTGCCTGGTATGTCTGAAAAATGGCTTGTCAGGCTCGATTTCGCACGCTGATCGTATTTTACCCACTAATGATGTATAATCGGTTTTTTGGAGGGTTTCATTCTCTCTACCTTCGTATGTTGAGAGTGCCTCTACCCCGAAGTATCCTCTCTGCCATATCTCGGCCAGTATTGTAGTAGCGATTCTACCCTATCTCTAAAGGATCGTGCCTCTTATATCTTTCTATCCCGCTTAATTTGTGGACTCCCCTCTCTGTATTATCTCGGCCAGTATTGTGGTAACGATTCTACCCTATCTATAAAGGATCGTGCCTCTTATATCTTTCTATTCCGCTTAATTTGTGGAATCCCCTCTCTGTCATATCTCGGCCAGTATTGTGGTAGCGATTCTACCCTATGTCTATAGGATCGTGCCTCTTATATCTTTCTATCCCGCTTAATTTGTGGAGTCCCCTCTCTGCCATATCTCGGCCAGTATTGTGGTAGCGATTCTACCCTATGTCTATAGGATCGTGCCTCTTATATCTTTCTATTCCGCTTAATTTGTGGAATCCCCTCTCTGTCATATCTCGGCCAGTATTGTGGTAGCGATTCTACCCTATGTCTATAGGATCGTGCCTCTTATATCTTTCTATCCCGCTTAATTTGTGGAGTCCCCTCTCTGCCATATCTCGGCCAGGGTTTTCATCATGACTGGGCTCCAGTAAAGACATGTGTACAGGAAGTAAACATGACCAGAAATGGTGCTTTTAAAAAATTATATTCCTGCATTTCGTTAGTCGACTTCCGGTAGTGACGTCCGTTGATGGAGGGTGTTTCTCTAATCAAGTCTGGGTCATTCCGTCGATCGATGGATTAATCAACTAGCATCGTTAAGTCAAGACCGATTTGTGTAACAGAAGTCAGTTCATTCCAATTCTTTTTCATTCAAGAGTAGACCAAAAGAAACACTCAGAATAACAATACTTAGAGAAAGTAAAACAACCAATATTCATACTATTCAAGACACCCTCCGACCATTTGGTTATGTATACTATTCAAGAACTGCACAGAATAACTTTAAACAGACATAATTGGAGAGATCTGACCTCTGCCCTATGCGTTAACTTCAGCGCAAAAGGAAAATGAATGAATGAATTAATTTCGTTAGTTGGCAGCGCCTTTTTTGTCATGTGACTCCAAGTATATAAATAGTGACCAACGGATATACGACAGTAATAAATAACGTCAGTAATGAATTTTTGTTTACTTTATGTTCAGAGTCAGGCCTGTGCTACAGCCCGCTCATGATATAGTATCTTGCCTCTTTCTATCCCGCTTAATTTGTGGAGTCACCTCTCAGCCATATCTCGTTCAGGATTTACATTTCATTTTTGAATACATTACGTGTAATCCTTCAGTTGTATACCCTCTTGCATTTTCTGGTGAGTCCCCCATCTCTCCTATTTACCCTCCTATGATTGTACATTCTGACATTCATCCCCCCTCCCCCACACCCACACAAAACTCCAATTCCCTTGCCTAGGAACTGACGTGCCAAGTTTATCAAAGGATGGGATTAAATCTGGGGAAAGAACATCTTGTGCACACTTGGCACGTTTGATATCGTGTGTGTGTGTGTGTGTGTGTGTGTGTGTGTGTGTGTGTTTGACTTTGTTGTGTGATACCGTGTTGAGATTGTGTGCGTACATTTGTATGTTATTTATACCATGCCTGTGTGTTGAGAGTATATACGTTTAGACTTTAATTACTGTGTTGAGATATTTAGACTGTGTTGAGATATTACGACATGATATGTGTGAGATTTAAACTGTGTATTTCACGATGTGTTGAGATATTATATGTGTGCTATTTAAAGTATGTGTTGAGATATTGTATGTGTGCTATTTAAACTATGTGTTGAGATATTATATGTGTGCTATTTAAAGTATGTGTTGAGATATTATATGTGTGCTATTTAAAGTATGTGTTGAGACATTATATGTGTGCTATTTAAACTATGTGTTAAACTATTATATGTGTGCTATTTAAACTATGTGTTAAACTATTATATGTGTGCTATTTAAACTATGTGTTAAACTATTATATGTGTGCTATTTAAACTATATGTTGAGACATTATATGTGTGCTATTTAAACTATGTGTTGAGACATTATATGTGTGCTATTTAAACTATGTGTTGAGACATTATATGTGTGCTATTTAAACTATGTGTTGAGACATTATATGTGTGCTATTTAAACTATGTGTTGAGATATTGTATACATCATTGTAAAGTTTATTAAACGTGTGTTCTACGTAAGTACTATTAGTGCAAGTTCCAACTTTCCCATTGTACCATCCATGCTCTCCACTGTCTGCCAAGCGTAATATATTTTATATATTAAGGCTTACATATATTTTTCCATGTCCTCCTCAGAATGTATCCTTTTCTTTCATCTAACTAAAAAAATCATTTATAGCAATACTGAGAAATTTCGTTATAACAATTTGGTCTGGACCGACGAAATATGTATGTAATAACAGAAATTCGCTATATACAGTATCAACAATAAAGAAAACATATAACTGGGTATTGTAAAAAGTGTTGTTAAATAGGAAAATGTTATAAATATATGCCCTCTAGAGGGATCCCATATTCGTATCTGATGTTTGAGCCATTCCTGACGTTCCCCTCTAAAAACCTTGTGATCTGTAATGTGTCAGTGGAGTGCGTGTTTTTGTCACTGATGACTTGTATGTAGCTCTTGAACCGGGTCGATAAATATCGTGATTTAATGGATATTAGATCTGGCATCACAAGCCCAACCCAAGACTACTCACATTCCTCCATTCTGTATGCTCTCCAACAGTTGTCATTGTAAGTCGGGCAGCAAATAATATGTTGCTGTGGTTGTAGGATGTACATTGATTGCCAGAAAAATATTTTGTCCTGGTCATACTGGAGATGAGGGTAATGAAAGAGACCACAGACTGGTGACATAATCAGATATGTCAGGACTGATGGCAAGGGACGGAGTGATGGGTGTGGGCATTGTACATTTCATATATACTCATCTGTTAGACGAGCAGACCATCCTGGTTGAGACTTGTATAAATAGAATGATGGAGTTTGAAATTGCTCGAGGAGATAGTAGAGATTGACAATTGACGGGTAGGACTAGGAAAATATATGATTAACGCGCCACGGGAACTATTAGCATGCATGCCCGTTGCCATCTTCTGAAAGAGACGGAACTCTTATGGGTATGCCCAGAGTGTATACAGCAGCCTGTTCAGATAATCACTACACGTGACGAGTTAGGCAATGTTTTTTAACCCATTGTGAGTAAATCATCAGGGTTCACGTGAGAAAGATCTCTAAAATTGTTAACATTCACACCGCCGAAGACGGATGTGTCTAACCATTGGCGTAAATACAATGGTGGCACAACTCATTTCTATTCGCTGGACTATATCCTGTTGGGAATCTAGAAAGACCATTGTCTTGATACAAGAGAGATTCGGTGGAAGTTTGAGAATGAACGATGAAGAAGAAGAAAGCATTCACAAAAATCTGATTTCTTTGTGTATACTTTCTAAAATACTGTCCTTGATGACATCCTAATTATACGATATATAAACAATGTATTTTCTCATAACGTTAGTATAGTACTACAGTGTAACATTTAACGATGTGATGTGTCGCATGGCCGAGAAGTTAGGCGTTCGTATTACACCTATGATGTCCAAGGTTTGACTCCCGTTAACTGGGTTTATTTCTGTCGAAGGGTAAATTAAGAACTCACCCCTTAGTTGATGTGTGTTCAGCAAGGTCATTCGACATTTATCACTAGCCACTCACAAACTTCCTGTAGCCCGTAACGGGAAAAAAATCAGTATTGACATTTTTAATACCATCATTTCATATAGAAATGGAGATCAAGGTAATTACGAAGGCCCTAATGTGGTTCTCAGAAACAGTGAGAATGGAGATCAAGGTAATTACGAAGGCCCTAATGTGGTTCTCAGAAACAGTGAGAATGGAGATCAAGGTAATTACGAAGGCCCTAATGTGGTTCTCAGAAACAGTGAGAATGGAGATCAAGGTAATTACGAAGGCCCTAATGTGGTTCTCAGAAACAGTGAGAATGGAGATCAAGGTAATTACGAAGGCCCTAATGTGGTTCTCAGAAACAGTGAGAATAGAGATCAAGGTAATTACGAAGGCCCTAATGTGGTTCTCAGAAACAGTGAGAATGGAGATCAAGGTAATTACGAAGGCCCTAATGTGGTTCTCAGAAACAGTGAGAATGGAGATCAAGGCAATTCATATAGAAAATTTTAAATATTAATCGGCTCAATAGTTTTCAAGTTATAAGTTGTTTTTTTCCAGGTGGCACGAATTTTTAAACTGGCTATAGTATTAGGCTAAAAATTGCATTGCCCCTAACATATAGGTTTGCTCTCGTATCAAAGATATAATCTTTGATACCATCTGTTGAAGCAAAATGCGTGACGGGGTATATTTTTATATGGGGTATTCAAGCCGCCATTTTATGACAGCAATATATATCCTGATGAGACCGTTACAGACCAGTCCGTCGACATTTAGATATACACTTTCAAATATATCGTATTTCTCCGTACACGTTTTTATTTGTTTATTCACTATCTGTCCTGTGTTTTTTCCTGAAAAGTGCCTCATAATCGAAACGTCGATTTAGTATGCTGTGTTTTACAGTTAACTGTATTTTTTTTCCTTATCAGTTGTTTTGTGAGCTGCGAAGCGTATTACTTTATTTATCTATCAATTGTCATTTCCACTTGTGTCGTTTAGCGTTGGAAGTTGGAGTTGACTGTCTTTGGTTATTTGGATCGCATTTTGGTCATGGTCAGCCCATCTCTTTATGATTTCTTTGTCTCTACGCATCTAGTTTCTGGTCTTCCTCGTTCCTTGTAGCCCGGCCCGACCTTCAGCTGTTGTATGCACGAATGGCTGGCTGTAATGGTTCCATTATCATGATGTTACCAAACCACCTGGTTTGCTTATCTCTCGATGTAGTCTTGACTTGAGATGATCTTTATTTTTTCCTGACATTTTCGTTCCTCCGTCTGTATCTTCTGGTAACATTTATAATTTTCCTCAAACATCTCATTTCATACACTTGTGATCTTGTTGACTAGCGTCTTTGTCATGGACTATGTTTGACATTGGTAACACAAAGTTGGTATACACATACTGTTTATCAATTGTCGTTTTTGGGTTCTTTCGTAGGAGGCGGGTCTACATTCACACTTTTTAATAAACCTGCTCCGATCCAAAGTTTTAAGTATTTTTCGACCTCACTCTGCCGCTGCATTCCAAGTTACAAAATCGCGATCGTAATTACGCTGAACTTGCTTTCTACCGATAATGTCGTTGTTACCGCTGCAAGGAGTATTCTCAGGTGCAAAGGGGTACATGTTGGACAAAATGGGGGACATGTTATGATCTTAAGCTGCTACGTTGCGGGAAGGACGACCCGGAACTGCGTTGTTAAAAAGCACAATCAACGTAATGAGCTTGTTGGGTAACTAATAAACACAAGGTTGATGTTCGGTATTTAGCACCAGGGAAATAAGCAATAAAAAAATGAAGAATACAATTTTATTCTCCAATTTTTCGTATCTTTCATCTCACATTCCGTTAAAATTGTAGACCCGTCTCCCAGGAAAGAACCTTATTTTGTAGCCATACAGATTGATGGGTGTTTGAGTATTGTCGACAGCTGGTAAGTCACAGCATTGAAATCTTTTAAAATGATGATTTGGCCGGTGCTATCATACACTTTACCTCAATAGAGCATCTGCCATCTGATGTTAAAATTGGGCCAAGATACATGACTTATTCCACTTGATTACATTTTGCATCATTGATATTAATATTGCATCTTGGCGGTGTGTATTTTCTAGAAACAATTATTCATCATCATACGACATATTCTTTCCAGAACGTGGTCTTCTTTATGGATTCGCTGAACACTCTGCGATTCTGGGCAAGTTGATCTGTTGCAGTTAGAGACATGTTTAAACAATCTGATATATCACTGCACCATCGTCGTCTTGGGCGCCCTCTTTCACTGTTGCCATTAACTCTGCTTTCAGATATTAATCTTTCCATGTTGTTATGTCTCTTTATATGCTCAAAAGAACTCAGTTTTCTGGTTATGGTGTTATTCGACGTTTATTGATCGTAACACTTTTTTTATTTGTCTTTTTAGCTGTCCATGGTATACATAAAATTCTTCTGTAGCATTTCATTTCGAAAGCAGATATTCTCTTTGCTGCGGTTTTATTTAATGACCATGCCTCAGCTGTATATTGCCACTGGAAATACGCATGTTCTGGTCATACATAGTTTGACTATGCTGCTGGTATCTTGCCAAAGATTTTTCATTTGGGCATTGTGGAAAACAACCAAAATTTCTGTTTTCTTCTTCTTGAGACTGAGACCTTTGTTTCACTCTCTTGTACTGCCATGGGCTTGGAGTTCTTGTTACACTGTTGTGGGTTTTAAATTTCACTGTTTCAGTAAATTACAACTATTAAGAAGCTGCATCCATCCAGTGGTAACAAATTATTGTTGAGATGTGGGCAATCGTATCTGCAATGGAAAAATAAAATAACGAAATTTGAAAGGAAATGTGATAGAAAATTCCTAAGAACATCATGGACAGAAAGAAGAACAAAAGGAGACGTCATGAAATACCTGAACATAGAAGAAGACTAGCTCCTTAGAACTATAAAAAAACGCATGCTAACATATTTCGGGCATATAAAAAGACACGATGGCTTAGAAAGATTAATCATAGAGGGAAAGTTCTAGGAAACAAAACTATAGGCAGACCAAGACTACGATGGATATATGACATCGAAGACCTCTGATCATGACACCAGAAGAAGCTTGGAAGAAGCTTACACAGAACCGAGAGCCATACATTGTGGCAGTGAATACAACGTTCTGTAAAGCACGCGTCACATAGATAAAACAATTTCCAGCCTTTAGTATTATTTTATTTCGTGAAATGTAAAACCCACATCTCCGACTTCTATTATTTACACTTTCCGAGAATGATATCTTTCCACTAGATCATATCGCTCAGGACTATCGGTGTCTGGTTCCACGGCAGTGTAATACGAGTGGTGATGTTGAACGCCCGAGAACAAGATTCAGGGTTTGATCTGGAGATTTAACAGTCGCTGCCGTGACATGACACCTTGTCTTGGGAAAAAAAAGGGGTTTCTGCTCGATAGAGAACTTCCTGATGGATAACGTTCACTTATATGACGACTTTAATTAATATCTTCATCTAATAAGTACATAGGTGTGCGCACACACGTGTGTGTGTGTGTGTGTGATCTTCATTTGATTAAAACTACCAATTATCTTCTTCTTCAGCGTTCATTCTCAAACTCCCGCTGGATCTCTCTTGTAGCAGGACAACAGGATCTTATAAATTTCCAACAGGATGCAGTTGGAGACTGAGAATGCGTTGTGCCGTCGTTTTATTTGCGTCAATGGCCCGACATATCCGTATTCTGCAGCAACTACGAAATATGTCCCAGACTTTACCACATTACTAAACGTGTCCAGTCTTTGTTCACTACAAGACTTCTCCTGGGACGAGTAAATGCGACATAAAACCAAATGATGTGACCCTTATCCTTGTTTGGCAGTTGGTCTAGGTTGGGGGACACGGATAAGAGGACATGTAAAGATTTCCTGATTCGGCCACTCATGACGCTTGCCTTGTTCCAAATGTGTTGATATTGGCTTTCCTTTGGAGTTAACAGGGCAAGCAGCGAGTGGGATTATGTTGAATGGGCAACACATGGTTTGTATATTTCATCCCGGGCATTGTGCTATGGAGAGATATACTTGAACCACAGCTACATCGGCTGACAATGTTGTGTTGGTTGTACTTGAACCACAGCTACATTGACTGACAACGTTGTGTTGGTTGTACTTGAACCACAGCTACATCGACTGACAACGTTGTGTTGGTTGTACTTGAACCACAGCTACATCGACTGACAACGTTGTGTTGGTTGTACTTGAACCACAGCTACATCGGCTGACACAGTTGTGTTGGTTGTACTTGAACCACAGCTGCATCGACTGACACAGTTGTGTTGGTTGTACTTGAACCACAGCTACATCGACTGACAATGTTGTGTTGGTTGTACTTGAACCACAGCTACATCGGCTGACAACGTTGTGCTGGTTGTACTTGAACCACAGCTACATCGACTGACAGCGTTGTGTTGGTTGTACTTGAACCACAGCTACATCGACTGACAGCGTTGTGTTGGTTGTACTTGAACCACAGCTACATCGGTTGACAACGTTGTGCTGGTTGTACTTGAACCACAGCTACATCGACTGACAGCGTTGTGTTGGTTGTACTTGAACCACAGCTACATCGGTTGACAACGTTGTGTCGGTTGTACTTGAACCACAGCTACATTGGTTATCAACGTTGTGCTGGTTGTACTTGAACCACAGCTACATCGACTAACAACGTTGTGTAGGTTGTACTTGAACCACAGCTACATCGACTGACAACGTTGTGTTGGTTGTACTTGAACCACAGCTACATCGACTGACAACATTATGTTGGTTGTACTTGAACCACAGCTACATCGACTAACAACATTGTGTATGTTGTACTTGAACCACAGCTACATCGACTAACAACATTGTGTATGTTGTACTTGAACCACAGCTACATTGACTGACAACGTTATGTTGGTTGTACTTGAACCACAGCTACATCGACTAACAACGTTGTGTTGGTTGTACTTGAACCACAGCTACATCGACTAACAACGTTGTGTTGGTTGTACTTGAACCACAGCTACATCGACTGACAGTGTTGTGTCTGTTGTACTTGAACCACAGCTACATCGACTAACAACGTTGTGTAGGTTGTACTTGAACCACAGCTACATCGGTTGACAACGTTGTGTCGGTTGTACTTGAACCACAGCTACATTGGTTATCAACGTTGTGCTGGTTGTACTTGAACCACAGCTACATCGACTAACAACATTGTGTATGTTGTACTTGAACCACAGCTACATCGACTAACAACATTGTGTATGTTGTACTTGAACCACAGCTACATCGACTAACAACGTTGTGTAGGTTGTACTTGAACCACAGCTACATCGACTAACAACGTTGTGTCGGTTGTACTTGAACCACAGCTACATCGACTAACAACGTTGTGTCGGTTGTACTTGAACCACAGCTACATCGACTGACAACGTTGTGTATGTTGTACTTGAACCACAGCTACATCGGCTGACAGCTTTGTTTTGATTTTGCGGGCAAGTCTTACAGGATTTTAAAGACTCCAGCGTTATAAATCTACACATTACAAGAACAAAGGGAACAGCCGTGACTAACAATTCGAGAGAAATTTCGACCCTTAGATATCAAAATACTTGCTAGAATTCTACTGCGAAGACTCCAAGTTATAGATGATCAGGTCTATCCCGAATCACAATGTGGTTCATGTGGAAACTGATCAATCACATATAATAATAGTAATGCTATTAATAATAATAATAATAATAATTAATAATCATAATAATAATAATATCCATAACTCTTCAGGGTGGTAGGAGTGTCACATAAAGACAATGCAAAAAGATCTCACTGCATACCTATCATCTGCCATCCTGATGAGTTTGGAAACTTCACACCTGTGCACCTCATGATATCCAGTTCTGTCCATGAACTGTCCAGTTCTTGATATTATCCAACGATGTCGTCTTTTTTCCACCTCGTCGTCTTCCACCGTACCTTGAAGAACATCTCTTGCCATCAAGGAATGTCTCATCGCATGTCCGTACCACCACAGTTTACGAAGTTTCACGATTGTTAAGAGAAATGCCACAGTTTACGAAGTTTCACGATTGTTAAGAGAAATGCCACAGTTTACGAAGTTTCACGATTGTTAAGAGAAATGCCACAGTTTACGATGTTTCACGATTGTTAAGAGAAATGCCACAGTTTACGAAGTTTCACGATTGTTAAGAGAAATGCCACAGTTTACGATGTTTCACGATTGTTAAGAGAAATGCCACAGTTTACGAAGTTTCACGATTGTTAAGAGAAATGCCACAGTTTACGAAGTTTCACGATTGTTAAGAGAAATGCCACAATTTACGAAGTTTCACGATTGTTAAGAGAAATGCCACAGTTTACGAAGTTTCACGATTGTTAAGAGAAATGCCACAGTTTACGAAGTTTCACGATTGTTAAGAGAAATGCCACAGTTTACGAAGTTTCACGATTGTTAAGAGAAATGCCACAGTTTACGAAGTTTCACGATTGTTAAGAGAAATGCCGTGAAGAAATGTAGCTCCTGTTTGTTGTTGGAGGATGAAAGATGGCAGAATACCGAAAAATCTTCCTTATGGAGAATCACAATCGGAAGAAAGATCTCAGAATTGACCTCTACTTCAGTACATGGTCGTATGCTAACGTAATATGTCTGCTATAGGCATTGATACGAAATCATTGAAACACGTTGCCATGGAGCGTGTTGCATGGTGGAAGAATATCAGCAATGGCATAAAAACAGAGAAAGTGATAGCAGTTATTCAAGAGCTGCACATCTAAAAAAAAACAGCATACGATGGTACAAGATGACTTTTGATTTCTTGTACATCTTTGTTGCCCAGATTAGTCTTGTGAGTCGTATCTATCATCGCCATTGATTGTAGTTTATATTTCGTATAGCACAATATTAATACTGTCGTTTGGAAAGACGGAAATGTGTCCACAGACTTCACAAATCACAAAATGTGTTTATAAACCACATAAATCACTAAATGTGTTTATAGATTCACCAAATTACTATAGGTATCCATGGATTTCACAAAATACAAAATGTATTTATAGATTCACGAAATTACTAAATGTGTCCATATACTTCATCAAATTACTAAATGTGTCCATATACTTCATCAAATTACTAAATTTGTCCATATACTTCATCAAATTACTAAATGTGTCCATATACTTCATCAAATTACTAAATGTGTCCATATACTTCATCAAATTACTAAATGTGTCCATATACTTCATCAAATTACTAAATGTGTCCATATACTTCATCAAATTACTAAATGTGTCCATATACTTCATCAAATTACTAAATGTGTCCATAGACTTTACCAAATTACTAAATGTGTCCATATACTTCATCAAATTACTAAATGTGTCCATATAGTTAATTAGTTTGTTCGTTTCGTGCCGCAGGCGGCATATGGAGCAGACGTTTTGATTCTCCATGTGTTGCGATTCGTTTCCCGCAGTTTTAGTTCTTGTATGGTCTTGCAGAAAATATTAGACAGTTTGACAACCTGGCACGGCACAGAAACAACAATGACTTTGATACATAATACTGTGGACAGAGAGCTGTGGAGAGCCACGACCGCCTACGCCACCCGGCAGGCACCTGATGATGAGGATGATGGTCTTTCAGCCTGTTATTTTCCCTTCTTTAAGTATGATGTTGTTTAGGGTTGCTTTATCCTTCCTCGTTTTCTTTTACTATCAGGTGTCCACATAAAGCTTGTTGCCGTATTCAGTTTTTATATAGTCTTAAAACGTGACTAGAACGTGACTTAAAACTTGTAACATCCATATCACTAAATTACTAAATATGTTCATATGACTTCACTAAATTACTAAATATGTTCATATGATTTCACCAAATTGCTAAATATGTTCATATGACTTCACCAAATTGCTAAATATGTTCATATGACTTCACCAAATTGCTAAATATGTTCATATGACTTCACCAAATTACTAAATATGTTCATATGATTTCACCAAATTGCTAAATATGTTCATATGATTTCACCAAATTACTAAATATGTTCATATGATTTCACCAAATTGCTAAATATGTTCATATGATTTCACCAAATTACTAAATGCTTTACACAACTCAAACAACTTCATCACTCGCCTATTTCTCTTCCCCCCTTCCCCTTTTTCATTCAGCTATACTTCAGTCCTCATCGACTCCATATTTTATGACTATGACATATGTGGACCGCATGTATGTATCAACAATTATCCGTCTCTATAGATGAGTCAGTGGAGACCAAGGGAGTTTGGAGGGCACTCGAGTCGGGGTGGCCTTGAACCTGCTAAGTTAAAAGATCAAGCCGAGAAGAATGGCAGGAAGTCCCTATTCGATATATTAAGGCAAACAGCAGGGCGACCTGACATTGACTGCCACCGTGCCAGATTGAATGCTTGCTTTGTTCTCTGGAATGAGAATCTGACGTTTGTTTGTTCTAGCAAACGCACACTGGCTCAGACATCAGATATGAATGATTTCTCATCCTTTCCAACCGACTCTCTCAACCAACGTTCGTAATATTGCGAGCAACAAGATGGGATAATAAGTAAGCGAGCACTTCTAACCTAGATTTACCATGTACGTGTTGCCTGGCGTGGGCGAGCATTGCTCTCTGAAATATTATGTCCGTAGTGGTGTGCATTTACTATCACCTTGCAGTAATATTTATTATTTTTTTGTATTTTAACTCGCTATATCCACCGTTATATAAATATAGGGACGTTGAAATGCAAATATACACAGGGGAAAAAACCGGGGTAATATCAATCGCAAAAACAGAAAGAAACAACAATATTCTAATGGATGACCAACAACTTTAACCAGGTGAAAGAATTCACTTATCTTCGAAGCATCATATCATCGAATGCGAAAAACACCAAAGAAATCTAATATAGATGCAACATAGCATACTGGATCTTGGGGCAGATGTCTCCTATTTTCACAAACAGATATATAAGTATGAACACCAAAACTGCACTATATAAAACTATCATCATACCATCACTATGCTACCAATGTCAAACGTAGACACTGACAGCAAAAGAAAACTTGTTACAACAGAAATGACTTTTCTACGTAGAATCTGCAGAGAACAATAAGAGACAGAATCAGAAATGAAAACATCAGAAGACTAACAAACACAATGCCAATCCTGGATTACATCAGAAGACAACAGATTAAGTGGTTTTCCCATGATTCCATACTACCATCAGATAGTGCCCCTCAAAAAGCATTACTATACAGGCACGATGGATACAAAGCCAGAGCAGACCTTGATAACGATGTATTACAGAAATAAAAGAGTTAACGAAACAAACATATATGTAGCACACAAAAAGCCATCACCGGATAACTCTTCTACGCCTGACACCACAAGGCATAAAGGGATATAAAGCGAAAAAAAAAATATTCAACAAATAGATAATGGCAGTGTCGATAACCAACCCATTTATATAACGGCCGATGTATCCTGAGCCCTGACGTCCATCCATTTTCGACACGCTTTATCTAGTTGTATAATAACTTTAGTCAGTGATTTCTTCTCAGTGTCTACCTCCACCCATTCACTGCCCTTTCCTATTTCTTTTAATTCATATACTCTTCGCAGTGTGTCTTCAGCCTCTGCCATCCATGATCTGCCACGCCTGATTCGTTTTCCCTTTGACTCATCTATACGATGGTGTAATGAGTGGTGGTTGTATTCTGTCACTTTAAGGTACAACCTAACTTGTGCTATCTGATGTCACATTCTAATGCTGGAGAGATCAAGCAAGAATCTCATAGCAGAAATGGGTGTATCTCTAGTACACCCCATTACCGCTCTCATTGCTTCATTTTGGACTTTTTCCAAATCTATCGACTTGTGTCTGTGACAGTTAGTAGGCCGAGGCCATAATCTATGACATATAGCATCATCACGTGCAGAAGCAGAAAAAGGACCAATGGCTGCATGTCGAAGGCTGCCATAACCTTGATAACACTGATCCCTCTTTTAGCCTCCTGAATCATATTTGTGACGTGTTTGTTGAATGAGTGACTTTTATCAAAGATTATCCCAAGATATTTAAGGTCCTGTTCTCTTTCAATGAATGAGCCCATGCAACTAACAGCCGGCAGTGTGTCATTGACCAGATTATTATTTAAGGAGTACCATACGACCTTTGTTTTCGGGTCGTCTAGATTAACATGACTTTAATCAATTGTATCAATTTTTCTTCACCCAAATATAGTCTACAAATGTAAATGTACACAAGTGAACAAGAATTGCAATGAATATTTAGTAATATTAATACTGTTTTCGAAGCTCGCAGTACTCGCTTCTTACTGTTAAGGAAGGTTTACACTTATTACTGGTTCGTTCCGTACCGGGGTAATACAGTTCACTTTATGAATATTATTTTTATTTAGGTAGAACAGATATCATGTGTTATTAAGATTTTTTTGGTGGGGCCCGCGACCAGCTGTGTATTTGTACATCCGTTCCTTTGACCATAAAAGGTTGAGAACCTCTGGCGCACTGCATCTACACAGAACCAGTGAATAGGACATATGCACAGAAGATATAAACATGGCCTGAAAAACCCGATTTTGATTATTTCTGCGCATTTCGTAATTAGGTCTTGGCTTTTTTTGACATGAGACTCCGAGTATATAAATAGTGACTAACGAAAACACGACAGTAATCAAAAACTATAACAAATGAAGTCCTAATTAATTCTGGACATAGGTCTTCATTATGCCGATACTCACGACCTGCCGTATGTGATAGACGTGACTCCAAGTGATTTAAATCTGTATGTATGACATATGTCACTGAATTCATTGGGAGTAAAGGCATTCAGGTCTGATGAAAAAGTGCAGTAGAAAAACATGTAGATAAGTTGTAACCACCTCCTCCCCCTAACAAATCAACATAATCTTTAGTATTCGAAATTTAGCTAAACGGCGGTTCAAATTCCTTGCACAAAAAAAAAGATATTTCTCAAAATGACCAAATGTATCATTTATCTAAGACGGAATTACATATTAAAACGGGCGAATTCATCACTTTTAGGTAAGATCCATCCTTCCTGAAATCGTGTCTACTGCTCTGATATCAGGTGGTGCATGAGTGAACAGGAACGTCTGAAATCGTGTCTACTGCTCTGATATCAGGTGGTGCATGAGTGAACAGGAACGTCTGAAATCGTGTCTACTGCTCTGATATCAGGTGGTGCATGAGTGAACAGGAACGTCTGAAATCGTATCATTATCAGAAGAGCAACTACAAAGACAAATAGGCAGATTACATCAAACGTGTCAAGCCTTAAACATGAAGATAAATATAGACTAGACCTAAGTAATTAAGATAGAAAGAACAGAAAGAAACACCAATATATATATATATATATATATATATATATATATATATATATATATATATATATATATATATATATATAACATCCTCGTAACAATGAGAAACATGGACAATGTAGTGACTGTATGAACGCCATGAGCCATAAACTGTGTAGTAAATGTCAAGATGTTATATATTATGGAGGATTAGCTCTTATTTATATGCATGGGGTGGTTTCTCGAGATATTTACTTCATACCCGGAAAACTCTTTGAGAGTGTTTAGCTTGTTTATTATGTTCGCAAGTTCACAACCCTTGAGTGATTAGTTTATTTCTCAGGTGTAAGTGTTTATCCCCATTGAGTGTGATTAGTTTGTTTCTCATGTGCAGGAGTTTACCACTATTGGGAGTGGTTAATTTGTTTCTCATGTGCAGGAGTTTACCACTATTGGGAGTGGTTAATTTGTTTCTCATGTGCAGGAGTTTACCACTATTGGGAGTGGTTAATTTGTTTCTCATGTGCAGGAGTTTACCACTATTGGGAGTGGTTAATTTGTTTCTCATGTGCAGGAGTTTACCACTATTGGGAGTGGTTAATTTGTTTCTCATGTGCAGGAGTTTACCACTATTGGGAGTGGTTAATTTGTTTCTCATGTGCAGGAGTTTACCACTATTGAGAGTGGTTAATTTGTCTCTCATGTGCAGGAGTTTACCACTATTGAAAGTGGTTAATTTGTTTCTCATGTGCAGGAGTTTACCACTATTGAGAGTGGTTCATTTGTTTCTCATGTGCAGGAGTTTACCACTATTGAGAGTGGTTAATTTGTTTCTCATGTGCAGGAGTTTGCCACTATTGAAAGTGGTTTGTTTCTCAGTTGCGGGAGTATAATATCCGTGCACGCTTACCGAACAGATAGAGTATCTGTGTAAATGACCACTAGTTGACACTTCGAGATCGATTAAAAGATCATCAGGGCTGCATGTTCTATTGCTTGAACTTCAGCAGTGTAGGCAGAGCAGAACTTTTATCTGGGTTTAGAATTTGTTTGAGGGGATTCATCATAATGTTGATGTCAGCACCTCTATTTCTGACAACATTTGTAGTTGATCCATCTTACAGTATAAGATCATTAAAGACTATTCAGGAAAGGCTTCGTGGTTCCCTTTCACTGTGGCAGTTCGCTTTTGCAGATCATTTGTTTCTTTATATATGGGATTGATGGTTGACGTATTTTTGTGCATAGGATTAGTTTATGTATTCCACCTAATATAGTAGATATCAAAGATGATAATGTCATTGTCAGATCTTCTTTGTACTATTTTCTGAGCTTTCTCCACTATGGGCATTGAGTTCCAGTGATAGATTTTTCCATCTTGCCGTCAGAAGATGCAATACACTGTCATACTACTATATTTATCTATACAGGACTTCTTGTTTCTTCTTCTATATGATAGTGACTTCACCGGGATAACTTTCTGCATTTCCAATATTGCGTAGTCTTTATGACTCATGTGATACGTCTGAACACTTAATTTAGCAAGTATATACATTCTGTAAATGGTTATTTGCAGTTGATGACCAAGCTGGTGGGCCAAACTCTATGTGGAGTCTTACTATTCTTTCGTAGATCTGTATTTAGCTCCGTTCTTTCATTTGATTACCACGCTGTTGGGCCAAACTCTAAGTGGAGTCTTACTATTCGTTTGTGGATCTATGTTTAGTTTCGTTCTTTCATTACATATCGTATTTTTCTTTCATCTCTCTCTCTCTCTCTCTCTCTCTCTCTCTCTCTCGCCTTCACTTCTTCCATAAAACTTCATATTTTCTCTTCCATATCTCCTCAGGTGACGCCAGCCTATGACCCACCAAGCTATGGCAGTAGTATGTCCCTTAATACCAACACTGGACAGATGGACATCGGTCACTATGATCATAGTCTCACTAGCCTTTGCATCGATCACGTTAACCAACCTAGTTCAAGGCAACATTTTAGATAATGCTAGGGACAGAAAAATATCACTGACCGGTAAGAAAGTTCGAGTTCAGCAAGGAGATGACCAAGGGTCTGTATATAAGTTATCAACTGCGAAGGTCTCACAGGACTTTACTTCGCACCAAAGGATGTCGTCCCATAAAAATCCATCGAGAACTTCATCTAAAACGTCCTACTCGTGGCAGAAGCCAGTGCAGCGAAGTGACAAGCCGAATATTATAGTAATTCTGACAGATGACCAGGATGTTCTTTTAGGTCAGTGGCGCTAATTTCGGAGTTTTGTTAATGTTCTATTTAGTGATTGTATACTTTCTGAGTTTGCGTTAATATTCTTTTTAGTGATTGTATACTTTCTGAGTTTGCGTTAATATTATTTTTAGTGATTGTATACTTTCTGAGTATGCGTTATTTAATATTCTTTTTAGTTATTGTATACTTTCTGAGATTGCGTTAATATTCTTTTTAGTGATTGTATAATTTCAAGGAACAATAATAACTTCAGATGGTACATACAAGACCGAAATTATAAGCAGAATAGGACAAGCAAAAAAGCGTTCCATAAAATGAAAAATATCCTATGCAACAATTTCATATCGATGGAGACCAGAAGACGTGTCATCAAATGCTACATTGAACCAGTGCTACTCTATGGAAGTAAAGCATGGACAATAAATAAGACATCACAAAAGTCATTGAAGGCAGCGGAATTGTGGTTTATTCTAGGAATGTTACGCATTCCTTGGACAACAAAGATTACTAATGAAGAATGTCTTAGAATGATGGATGTGAAAAGATGCATTATTGATAATATAAGAAAAAGACAGTCAACATTTATTGGGCACATAATGAGAAGATGAGGCATGGAGAATATAGTGACAACAGGAAAGATAGAAGGGAAAAGATCAAGGGGAAAACCTAGAGAAAAGATATTGGACAGTTTGACTAAATGGCTTCGATTGACGACACCAACAGAGATGATGACATATATAGGGGAGATCGATGTACATGGAAGATATGATCGCCAACGCCATTCGGCACGGCACTTGATGATAATACTTTCTAAGTTTTTCTTAATGTTTTATTTAGTGATGGTATACTTTCTGAGTTTCTCTTCAATTTATTGATTGTATATTTACTGTGTTTACCTTATAGCTGCTATTTGTTGTCAATATATGTTCTTGATTATTCTTAGAACTGTACTGCCAACATTCAGATTTTCTAGCACGTGGATAGTTTCACTTTGTTGGAGCTTACTGAAAGTTTTAACGTAGACTATAACAACAAATGTCTGAAACTGTCTTTATTTCCCATGTCTTCTGTATTAATGACAATTCCCATGTCTTCTGTATTCGTGACGATTCCCATGTCTTCTGTATTCCTGACGATTCCCATGTCTTCCGTATTCATGAAAATTCCCATGTCTTCTGTATTAATGACAATTCCCATGTCTTAGTATTAATGACAATTCCCATGTCTTCTGTATTAATTAGAATTCACATGTCTTCTGTATTAATGACAGTTCCCATGTCGTCTGTATTAATGACAATTCCAATGTCTCCTGTATTCATGACGATTCCCCTGTATTCTGTATTCATGACAATTCCCATGTCTTCTGTATTAATGACAATTCCCATGTCTTCCGTATTAATGACAATTCCCATGTCTTCTGTATTAATGACAATTCCCATGTCCTCTGTATTAATTAGAATTCACATGTCTCCTGTATTCATGACGATTCCCCTGTCTTCTGTATTCATAACAATTCCCATGTCTTCTGTATTCATGACAATTCCCATGTCTTCTGTATTCATGACAATTCCCATGTCCTCTGTATTAATTAGAATTCTCATGTCTTCTGCACTAGTGACAATTCCTATGTCTTCTGTATTAATGACGATTCCCGTGTCTTCTGTATTAATTAGAATTCCCATGTCTTCTGTATTCATGACAATTCCCATGTCTTCTGTATTAGTTAGAATTCCCATGTCTTCTGTATTAGTGACAATTCCCATGTCTTCTGTATTAGTGACAATTCCCATGTCTTCTGTATTAGTGACAATTCCCATGTCTTCTGTATTCATGACAATTCTCAATTATTCTGTATTCATGACAATTCCCGTGTCTTCTGTATTAGTTAGAATTCCCATGTCTTCTGTATTCATGACAATTCCCATGTCTTCTGTATTAGTGACAATTCCCATGTCTTCTGTATTAGTGACAATTCCCATGTCTTCTGTATTCATGACAATTCCCAATTGACTTTACTTGATGGATTAGTCAACCTCGCCACCAAACCTCCTTGACAGCGCATGCGGTTATGTCTGTGGGTATGTGCTCACTAGACAAACCAACCATGCAACAGAAAGCCTTAGTAGATGACATGCCTTTATATTGAGGTTATCTTCTTATAGAAACTTCGTGGCATTTCATTTATACAATCCCCTAGTCGTAACCTTCGATAACAGTTACCACGTTGTTCCGACAGGCTGACGTTGTGCTTGATCTAGTTACGGACACGGTGTGGGTGGGCGGAACAACAAAGAAACCTGTCACAAGGACCAGAGTTGTGGCCTTATGTCGACGTCTGTTTCGGCATTAGACTCGAAACACCAACGAGTCGGATGTATGCTGGAACAGAGGGCGGAGCACTTATGGGAATGCCCCACGTGCTGTGAGGCCAGTTTCTAATCAAGAATAAAGAATCAAGAAACCTCCTTGACATAATATTTGCTTGGATTGTGAGACTATTTCATTTACCAAAGAAGTCTCGCAAACTGAATATCTCGCAACTTGAATACTATCCGCATAAATCTGTGTCTAGAGACTGTCTATACATTACGCCAACAGTCGGGGTGGGGGCTGCAAAAGTTTTGACGGCTGTTGACAAGTGGAGAGTGGGAAATTGGTGAAAGTTGACGTCAACAATATTGTTTGTGTACACCAATTAAATTATTTGAATTTGAAATTATTTTATTAAAATTGTGAGAAAACAACGTGTATATTGTTGGTACATTTTTTACTGAAATAAATTAGGGGTAGGAGGTCGCTGAATTCTCGACAATTGCTGGCAGGGTTTCGATGTGAGGTATCAATAATTGACAACAAAATCGTTGACTTAATTCATGGATAGTCCATTATACAGGATTGTTCATAGTAGCATAAACATTTCACTCACATTGTTTCAGGTTCTCTGAAGTACATGCCCAAGGTGCAGAACTTGTTGATCCGTCAAGGGATCTACTTCAACAACTCATTTGTACCCACACCGATGTGTTGCCCTTCCAGAAGTACATTCCTTACCGGTCTTTACGTCCATAATCACAACGTGTACACCAATAACGTCAACTGTTCTTCTGTGGACTGGCAGCGACAGCACGAGATTCGTAACTTTGCAACATACGTTAACAAGACCTATACAACAGGTGAGATGTTCTTACACAGCAGGTGAGATGTTCTTACACAGCAGATGAGATGTTCTTACACAGCAGGTGAGATGTTCTTACACAATATGTGATGTCATCTTACACAGCAGGTGAGATGTTCTTACACAACAAGTTAGCTGTTCTTATAGAACAGGTGAGATGATCTTAAACAGCAGGTGAGATGATCCTTCATGACAGCCTTATAGTTTACACAACAGGTAAGATTATCTTATACATCAAGTGAGATCATCTTACATAACGGGTGACACAACAGATAAAATGGTCTAACACAACAAGTTAAATGATCTTACACAACAGGTGAGATGTCCTTACACAACAGGTGAGATGTTCTTATACAACATGTAAGATGATCTTAAACAACAGGTGAGATGTTCTTACGCAATAGGTAAGATGCTCTTATACAACAGGTGAGATGGTCTCACACAATAGATGAGATAGTCGTAAATAATAGGTGAGATATTCTTTCATGATAGCCTTATAGCTTACACTTCAGTTGAGATGATCTGACATAACAGTTGAATGGATTAAACCACAGATTAGATTTAAATAAGAGCTGAGTAGATTAAACCACAAATTAGATTTACACAATAGTTGAGTAGATTAGGCAAATTAGAAGAATTACACAACAGTTCGGTAGATGAAACCACAAATACGATTTGTGGTTTAAGGCGGTCTTCAAAGAGTTCAATTTAATGTTATAATTGCTTAATCTCCTTCCCCCTTTTCTGCAGTGTTGCACATACATGTCTATAACATCCAGATAACACACACATACATACACATACATGTCTATAACATCCAGATAGCACACACATACATACACATACATGTATATAACATCCAGATAGCACACACATACATGTATATAACATCCAGATAGCACACACATACATGTATATAACATCCAGATAGCACACACATACATGTATATAACACCCAGATAGCACACACATACATGTATATAACACCCAGATAGCACACACATACATGTATATAACACCCAGATAGCACACACATACATGTATATAACATCCAGATAGCACACACATACATGTATATAACATCCAGATAGCACACACATACATGTATATAACATCCAGATAGCATACACATACATATCTATAACATCCAGATAGCACACCCAGATAGCACACACATACATGTCTATAACATCAAGATAACACACACATACATGTATATAACATCCAGATAACACACACATACATACACATACATGTCTATAACATCCAGATAGCACACCCAGATAGCACACACATACATGTCCATAACATCCAGATAGCACATACATACACATACATGTCTATAACACCCAGATAGCACACACATACATTTCTATAACACTCACATAGCATACACATACATGTCTATAACACTCATATAGCACACACATACATGTCTATAATATCCAGATAGCACACACATACATGTGTATCTCACAACACCCGGGTACACAGCAAACCTATATATTACTATCTCACTCTCTTTCTCTCTCTCTCTCTCTCTCGCTCTTCATACATACACATCCACACATCTGTGGAATACACATCTGTTACCGATACTACACAACTCTCACAACAGCCAAGCATGCTCACGCACGGCACTCATGCCCTACCCCTCAACACACACTTGCTACAGACAAAACACACAACCCGACACATGTTATACCTCGCTGAGTTGAATATATCTTCTCACAACATTGCATAACGTTGAAAGCTGAAGTAGTCGCCCTCTGCCTGTTGCCGGGTCCGAAGGGGGGCGCATGTATAAGAGGCGACTAAAGAGGTTTTTGAGTGTGTAGTTGTCTATTCCATCCCATATAGGGCCAAAGCAATCCAGAATCCATGCTGAAGTTGGATCTGTTAGGCCGAAAGACGCAGACATCACAGCTAAGCTGTAAACCATGACACAACGCATTAAATTCTCCGGACTACATCCTGCTAATCTGCAGGAGTTTGAGAACGAGTGCAGACGAAAAAGTGTTGAAGTCTTATATGTATGAAAGTAGGATCTGGAGAAAAACTCCACTCCACATATGGAAAACGAGCTTAAACTCCATTGCACATGTGGAACACGAGCTTAAACTCCACTGCACATATGGAACACGAGCTTGAACTCCACTGCACATATGGAAAACGAACGTAATCGCTTGTTATTCCTAGAGATGGGCACATACAAACGTATAATGATCTGTTTACTTCTTGTTACCTTCGACAGCCTACTTTGGGAAGTACTTGAACGAATACGATGGGAGCTACACCCCGCCTGGTTGGCATCGTTGGGTTGGTTTAATCAAGAATTCTAGATTCTACAACTACAGCGTAGTCGATGAGAGAGGCGTCAAGATCAAGCATGGCGACAATTATTATGCAGACTATTTGACTGATCTTATCAGAAATGACAGTCAAGCGTTCCTGCATGAAAGCAAACGAAGTTCTCCTACCAAGTAAGTGTTCGCCTTTCATCTTGTTTTTTAGTGCAACTCCTTACTCTCTTTTTGTCTTATTTTGTTTCCTGACGAAGGCACTGTTGACAAAACGTCAAATATGTGTATTTCGGTTATTTTGTTATAGTGGGTAAGTAACGGAAGTAAAACTTCCCTTTTCCCACAGCATTGGTGCATATTGTGATGTATGGTATTTAGTTAATTATTCCTCTAGGACCAAAGACGGCACATAGGGCGGATGTCATAGATCTCCGTGTCTTTCGTTTCATTGCAATTTGCTTTAGATCTTCATTGTTTCTTATACTGATGGTGAAACGTTCTCTTGTAATAGTTCTACGTAAAGTTTCTCTGCTTTGGTTTTCCTCGTTTTCTCTCTTGTCCTTTGGTGACCACATCAAAGCTTGACAAGGGAGTCTTTCAGTATCCATTTGTAGCACGTGTCCGATGTAATTCCAGCGATGCTTTCTAATATAGGTGGATACATATTCTTATTTTGATTCTTATCTGACAACTGTATTTGATTTGAAGTCTGACCAACGTATGTTCAGTAGCCTTCTAAGACATTTATTTTCAAAGTTGTTTAGTCTTTGTTTCCAAGTTTGATGTTGCTTTCCAACTTTCGCATCCATAATGTATGGTATTAGGCCCGTGTTTTTCATGGCCAGCAGCAAACCTAGGGATGATGTGGTCAGTATCAAGTCTGCTGCCTTTACGTTCTAGAAGATCTGGTACTAATTTTCCTTAGGATGGGTCGACCTAGGAGTGGCTTTAATTTTTAAAAATCAATATTTCCAGGTGAACTAGGAATTAAAGTTGAACTTTGATCACCCGAGCAGGAAGCCAGAGTGGGTTGCATACACTATTCAAGACGTAACGATCTACTCAGGGTCGTAGATACAACTTAAAGGGGAGGTTTTTATGAGTGGGATGATCGTTTAGTGGGAATGGGGGATTACCATCCTTGTTCATTGTTTCTCATTACTAAAGATCGTGTCCACTTCTAAAGGGATGCCAGTGTGGGGAGTGTGTGGGTTTTAAAATACTTATCTAGAAGCGTGGATCCACCCATAATTTATCTAGCTATTTTCAAGGTAATGTTTACGCAATGAATAGGTAATGAATTTTGTACATTTATACCTGTCTGTGAGGAAGTTAAACCAGGTATGTCCTAGCAGAACCGAATCGCTTTGCAACACAAGCAAACAGATTTTCCGTACTTGACCAACCACTTGGTTTTCCGTACTTGACCAACCACAAGTGGTCAAGTACGGAAAATCTGTTTTCTTGTGTTGCAAAGCTATCTTTTTCCCTAGTGTCTTTGTCAAGGACAATGTATGACACTGGTAACACAAATTTGGTATAATCAGAGAGGAATATGGTGCGTTCGATCAGACAACAAGCAGCATGACAATGGAGATTTTTGCAGAAACCAAAGCTTTGAAATGGGTGTGCACGCAGACTACGACACATGCCTGTATACTTAGTGACTCAAATAGCATGATTGTGTGAAAGTGCGACGGGGGTACATTCGGGGATAGTGGCTGGATGCAATAAAGAATGCATGTGTGCAGGAGTCCGGGGTAATGGGAGAACAGATAGTTTGGCCGCACACGCGGGTACTACAGCTGTTGGCGGAGCGATGGATCGGAAGAAATTTTGAACGCCCTACGGGAAAACGCACGAACAAATGACTGCATAAGTGACGATGACTCTTGTTCCATGACTAGAATAAGGGAGCTTGGTTTGAAATGTGGTGTTGCTAGAAAGAAGCAGTTTCGTGATCGGGGAAGAATGATGGTCAATTAACGACGTACTGGGACCGTCAGTCAACGTGTATTGGCGGATACACTCAAGGAGAGATCTGAGCACCTATGGACTTGTCCGAAGTGCAGTGACGATGATCCAATGACTAGCTAACTAACAAACTAAGTTGGTATAAAGATACTGTTTATCAATTGTCGTTTTATAGCCATGCATCTTCATGGATGTTTGAGTATTGGCGACAGCTGGAAAGTCACACCATTGGCTTTCTAACATCTTGTTTCGATCTCTCTATCGAGTTTCATCCCCTGTAAAGATGCTTCCTAAATATTTGAACTCTGCTTTAGTTGTGTACCATTGACAGATACATTTAACTAGCCCGACGTTCTGCTTATCTTCATAGCTCCTGTTTTAGATGTGTTTAGTTTCATGTTGTAATGTTTGCAGGTTGTATGGAGCAGGCGTGTGTGCGCCGTTGTAATTCATCTTTAAATTCGTTATATTAAACTTTGATCATCTGCAAATAGCAATTCATTTAGTCAGCTGTGTTTTCTAAAAGGTAGTTAACCCTTTAAAAGAGTTACAATTTTTATATTTATATGGTTAACTCCCTTTAGGTTGTAGATACCTATCTCTTCTAGTAATGGTTAAGTCAGAGTTGACCGAGATATACGTCTTCGAAAGAACCCAAATATGAAACATTGTTACCAATATCAGAAAGAATCTGTATTTTGGGCCGTGTTATGAGATGAAGGTGTGAGCGTATGGAAACAGTTAAAACAGGCTAGTTCAGAAAAAGGAGATACAAAGCATGAGAGTGCGGGAAAAATAATTACACAGTTTAATATTGTGGAGTGGCGAAAAGTCAACAATAACTCTGAATCAATATTGAGAGTTGTGATGATTCATTATCACACACGCCAGTCACCACTGCACTTGATAATGATGATTACATTATGTTAACTATCTTTGTTCACATTACCCTTTGTACCTGTGTTCCTGCAGCTCCACTTTTACATATTTCTCGAATTTCTTTAATGTCCTGCTCTTTCGAATCTTGTCTAGTCACCTGGCAGCATGTATAAGTTGTTTCCTTTCCCATGAATTGCGATCGATTAGCTTCTTACTTCCTATGAACAATGTGGAGGCTTCTCCAGAGCTTTATTTCATACCCAGTAGGCTGCAAATCTCTGCGTCGCGCAATACAGTGAAACCTCGGTTTTCGTTAGTAATTAGTCTGAGAAAATCGGTAAAATCTGAAACCGATGAAAATCGAAGCAATTGTTTCCATATGAATCTATGTAAATCTAATTAATTCGTTTTAGACACTCCAAAATACATATCACGTAGACATTTTTATAGAGAATAAATGTATTGTTTAATACTCAAAAAATTGTTAAAATTAATATAAAATGAATATAAAAAATGAATGTAAATAATTAATGAATATTTAACATTGCAAATCAGAAAGATAAATACCTTTCTGAACGACTCTTCTTGGTGTATGGAAGACGGCGAAGAAGGGGAGAAAGAGGTGCAGATATTATTGCTTGGAAGGGGAATCCCCCTCCATAAGCACCTTAGGTATCAAGCCTCTGGGGGTCACTTTCCTACTTGGTCTTTTAGCACTAGGACCAGCTACAGAACTCACGAAATCCGAGGGACTAGGACGAAAACCGATAAAAAAAATTTACAAAAAAAAAAAAAAAATCGCTGAAAACAACGATAACTGGAGTCAGCGAAAACCAAGTTTTCACTGTACTTTTAGAAGTTTCATACTCAGGTGAATTCTATGTGTTTTGTGGCTTTTCTATCTTTCCGCAACACAGAGTTGGAATAATCGGTTTTAGCGCCACTGCCAAGCATCCGTTCCTGTCAGAGGTGTTCATAGCAATCTAGATCTGGACTATAGTCAGTGGGATGTGTGGTGCAGCCAGATATGCATTCCACGCCATCCAAGAGAGTTCTCAATTCTTGATTAGGAACATGCGTCACAGCACTGGTAGCATTACCATATATGCTCTGCTTGCAGTTCCGTCAGCCATCTAAAAGTATATAATCTCAGTGTCCCAGTTAGTTGCTGATTACACGTTCTTCTGATCTTTCCGGAGAGGAAGCGCGTTCTCCCATCGCCTCTAGTCCAGTCCCTCCCGTTTCTACCATTCTCTGATTATGTACATTGTCTCGTTCGACCTCCTCCTCGTCTTCTGGTAGGTATCCATGACTGCTCTAATCAATTCAACCCTGTATCTTCTTTTTATCTCAGTGCCATTCACCAAGGTTTTACCAGCCAACACATCGGCTCTTTCGTTTCCTCCGATTCCAGCATGACCTGGACAGTAGATCCTTATAATGCTTTGCGCATTGTTGAGAGGAGTGACCCATTCAGTTCTCATCACTTTTCTATTTTATGCAGCATACTTTGAGAGTCCGACAGAATCACGGAGTCTGTTGTTGCTTGCGTCGCCAGACAAGTGAGAGCTGTTGCCTCCGCCTCTGTTTCCATTCTCATACTCGATGTTTTAGTGGTGTACAAAGCTGAACTCTCAGCTAATTTCTTGCCATTTTGGTAGGCCGCGGAACCCCAACCACACCTGTTTGTTTCTTGTGTTACTGAGCCGTCTGTGTAAATTATTGTATCGCTTGGCTTCGAGTGCTGCAGTATGAGTTCTTGGATCATTCCCTCTTTTCTGTTTTCAGCCCGGTCGCGGCACGATCTTCTTCCCATCTGTAACACACTTGTTGTCAATAACTTTCTATCTTTGCCAAATGTCACTCATTCACAGCCTCTTCCCACTTCCTCCAGCTCACAAACTCTGAGTAGGGTATCTTCTTCTCTACCATCCAAGACCTTTCTCTCTTGATACGCCTTCCTTTTGTGTTGTCTGTGGTGTAAGAGCTGATGTTGACGCTCTTGAATTATTCTTTAACCTGAGCTATTTATGTCTTGCTTTGATGCTCGGTAGGTCAAGGAGAAACCTCTTGGCCGCGATAGATGTATCTCTTGTGCATCCTAAGACAGCTGTCATGGCCTCGTTTTGAACTCTCTCCAGTCTATCCATCTGTGTTTGCGACGGATTTTAGTAAACTGAAACCAAAGTCAAACACAGATAATACCTCTGCCTGCATCATCTGAAAAAGGGTTCGTTGCGGCATCACTGCAGACGCGATGATTTTGACTGCACTGCACATTCCTAACTTTCTGAATGGCATTGTCCACATGTTTCGCTAAAGAAAGACTTCTATCAAAAGTGATGCCTAGATATGTCATAGTCTGCTCCCTGTCAATGTTGATGTCCATGCGGGTAGCTGTTGGTACTGTGTCTGTAACTGTTTTTGTTCAGCGAGAACCAGATGATCTTTGCCTTGGTGGGATTGATGACTGCCTTGTAATCTGTGCACCAACCGACTAATGTCGGTTACGCTGTGTAGATTACGCTGGACGATATAAATCGTGTTTATTTCATTTTCTGCGGTGCTTATACCGCAAGAGGTCGTCCGCATATCTTAATATCCTGCCAGGCCCAGCCCACTGAAGACGCACTATTTTGCATGTATAGATGTTAAAGAGTATATGTGATAGTGGCGATCCATGTGGCAATTCTGGTGCTATAGTTCTGATCTCTGATGTCCAGGATCCCAATATCAGAGCAACAGGTCTGGACATTAACACCGTTACTATCCATCGAATTATCCACGAGTCGATGATGAGTTCACTTAGCAAATGTATCAGCTGGCTGAAGCTGACTCTGTTGTAAGCATCTTCTAGGTCGATCGTAGCGACCACTATTTTTTCCTTTGCCTGAAAGCCCTCGTAGATGTCATAGGTGAGGATTGCCGCATTTGTGGTCGTGTTGTAATAGTATCGGGGGTGGCAGACGGTTTGTTTGTACTATACTGGATGGCAGACGGTTTGTTGTAATAATACTAGCGTGGCAGACGGATTGTTTGTAATAACACCAGACGATATGGCTACTTGCAAAGAAGTATAGTTTGCACAGAGACCAGTCTGACACAAGCTAGTACGCTTTAGGTAAGGCAAATGTTAGTATCACAAGTCTGCATCTCACTCGCTCAAATAAAAAGGAAGACGACACAAAGTCTACATTGACGAAGCAGTCAAAAGAATAATTGGTCGCCACAGATAAATTCATCCAGGCCCGCATGTGTTATTGACACGTCGATTACGCAGTACCCGATGGTCAGAAGGAACGAAGTGATGAAAAGATTTGTTGACACTCTGTTTTTCCGTGGGAACGAAATAGTTTTAGCATAAAGGCGCAAGGAATAAGTAGGAAGGCGGAGTTTGTATACTTCTTCTTCTTCTTTCGTTCACTTGAAACATGTCTATATCTGTAATTCTGTCTCCTTAATAAAACTCACTGTCTTTTGTAGTTCATACAGTGTCCCATAGAGCTTTGATTCCAGTGTTGTTTCCTCTGGCCAATATGTCTGCCTCAGAGTTTCATGCTCAGAACACTCTTGAAGTATATGTTTGGCACTCTGTGCTGCCTGTCCACATGTACACATGGCCGTGTTGCCAATCTTGAACTTTGTATACATGTGACTGCGGAGTCGGTTGTGTCCTGTTCTGAGACGTAGAATTATAACTTGTTCTGGTCTGTTCATAATGTGATAGTCATCTTGTGTTGGTGTTTGTGGCTTTCTTATTGACTTGATCATCTGTTTTTTCTGATGGTAGGTGATTGGTATATCTGGTTGGTCTTCGGCAGCACCTTCTTTAGCCAGTTGGTCTGCTTTTTCATTTCCTGGTATTCCACAGTGAGAGGGTATCCACTGCATGGTTATCCTATACTGGTAAGACAATTCGCTAAGTAGTTTTTTTAAGTCTGTTAGTTTTCCAGACTGGAGAGCTTGAAGCACTGACCTTGCATCTGTCAGGAATACCACAGGCTGTAGGCCAGAGTTGGAGTTCAGCAGTTTTTTAGCTGCCACACTAATTGCCTGGATTTCTGCATCATAATTATTGCAGAATTTTCCTGTTGGTGTTCTGATTGTATCTCTAGGCTTGTGTGGATATTCTATATATAAACCTGCACCTCCATTCCTCACAGCATTCTGTGCTGACCCATCTGTGTACACTCTGACCCATATATCTTGTGGATATTCCTCATCCAGGAAACTGAGGGTGACTGTCCTTCGCTGCACACTGTTCTGTTCGTCCTCGCTTAGTATTCCTTTCACATGGGTCTGAATGTATATTGGCATTCCATGGCTTTCACTCCACGGGGTTTGTTCTGGTACAGACCTTAAGGGGCTGTCAACTTCAGGTAGGTCTGTAAGTTGTCTACGGAGTCGTTTAGCTTGATGGATAAAGCTGCTCCTTTTCAGTCGCCCCATTGCTAGATTTTGGAATCTTTCCTTCATTGGATGACTTGGCATACACTGAAACTTTTCTGCTTGAATTAGTACTTTTGTGTCTCTTCGTTCGCCAAGTGTTTGCATTCTTCCCATTTTCTGCATCTCGGCTATGGGTGTTGATTTCATTGCTCCCAACATTATTCGAAGTGCCTGGTTTTGCACTTTATCTAGATCTTGTAATGTGGTGTTTGATGCAGGACACCATGCAGCTGAACCATATTCCAGGTGTGGTCTTATGCCTTGCTGGTAAACTTTACTGAGTATATTTCCACTGGCTCCCCATGTGGTTCCACTTAGTTTTCTCAGGATAGCTAACTTCCTTCTGGCTTTTGTTGTTGCTTTGTTTATGTGCTGCTTCCATGTCAGCTTATCATCAAAAGTAACTCCGAGGTATGTTGGTTGTTTGTCTTCTTTCAAGAGCTCTCCATCTATCTTGATATGGCCAGCTTTTTGTTTTGGTGAGAGGGTAAAGAGTGTAGTGCTGCACTTATCTGTGTTAATGCTGACGCACCATTTATTTGCCCATAAGGTTAGGGCATCGATAGCTCTTTGTATTTGTTTAGTGGCCACTGTTGCATGTTCTTCCGTGCACCAGATCACCAGGTCGTCAGCATACATTGCCACTTTGATCCCGTGTGGTAGTTCAGCAACTAGGTCATTGATGTAAACCAAGAAAAGTGTGGGTGACAGGACTCCTCCCTGGGGGACTCCATGACGCAGTAGAACTTTCTTGCTCTTGCGACCATCTAATTGTACCCTGGCTCTTCTATTATGCAGGTATGCTTTTACCCATTTGTACATTCTTGAGCTAACCCTGCAATTTCGCAATTTCACTAGGAGCCCTTCTTTCCAGACCTTATCAAATGCTTTCCTGAGGTCTATCCATGCTGCTAGTACCAGTTTCTTTTCTTGGAAGGCATCCTCAATCTCTTGGGAGAGGTAGGTTGCCTGATCTTCAGTAGAGTAGCACTGTCTGAAACCTGCTTGCTGTGATACCAGAAGGTTTTCACTTTCAAGGTACCACTGCATCCTAAGATTGATAATGCGTTCCATTGTTTTACATAGACAGCTTGTGAGGCTGATGGGCCTGTAGTTGGAGACTATGTTGCCATCTTTTCCTGATTTGAGGAGTGGTATCATTATTGCTTCTCTCCACGCCTGTGGTACATTACCTGTGGACCAGCTTGTGTTAAAGATCTGCAGTAGCTTTGCTCTTGCTGCAATTCCCAGGTTTCTAATCATTTCATTGGACACTCCATCAGCTCCAGGGGACTTTTTCATTTTCAATTTGGATATTGCATGCTCCAGTTCTCTCATTGTGATTGTTGCCTCCATGACTTCAGGTATAGGTTCACCTTGTCCAATGTTTTGCTGGTTCTCTCGAACCTCCTGTTGTTTGTCTGGGCTGACTTTGACGTTATTGTCTTCTGCAAAGGAATCTGCAAAGTAATCAGCTGCATGTTTACCTGTTAAAATGTCTCTATCTTTATAAAGTGTGATCCTGGTATTTCTCCCTGTACCTTCATCATTTAGTTGTTTTACAAGTTTCCATAATTTCCTAGTATCTCTTTCTAGGTTCAGCGACTCTGTTTTTTCTTTCCAGCTGCTCCGTCTGGCTTGTAACTTGGCTCTTTGAAATTTAGCCTTTGTTTGCTGATATTTGTTGTGATGTTCTTGGCTAGGTCTGTTCTCAGCCTGCTGTCTAGATGTTTCCATCTCATTTTGCAGCTTTTCCAGTTCATCATTCCAGTAGGGTTTGTAGTTTTTGCGTGCCCCCCTGGGTATGGTTTTACTAGCAGCATGTAGTATACATCTATTAAACTCACTCACTGCTCTATTGATGTCTTTGTCCAAGTTCATGTCCTTAGCTAGAACACTGGTTAAATGCTGGTACATTTTCCAGTCTGCCCTTTTATAATTCCACCTAGTGAGCGTGCTGCTGTCCTTGGTAAATTCATTGTGGATTTCCAGAAATACTGATCTGTGGTCACTACCTCCAAGCTGCTTTCCAACAACACGTGTGATGTTCCATTCCAAGCCTGGTGAGTGGAATGCCAGATCTGGTGTAGAGGTGGTGTGCCATGCTCTCGAGTAGAAGGTTGGTGAGTCTGCTGGCTGGTTAATAAGGATGAGATTATTTTCATCCTGCCAGCTCTCAAGTTCCTCACCTCTCTTGTCGATATGATCGTAGCCCCAGCTCTGAGAGTGGCTGTTGAAGTCACCACACACCATAAGTCTCTCTTTGTCTGGAATTGTGTCTAGTGCCAATGGTTTATCATTTGGGCAGTAGTAGTTCAGGAGATGGAATTCTGCACTGTCTGTTTTTAGGTGGAGCATCTGGTATTCTGCCCCTTCCATATATACTTCCAGCTGACATGCGCTGATATTGTTTTTAACAAGTGTCAGAATTCCACCCTTTCGCCTGTCCTTTCTGTCAGACCGGTAGCACTGGTAGCCTCTGATTTTGAAGGCTATGTCGCTGCTGAGGTGTGTTTCTTGGATACAGCATATACTAACTTGTTCTTCACTGAGGACATTCACATGAGGTCTCTCCCAGGAGAGACAAGTCCTAGTTTAGTCTCGCAGCTGAGACAGTCAGTCTTCGGTCTCCCAGGAGAGACGAAGAATCAGAGCCAGATATTCAGTCGGTGTAAACCTCTAAGACTTAGATTATAACCCGAGTGAAACAATTCCTTGATGTGCTAGCGTAATTTGTAATCGTCGATTATTATATTATTGCCCAGTTGCAGACAATTTAGGATTAGTCTGCAGAGTTGAGGACGTACTCGAATAGACTAGATTGAGACTTGTGACTAGTGTTTATTTGCCTCTCTTATGGAGTATGGTGCTATTAATTGATGTATATCAACTTGTGTAAATAAACCTCATATTCTTGTGAAGGATTGCTTTGGTTAACTGATTGATGTCGAGCAGTATTACGCAGATTTAGACCTGGTCACAGCACCAGTATTCCAGTAAATCCTAAAAGGCATTTTCTTCCGTCGCAAATTATTGTGACGCTGCAGATCTTCTTTCTGTCACACTAGTCTGTCCAGGACAGACAGTCAACTATATGTTTTCGGTAACAAGTTTTTTTCTGTCACACCAAGTGCAGAGCTTGTTACTGTTACAGTATCTCTCCCCGATCTGTATGTACATATAGTGTCAGGAAGTAAGCCTCTATTTTCCAAATCGAAGGCCAATCTTCTAGTGATTATCCTCTCCAGCACCTTGTCATAAACATTGTGTAGGGCAGGGGTGGGAAACTTTTTGTGCAGAGGGCCGCATTGAAAATTGTAAAGCTATTGGAGGGCCGCATATAATATTATGTATGTTTTTTTTTAAATTCTCGGTAAGTAATCAATTAAATATTTTTATTGTAAAGAAAGGTAGTTTTACATAATGTAGATAACTTCTGAAATAAATTACATTTCTAACAGACTTACACTATAACAGTATATTTTCTAATATGGATAAAAGGTTTTGCAAATATTTTAACAATGTTCGTGTATTTAAAAATGTGTTTGAGGGCCGCAAAATATCCAATGTCGGGCCGTAGTTTGCCCACCCCTGTTGTAGGGTGATAATGCGATAACTCTTGATGTCGTTGGTGTTGAAACGTTTAGCCTCACGATTTCATGTAATGCTTCTGCAAGGGTTCTCAGTTATGCAAGTCTAACATGTACAGATGAAATGGTGTGAGTGTTTCACAAGAGGAAAGCATCACCATATTGGCATGCCATCTACTGAGAGTTTACTATTTCATAATGGTTGGTCTGATATTTCAATTGGGAAACCTTTAGGTCTTCCACATCCGGGCTTGTACATTTTGCCATTCTCTTACTAATTATTTCAATCTATCGTCTTTTCTCTGCTTTTGCTGTTAGGCATTGCAATATTGAATGGCGATCGTATTTAAGTCTAAGGCACGTTTGGTTGCTTGATATGCAGTAATATTGTAACACCTCAGAATGTTAGTAACTACTTCAATACACTTTATTCCTGGTATTCCTCTGCCATTTGTTGTTTCCATTCTCATGTAGTATGCTCTTGCCGCTGGCCAAAAGGGGTTCATTCTCATTAAGTTAAGGATCGAATCATTACAGTATTTGTTTTATATATATTTGACAGCATATGTTGTTCCAACAGTTCTTGTAATCTCTTCATTCCTCACATGATCTCTTCTTGTTCTGCTTGCTGCTTTTCTTAAACACCAAATTGCACGCGTAGTAAGAATTATCTCTTGTTATTCTGTTAGTGTCCATGTCTAACATTGATAACACAATGTTGGTATGAAGATTGAATTTATGATTTGTCATTTAGTTTCCATTGGGATATATTTGTGTTTAAAAATTAGTTAAAGTTTATAATTTACATAGTTAGCTGTTTGAATTGTTATCTCGATCTCTCTGTCCATTCTTCCACCATCTGTAAAAATGCTTCCATGAAATTTAAATTCCTGCATTTGTTTCAGCAGTTGATCATTTATCTTTATGTTGATATATTTGGTTCTTTGCCTACTTCTGGTTTTTTTCTATATTTAACTTAATCGTGATCTTTGTGTAGATTTATACTGCATGAGATCAGTGCACAAACGATCCTAGAGAAACATTTGTTCTCTTTGAGAATTGGGCTTAAAGTGGGAAATATTGTCTATTTGTAGTAACGGCAGACTCTTTCTGTTACCAAGTCATGTATCTAGGAGTCTATATCTTGTAGCAGTAAGATCATCTGTATACGATGTTTCTCTTTGTTTAGACCAGTGATGATGGTTCTTAGTTTACCTGCACCACATGGACCAGAAGATGCTGCACCACAATATCAGCATATGTTTGTTAACAATACAGACCATAGGTGAGTGGATGTTGTATATAAAATATAAATTATATGTGAGTGGTTGGTATGTATATAAATATAAATCGCAGGTGAGTCATTAGTTGACCAGAATCCAGTGTCATAAGACATGGTTTCCTATAGGTGCTTAGCTACCTAGTCATTAGTTGACCAGAATCCAGTGTCATAAGACATGGTTTCCTATAAGTGCTTAGCTACCTAGTCATTAGTTGACCAGAATCCAGTGTCATAACACACGGTTTCCTATAAGTGCCTAACTGCCTAGTCATTAGTTGACCAGAATCCAGTGTCATAAGACATGGTTTCCTATAAGTGCTTAGCTGCCTAGTCATTAGTTTACCAGAATCAAGTGTCATAACACACGGTTTCCTATAAGTGCTTAGCTACCTAGTTATTAGTTGACCAGAATCCAGTGTCATAAGACATGGTTTCCTATAAGTGCTTAGCTACCTAGTCATTAGTTGACCAGAATCCAGTGTCATAACACACGGTTTCCTATAAGTGCCTAACTGCCTAGTCATTAGTTGACCAGAATCCAGTGTCATAAGACATGGTTTCCTATAAGTGCTTAGCTGCCTAGTCATTAGTTTACCAGAATCCAGTGTCATAACACACGGTTTCCTATAAGTGCCTAACTGCCTAGTCATTAGTTGACCAGAATCCAGTGTCATAAGACATGGTGTCCTATAAGTGCTTAGCTGCCTAGTCATTAGTTTACCAGAATCCAGTGTCATAACACATGGTTTCCTATAAGTGCTCAGCTGCCTAGTTATTAGTTGACCAGAATCCAGTGTTATAACACACGGTTTCCTATAAGTGCTCAGCTACCTAGTTATTAGTTTTATTCTCGCCGCTGGGGCGGATTCACTGACCGTGTTAAAATGGTCTGCCCTATTTTTCCACGGTGGCAACCTGTTACAGTCGATGTGATATTGGGCGACACACTGTAGCTATTATGGACACTCACAGTGCTAAGAACTAAGCCAACCTAGCATTGTTAACAAAGGCTTTGTCTACCTACACTTAATATGAAGAAAGAACTACTAAGAGAAATAAAGATCAGGCAAATAAAATACTTTGGACACATTAAAAGACATGACACCTTATTGAAGACCTTACTGGAGGGTAAAGTCAAAGGGAAGCGAGCAAGAGGTAGGCAGAGATACAAGTGGGAGAGTAACATTACACGATGGACAGGTTACAGTTTAGCAGAGTGCACCACCAAGACAAGAGACAGGAGATGTTGGAGATACGTTGCAGCCAACCTTCGTTGTGGAGACGGCACTTGATGATGATGATGTCTACCTAGGCTTAAAAAGTTTGTTTTCGGCGAAATACTCGGAAGAAGTTGGTAGGTAACTCAACGGGTACATAGGCGCTAACAGCAGAGCTGTGTGGACAAAATAGGGCACAGTTAGACACATAGTACGCTCTGGCCATCCACTGCACCTGATTTTCTCCCAGTTGTCTCGACTTTGTCTTGCCACTGGACCAAGATAAAACTCAGGAGAGAGAGAGAGTGTGGTTGACGATTAGCGCAACTCTTCCACACTATAAACCAACTTCAGCGATAGTCATTTCTCAACCCATTTATTTACTTATCTTTACTAATTAAATACCGTTAACAGAGAAGGACTGTGGAAGGTGCTTACAAAGTTCGGATGCCCCCCAAAACTTGTCACTGTGATACGACAATTTCATGACGGTATGATGGCTAGTGTTATCTGCGACGGAGGAGTATCTCCTGCATTCCCTGTCACAAATGGTGTAAAGCGGGGATGTGTGCTGGCCCCTACTCTTTTCACCCTGTTATTTACGGCCATGTTAACGGAAACACACCATAGTATTGAAACAGCTGGCATAATGATCAATTACAGAACGGATGGTGGTCTTTTCAATTTACGTTGTCTAAAAGCAAACACGAAAACTAAATCTAGTACTGTTAGAGAATTACTTTATGCTGACGACTGTGCATCATTGTATGCTGACTCTGTCGTAAACATGCAGAGCACCATAGACCGCTTCTCACAGGCCTGCAACAACTTTGGTCTCACTATTAACACCAAAAAAACAGAAGTCATGCACCAAGCAACATCAAATAGCCAATATACTGCTACTTCCATCATCGTCACTCAGGAAAAACTGCAGGTAGTCGACAATTTTACTTACCTTGGAAGCACTCTCTCTCTCTCTCTCTCTCTCTCTCTCTCTCGATGTCAACATTGATGTGAAAATTAACAATAGACTGGCAAAAGCTAGTGCTGTATTTGGCAGATTACGCAACAATGTATGGGACAGAAGAGGTATAAGAACAACCACCAAACTACAAGTATATCATGCTGCTGTTATACCAACCCTACTATACGCCTGCGAAACGTGGTCAGTGTATGCTAGACATGCAAGAAAATTAAATCATTTCCATCTTACCTGCCTACGTAAATTACTAAACATCCATTGGTGCGACAAAGTACCAGACTACGAGGTCTTGGAAAAATCAACCTCAATAAGCATCCACACAATACTTATTAAGGCGCAAGCACGCTGGGCAGGCCATCTTGTGCGTATGGAGAACTCGCGTTTGCCAAAATAAATATATTATGGAGAACTCAAAGCAGGATTTCGAAAAGCGGGTGGACAGAAAAAGCGCTTCAAAGTCACGCTCAAGTCATCCTTAAACATCTTAACATTGACGTAGGCGCTTGGGAGAGCCTCGCTCAGGATAGAACAGCATGGCGTTACAGCATTAGAACGGGAGCACTAGCGGCGGAAGAATTAAGACAAGATACTGCAAGACAGAAGCGGACACGTAGAAAAGAAAATAACATCTCAACCTCGCACAGATACCTTCTATTGTTGTCAATTCTGTAAAAGAACATTGTGTGCGGGCATTGGACTTGATAGTCATTTAAAAACGGACCATTAACTTTTATTATTTTTATTAGTTATTGTTATTATTATCATGGTTGAGTTTTTGGTCATCGTCGATCACGACGGACGAACATCATCATCAGTTGACCAGAATCCAGTGTCATAACACATGGTTTCCTATAAGTGCGCAACTGCCTAGTCATTAGTTGACCAGAATCCAGTGTCATAACACACGGTTTCCTATAAGTGCCCAGCTGCCTAGTCATTAGTTTACCAGAATCCAGTGTCATAACAAACAATTTCCTATAAGTGCCCAACTGCCTAGTCAATGGTTCAAAAGAAACCACCTAACTGGCATCACCTAAAGCACTTACTTGGTAGTGATGGTGTCATTCATTGACCCTCCCAGACTATGAACCCTGGTACCCTAATTCCTGGTGGCTGGGTGAACCACAGGAGTCATTTTGTAATTAGAAGGAATATTGCAACTAAACTATTAACCATAATAAAACACACATTTCATTTTTTGGACTACATCCTGTCAATCTACAGAAGTTTGACAATCAAAGCATAAGAAAATAGCCCCAATGAACTACTTTTCACAGATGACCAATACCTTATTTTTATAACTTGGGAAAAATTGAAAGATCACACTAGCATTAAACAAAATTCATAAAGTACAACATTCAGAAAGTGCAACATAATATAGTAGAATTCCTCTATAGTGAGTATATAATAACACTTAAAAAACTTCCCAATTACCGGGTATATGTATTCTATATTGTTTGTTCTACATATAGCGAATTTCTGTTATTACATACATGTTTTGTTGGTCCAGACCAAGTTGTTATAATGGGATTGACTGTACAAAATACAGAAATGATGACAATTAGTAAATCGCCAGGTCTACTGAATATTCATAGGTAATACCAAGTTCAAACAGATTGTAGAGTTTAAATATTTGGACATAATTTTTTATAGAAAGTAGAAGGTTGGATAGAGTAATTTAAATAAAATGGGGTGCAAAGGGAACGCATTGCTCTCGGCGGACCCAGGGTTAGCAGATAACCAAGATCCCAAATGTACTTCCTCGCGGTGCACTCTGGTAACAGAAATACAGCAGCTCGAGCTGATTCTGGCCAAATCATTTTGGGATCGTGTCCGAGAATGTGGAGGTAGCAGATGGAAATAGATTTGATTGCATAAGACACCACCAGCATCACCACATACAGCGACACTGTCGACATACAGTGACGCCAGTTAGTCCAGTCCGAACATTGGAGGGGCGGCCAATGTAAAAGGCACGTACAGGTAGATGCATGGCGAGAGACAAATAGATGTCATACTTAGTACAATGACACAATGAAAGGGCAGAACAGCGCCAGAGGGCAGCGCAAACTGTGAAAGGGAAAAGTTTCTAGGAAAGGGGAACTACAGCTCTGTTAGCTCGAGACGAGCTTCTAGTTACCTGTGCTCCTTATAGGCAGAGACCCAGACCCAATCATGGGCGTTCGGAAAAGCAAGAAGACCTGACCCAACTCGAATTTTCCTAAATCGGAAATATGCTCGCGAAGAGAAAGGGTTCCGTACCCGAGGGGCTCAGGCAAAAAAGGGACAACGATGGCAGTCGTGGCCAAACTCTACTGTCAAGATTTCCTACACCGGAAATACACTTGTAGAGAGAAAGGGTTCAGTATCTGATGGGCTCAGGCCCAAAAGGGACAACGATTTTAGCCCTGGCCCAACTCTACTGTCAAGCTTTCCTATACCGGAAATACATTTGTAGAGAGAAAGAGTTCAGTACCTGATGGGCTCAGGCGATATTGGGACAAGGTCGCTCAGCTCGAGAACGCCTTGCTCTCAAACGCGTGGTGTGAGACTCGAACTTAGGCGAGGGGTTCACGATGTCGGTGAATGACGCCTCAGGTAGGAGGGCGAACGAGTCAGGGTCCAACTCTTCTGGCGAGTTCTTCCTCATACGGAACCAGGCTCGCAGATGACAAACGGTTCAGTACCCGATGGGCACAGGCACAGTACGTCCAACTGCACGAGGGACGTTCATAGATGGTGGAACACCTCGTGCCAGATAGACGCGCTCGACAAGCGTCTTGGCGAAGATGCACTACACACCAGCGTGCCCGGCGACAGATAGACAGGCTGTCACGGACTAGGGAAGCCTACCCGAATTAAAGGCATGCCAAAATGGATGTGCTGGACCTCAGAAGTCCTGACCACAGTGGCCAACCGAGGTGCAAATAACACAGTTCTACTGTGGAACTTGCAGCACAAAGTACTTCACGCTTCCCGGCGGAAATCACACGATATATTTGTTGTGATTATATGATAGCGAAGGCAGAAGAAGAAGAAGACATAAAATGGTTTGGATTTTATGAGATGAGTCACTGCTAGATACCTACCTTCTTCTGCTTTCACTCTTTGAAAATGAACATGAGAGTTGAGTAGGTTCATGTGATTCATGCCAGGGAGCAATCAGTATGTTGTGATGTCGCTTTCACAGCTAAGCTGTGTTATTTTGTACTTACCAGCCCATCAAATTCAGTTTAAGTCAGGTGAGATTTTCTAGCCTGTGACAGCCTTCATAGCTGTCACCAGGCGGCACTGTGTATTGACTATACACCATGACAGTTTATTACCCACTGTTCTTTACAGACCAAAACATATCCCTGGTTAGCAGTCTCTTAAAAGGTAGTAATCAGGAATTTAGACTTGGGTCGACTACATCTATCTCGCGCGAAGTGTTCCGCTGCCAGTGAACTGTCTTGCGTAATTGGATGCATTGTCCCTGTTCCCTCGGGTGCTGAGCCTTTTCTCATGTGAGCAGGGTTCTGGTATAGGAAACACTCTACAGTAGAATTGGGCTTGCGTTTGTTAGTCCTCTTAGCAGAGGTTTCATTCGCCAACATTGTGAACCTGAACCGCTATACATTTTTAAGAGCACCAAGGAACATTCCATAAGACATTCTTCTTTGAGGAAACTAGAAATTTGTTCTCAAAATAAACATTACTTTAGGTACAATTTCCATATAGTGTTCTCTCCATTCTATTTGCACATATTGCTGCCCTCTAGCGATGTGCTGCCCTCTCATTTTGTATTCAGTATGTTAGCCTTACTTCTCCAGAGACTTGCTGATGGTTCTCAATGTTCGTGAGCTTGGGAAATGACAGTCTGGCAGTTCAAGGAAGGATGCTGTCTTACTCTTCTGCAAAAGTTTTTTGGCTGTGGGCACCAAGAGGTGTCATTCAGAGATCTTGTCTATGTGTAAACAAATCTCCTTCCTTCTCATTCTATACTGCCTGGATGTGATCCGTAAAGCGTTAGCCAGACTGCTGCTCACGAACTTTGAAGCAGTCTGTTTCCAGGGTGAACCATGAGGAAGTTCTTTTAGAATCCTGGTTATCTGTTAACCCTTGATTCACACAAGAGCAATGCAAAACCCTTTGTACCCCAATTTTTTATCAAAAACAAGTTAAAGAAGTGAAATTAAATGGTTTGGACATCTTGTGAGAATGAGTCACCAATAGATACCTATACAAAGCATATAATACATTCTACTTTGGTTATATACCCTTGGTAATATCAATAAAATGCAGGATAGACGAACATTAAAGATATTAACAGACTTGAACTCTGTGCAATCAATGCGGCCACCTAGCATTGGAGCACAATAGAGTTTAAGATCCTCACATACAATGGAGCTCATCTTTGATTATTATATATCTTTGATTTTCTATTCTTTCCCCTTAATAGGACTCCATCTTGGAACCACGCGCCAAACCCAGACAAACAATGGCTACTGCAAAATATATATCCCATGATGCCACAACATAAGATCTTCACAGACTTGCTGCAGAGGCGACGATTGCAAACCCTTCAATCAGTTGATGACCTAGTAGACAGTGTGGGTAGTCAGTCATATGTTAGATCAATTAGTTTGTATGTTTTATGAATGAATGATTGCCAGTACAACTTGTATGTATATAAACAATGGCAGTTGGTTCAACTTCTTTGCACAAGAATCAGTGAGGGGGGAGCTGGTGGTACCATGTGTGTGTGTGCCCATGTGGCAACTGGGATCTGGACTTCAATTTAGTATGCAAAGAATAGGACCACTATCTTCTTATACAGCATGTCATAGGAGGTAATTAAGGAAAATTGGAGGATGGACTGACAACCTGTCACCTATGACAAAAATAATTGTCAATGCATGTGTCTTACCTCGAGTTCTTACTTTTGTCTTCTGTCAAATGGATAATGGAGAGATACATAACAGAGAATATTGCATCATTTGTACTTTTGTGGTAGACTCCTAGGTAGCGGGGAAGTGTGCCATCACTGCAGATGGGTCAACAGATCTGATGAAAAAAATGATGAACTAGTTGGTCCAGACATACATGCAGCATTCCTGGCAGGATGTGATGATCCTAGGATAATGTCTCACTGGAATGGCTTCCTTCTGGGACTAAACATGCATTCATAACACCCCCCCCCCCACCCAAACACAATCATACCGTATGTGTTTTAGTGTCTGTCATCTAGGTTAAACAACTGAAGACAACCTATGCTTTTGTAATGGGCAGTTAAGATCTACCTGCTCACAGCTTAAGGGATTACATCATCATCATGTAGGAGAATTTTCTGATTAAATTTTCAGAGAATGGTCTCTGGTAGCAGGATATGAGTCCTATGAGATTTCCAGCAGGGTATAGTCTAAACAACGGAGATGCACAATTTTATTTTAACCAATGGTCCAACACATCAGACATTGAGGGTAATAATTGATATAGTTTTTTTATAGTTAAAATATTGATATAATTTCCAGATTGTAGGTGAATTCAATTATTGATAACATGAATGTATTCCCCAGATTGTAGATGAACTCAATGATTGATAAAATGCATGTGTTGTCCAGATTGTATGTTAACTCAATGATGGATAAAATGAATGTGTTCTCCAGATTGTATGTTAATTCAATGATTGATAAAATGAATGTGTTCTCCAGATTGTATGTTAACTCAATGATGGATAAAATGAATGTGTTCTCCAGAATGTATGTTAACTCAATGATTGATAAAATGAATGTGTTCCCCAGATTGTAGGTGAACTCAGTGCACTGGGAGAATTGGATAACACATATATTGTTTACACATCTGACCATGGATATCATTTAGGACAGTTTGGTTTAATCAAGGGCAAGGCTATGCCATTTGATTTTGACACTCGGGTTCCTCTGATTATTAGAGGACCTGGTATTCAACCAGGAACTATGTAAGTTTGTTTGTAGTAGTACATGTCAGTTGTGTTTAGAGGACCGGGTATTCAACCAGGAACTGTAAGTATGTTAGTAGTACATGTCAGTTGTGTTTAGAGGACCTGGTATTCAACCAGGAACTGTAAGTATGTTAGTAGTGCATGTCAGTTGTGTTTAGAGGACCGGGTATTCAACCAGGAACTGTAAGTATGTTAGTAGTACATGTCAGTTGTGTTTAGAGGACCGGGTATTCAACCAGGAACTGTAAGTATGTTAGTAGTACATGTCAGTTGTGTTTAGAGGACCGGGTATTCAACCAGGAACTGTAAGTATGTTAGTAGTACATGTCAGTTGTGTTTAGAGGACCGGGTATACAACCAGGAACTGTAAGTATGTTTGTAGTACATGTCAGTTGTGTTTAGAGGACCGGGTATTCAACCAGGAACTGTAAGTATGTTTGTAGTACATGTCAGTTGTGTTTAGAGGACCTGGTATTCAACCAGGAACTGTAAGTATGTTAGTAGTACATGTCAGTTGTGTTTAGAGGACCGGGTATTCAACCAGGAACTGTAAGTATGTTAGTAGTACATGTCAGTTGTGTTTAGAGGACCGGGTATTCAACCAGGAACTGTAAGTATGTTTGTAGTACATGTCAGTTGTGTTTAGAGGACCAGGTATTCAACCAGGAACTGTAAGTATGTTTGTAGTACATGTCAGTTGTGTTTAGAGGACCAGGTATTCAACCAGGAACTGTAAGTATGTTAGTAGTACATGTCAGTTGTGACAACTTTACATTCATCTTCTTCAAGTTTACAGTTAATATGTCTACATAGCAAGCTATTGTGTTGTGAAGACATGTTATCTTGTTTTGTTGTGTAATGCCATGGATGCTGGTGTGCATCTCAGACTGGTATCTTCGACTTCAATCTCAATAATTGAATCAAAATAATTTTTAGTTTCCAGTTTGATTTCTTATGTTCATTGTCTTCTTCTTCTTCTTCTTCTTTCGTTCACTTGAAACATGTCTATATCTGTAATTCTGTCTCCTTAATAAAACTCACTGTCTTTTGTAGTTCATACAGTGTCCCATATAGTTTTGATTCCAGTGTTGTTTCCTCTGGCCAATATGTCTGCCTCAGCGTTTCATGCTCAGAACACTCTTGAAGTATATGTTTGGCACTCTGTGCTGCCTGTCCACATGTACACATGGCCGTATTGCCAATCTTGAACTTTGTATACATGTGACTGCGGAGTCGGTTGTGTCCTGTTCTGAGACGTAGAATTATAACTTGTTCTGGTCTGTTCATAATATGATAGTCATCTTGTGTTGGTGTTTGTGGCTTTCTTATTGACTTGATCATCTGTTTTTTCTGATGGTAGGTGATTGGTATATCTGGTTGGTCTTCGGCAGCACCTTCCTTAGCCAGTTGGTCTGCTTTTTCATTTCCTGGTATTCCACAGTGAGAGGGTATCCACTGCATGGTTACCCTATACTGGTAAGACAATTCGCTAAGTAGTTTTTTTAAGTCTGTTAGTTTTCCAGACTGGAGGGCTTGAAGCACTGACCTTGCATCTGTCAGGAATACCACAGGCTGTAGGTCAGAGTTGGAGTTCAGCAGTTTTTTAGCTGCCACACTAATTGCCTGGATTTCTGCATCATAATTATTGCAGAATTTTCCTGTCGGTGTTCTGATTGTATCTCTAGGCTTGTGTGGATATTCTATATATACACCTGCACCTCCATTCCTCACAGCATTCTGTGCTGACCCATCTGTGTACACTCTGACCCATATATCTTGTGGATATTCCTCATCCAGGAAACTGAGGGTGACTGTCCTTCGCTGCACACTGTTCTGTTCGTCCTCGCTTAGTATTCCTTTCACATGGGTCTGAATGTATATTGGCATTCCATGGCTTTCACTCCATGGGGTTTGCTCTGGTACAGACCTTAAGGGGCTGTCAACTTCAGGTAGGTCTGTAAGTTGTCTACGGAGTCGTTTAGCTTGATGGATAAAGCTACTCCTTTTCAGTCGTCCCATTGCTAGATTTTGGAATCTTTCCTTCATTGGATGACTTGGCATACACTGAAACTTTTCTGCCTGAATTAGTACTTTTGTGTCTCTGCGTTCGCCAAGTGTTTGCATTCTTCCCATTTTCTGCATCTCTGCTATGGGTGTTGATTTCATTGCTCCCAACATTATTCTAAGTGCCTGGTTTTGCACTTTATCTAGATCTTGTAATGTGGTGTTTGATGCAGGACACCACGCAGCTGAACTGTATTCCAGGTGTGGTCTTATGCCTTGCTGGTAAACTTTACTGAGTATATTTCCACTGGCTCCCCATGTGGTTCCACTTAGTTTTCTCAGGATAGCTAGCTTCCTCCTGGCTTTTGTTGTTGCTTTGTTTATGTGCTGCTTCCATGTCAGCTTATCATCAAAAGTAACTCCGAGGTATGTGGGTTGTTTGTCTTCTTTCAAGAGCTCTCCATCTATCTTGATATGACCAGCTTTTTGTTTTGGTGAGAGGGTAAAGAGTGTAGTGCTGCACTTATCTGTGTTAATGCTGACGCACCATCTATTAGCCCATAAGGTTAGGGCATCAATAGCTCTTTGTATTTGTTTAGTGGCCACTGTTGCATGTTCTTCCGTGCACCAGATCACCAGGTCGTCAGCATACATTGCCACTTTGATCCCGTGTGGTAGTTCAGCAACTAGGTCATTGATGTAAACCAAGAAAAGTGTGGGTGACAGGACTCCTCCCTGGGGGACTCCATGACGCAGTAGAACTTTCTTGCTCTTGCGACCATCTAATTGTACCCTGGCTCTTCTATTATGCAGGTATGCTTTTACCCATTTGTACATTCTTGAGCTAACCCTGCAATTTCGCAATTTCTTTAGGAGCCCTTCTTTCCAGACCTTATCAAATGCTTTCCTGAGGTCTATCCATGCTGCTAGTACCAGTTTCTTTTCTTGGAAGGCATCCTCAATCTCTTGGGAGAGGTAGGTTGCCTGATCTTAAGTAGAGTAGCACTGTCTGAAACCTGCTTGCTGTGATACCAGAAGGTTTTCACTTTCAAGGTACCACTGCATCCTAAGATTGATAATGCGTTCCATTGTTTTACATAGACAGCTTGTGAGGCTGATGGGCCTGTAGTTGGAGACTGTGTTGCCATCTTTTCCTGATTTGAGGAGTGGTATCATTATTGCTTCTCTCCACGCCTGTGGTACATTACCTGTGGACCAGCTTGTGTTAAAGATCTGCAGTAGCTTTGCTCTTGCTGCACTTCCCAGGTTTCTAATCATTTCATTGGACACTCCATCAGCTCCAGGGGACTTTTTCATTTTCAATTTGGATATTGCATGCTCCAGTTCTCTCATTGTGATTGGTGCCTCCATGACTTCAGGTATAGGTTCACCTTGTCCAATGTTTTGCTGGTTCTCTCGAACCTCCTGTTGTTTGTCTGGGCTGACTTTGACGTTATTGTCTTCTGCAAAGGAATCTGCAAAGTAATCAGCTGCATGTTTACCTGTTAAAATGTTTCTATCTTTATAAAGTGTGATCCTGGTATTTCTCCCTGTACCTTCATCATTTAGTTGTTTTACAAGTTTCCATAATTTCCTAGTATCTCTTTCTAGGTTCAGCGACTCTGTTTTTTCTTTCCAGCTGCTCCGTCTGGCTTGTAACTTGGCTCTTTGAAATTTAGCCTTTGTTTGCTGATATTTGTTGTGATGTTCTTGGCTAGGTCTGTTCTCAGCCTGCTGTCTAGATGTTTCCATCTCATTTTGCAGCTTTTCCAGTTCATCATTCCAGTAGGGTTTGTAGTTTTTGCGTGCCCCCCTGGGTATGGTTTTACTAGCAGCATGTAGTATACATCTATTAAATTCACTCACTGCTCTATTGATGTCTTTGTCCAAGTTCATGTCCTTAGCTAGAACACTGGTTAAATGCTGGTACATTTTCCAGTCTGCCCTTTTATAGTTCCACCTAGTGAGCGTGCTGCTGTCCGTGGTAAATTCATTGTGGATTTCCAAAAATACTGGTCTGTGGTCACTACCTCCAAGCTGCTTTCCAACAACACGTGTGATGTTCCATTCCAAGCCTGGTGAGTGGAATGCTAGGTCTGGTGTAGAGGTGGTGTGCCATGCTCTCGAGTAGAAGGTTGGCGAGTCTGCTGGCTGGTTAATAAGGATGAGATTATTTTCATCCTGCCAGCTCTCAAGTTCCTCACCTCTCTTGTCGATATGATCATAGCCCCAGCTCTGAGAGTGGCTGTTGAAGTCACCACACACCATAAGTCTCTCTTTGTCTGGAATTGTGTCTAGTGCGTTCATTGTCTGAATTGAACAATTTAGAATTTAAAAAAGTTTGAGCAACAGAAAACCTACAATAAGAATACAAACAGCAGGTTTGTAAGCCACCAGGAAAAATATAGTCTAACACATTAGTATTGTAATGCAATATATAATCTCTGGTAGTGTATCACACATGTTAGTATCCTGATACAAGTTATCATCTTTGATTGTATCTCATATCAAGGTATGATCTTTCTGATTCAGCATTTCCAACATTGTGTCCAACGTGGACATAGCCCCAACACTTATTGATATGGCAGAGGAACCCATCCCAGAGCACATGGATGGAGATTCTATTATGAGATTAATTCGAGCAGCCAAAGATCCAAGCAAGTGAGTTGCTATATTGTCTTGTATTTTTATTCATAACCAAACTCAGATTTATGGATTTAGTGGAAATTAGGTGTTAGGGGAAATTAGGTGTTAGGGTAAATTAGGTGTTAGGGGAAATTAAACTGTGGCAGACTTGTAAACTTGAACACATTGACTAGTGGTAGTTCAATGGACCATACTGATATTTTTTATGCAACCAAAGGGATGAACCAGTGAAACAAAAAATGCAGCATATAATGCATAAAGGGCCTACCATTCTTTGGTTTGAGAAAGATTTCATGAGCCCACAGACATTTGGATCAGCAACAATCAAAGTGTACTGGATTCAAAATCAGCTGTAATAAGTTTGGTAACAATTTCGTAATAAACGGATGTGAAAGTTGGACACTCAATGCTGACACAGAAAGAAGGACTCGGATTTTGAAAACAAATGCTACCGGCATTTGTTTAGAATGAGCTATATAGAACACACGACAAATATATTTGTCCGGCAGCAAATAAACAAACTTGCAGGGTATAAGGAACCACTTTTGGCAGTGGTAAACTTGTTTGACTTGGACATATAACAAAACACAACTTGCTTTCTAAAATTATTTCACGAGGAACATTTGAGAGTAGAAGGAGGAGAGGAAGTCAAAGAAAATCTGGGATTGATAGTATCAAAGAATGATCTGGGCATAATTTTTCTACTCACCTCCAAATGGCTGAGGATAGGGTAGTAGAGAGAGCTTTTTGTGTACGGAGAGCTTTTTGATGTATCCAGTGTGGTAACCCGACGATCCTAAGGGGTTATGGGTCTTATTATTATTATTGAAATACTGTTTAATCTGTAGGTATTTACTAAAATAATAGATCCACGAAGAGAGGAAGAAAACATTTGTATTGACCTTCATTAGAGTACTCTTTCTTACAGAATTTAGGCAGAGTTAAATACTGAATTTAAGGTCCTTCTTATTCAGTGTTCATTCTCAAACTCCTTCTGGATTTCTCTTAAATCAGGACAATGGTCTTACAAGATTTCCAGTTTGATGTAGTCTTGTAATGGAAATGCATTATGTCGCCGTTTTATTTGCATCAATGGCCCGACACATCCGTCTTTGACATAATTTAAGGTCCATATACAGATATTGAGGTTAAAAAACAATTTGATTTTTAAAAACTGAATGTAAACCAAAAGTAAATACTGATATAGAGGTCAAAATACTGAATCTGAGGTCATTTTTGACAGATATATAGAATCATTGTTCTGGAAGTAGACAGTCATAGCTTGAGGTATTGTTGTATTTGTTTTATTTGATCATCATTTTGAAATTGTTTGATGTGTTTGTTCTAGTGTTGACAAGAGAGGATTTGTACAGACTAAGAGACCCTGGAGGGACACCATCCTTTTTGAAAGAGGGTAAGATTTTAGGATATGTTAAAAACATATTTATTCAACACCCTACATGTTAGAAGTCGCTGGGAGCTGCCTGAGGCCCCATCAAATATGTGACGGGAAGCTGAAAATGACTAAAAAGTCATATATATATATATATATATATATATATATATATATATATATATATATATATATATATATATATATATAGAGAGAGAGAGAGAGAGAGAATAGAAATTGCCCTGTGTTTTAGTTTTATTTGCACCAATGAGCCAATACATCTGACTGCAGCATTGGTAACTAATACATTTAGTGTTTTACCACTTCCACTGAAGGGTGGACATCTGTAACCATATCACTAGTATAAAAAGCCAGCCATATTCACGCTTGCTTGACCACTTTTCTGCTGTCTTGCATTACTATCGACATAGTCACAGATGCCCAGCTACTTTTTTATCTCCAGCGCAATATGCCTTGAGACTGCAAGAACATCATTATAGTTAACTCCGCAATAGAAGATTACCAAGCTTGCAGCATTGTATGCTACAGCCACAATGAGTAGACCAGTCATCATTTTATTCAGTATTCATTCTCAAACTCCCACTGGTTCATTCTCAAACTACCCTACAGCCAGGATGAGTAAACAGGTCATATGGAACTTGCACAAGTTCTATGAAGCTTCCCCATTGAAAATAATATGAGACACTAATCTTGAGCTGAAAATGATGATGATGAAATAATCTCTTCAGATGTGAGCAGGCAGCTCTTGACACATGATGATGATGAAATAATCTCTTCAGATGTGAGCAGGCAGCTCTTGACACATGATGATGATGAAATAATCTCTTCAGATGTGAGCAGGCAGCTCTTGACACATGATGATGATGAAATAATCTCTTTATCTTACCGCAGATTTCCTTTCTGACAAAAGCACAAGTTCTTCTCAATTGTATAACAGAGACGAAATCTATGCTATTATAAAGGTCTGAATGTGTAAGGGGAGTTTATAGATGTATCTTTAGTCACTGAAGGATTTCCACATCCTGCTACGTCCACACTTCTGAGCCAATTATCTCATCATTCTTCTGTCACATTTGTTGACCCATCTGCAATGATGTCGCATCTAGCAATCCTCGTAATCTAGGACTCTGCCACAAAAGGACAAAAGTCTAATGTTCAATGACCTGCTTCTCTTCTTCATCTGGGGATTATTTCATAGAACACAAACAAGAAATTGAGACAAGATGTGACAATGATGATTTTTCACAGGTTGTCAGCCTATCCCCCAACTTTCCTACGCCATGTCTGGAAAGAAGATAGGAACCCTATTCTTTGTACCCTGGACTAAGTCCAGGCCCCAGTTGCTACACTGGCATGCTAAAAATAAAACTACACTTCCTGGCACAAGGAACAAGAGAGACACTCGTTCTCCCTTAGAGTTATATCTTCATCGACAAAATTCACAAGTCATATTTTTTTTCTATGTTGTAATTATGTTTAGGAAACTGACAGAGAAGGCCATGAAGCAACGAATGAGAACTGAAAGGGAGATGATCAAACTCAGTCCAGCTGGAGCAACCAAGGGAATTCACTTCTATATTCCAAGCCACACCAGAAAAGTTGTTATAGAGTGTTCGAAGGAGGAATATCGGTTTCCATGTAAGCCACTTCAGGTAGGTTTTTTGTATGATTCTATCATAAACAACATTAGCAATGATTTTGTTGGTTGTCATAAGCCACATTCTGTGGTATATTTGTTTTGTTTTTGTTATGATAATCTACTTTTGGTTGTGGTGGTATTTTGTATGATGATATACTCCACACTTGATGGTATTTGTTTTGATTGTCATCATAAACCACTTTTGGTGGTATTTTGTTTGTCATGATAAGTCTCTAAGATATTTTATTTTTTCTTATTCTTCTTCAGCGTTCATTCTCAAACTACTACTGGATCTCTCTTGTAGAAGGACTACGTTCCTACTAGATTTCCAGCAGGATGTAGTCCAGAGAATGGAAATGCGCCGTTTTATTTGTGCCAATGGCCCAACACATCCATCTTCGGCAGGGATACTTTATTTTGATTGTTATGATAAACCATTTTAAGTTATATGTTGTTTTACATATTTTTGATAAGCTGCTTTAGGTGGTATTTTGTGTGATGTCAGTAAATGATGTCAGTTTATTGAGTTAAATATTGTGTCAGTAAATGACATGACTGGAGGGGAATTACACTGCTATCCGTACCTGGTAAAATTATTTGTAATATGATGCTTGCAAGATTAAAGTCATCCATAGAAAAAAGACTTAGAGAAGAGCAGTCAGGCTTTAGACCAGGTCGTTTCTGCCTCAACCATACATTCACTCTTAGAACAATAATTGAAGAATTTCTAGAATTTAGATCTAATCTCATAATAAACTTCGTTGATTTTCAAAAAGCCTTCAACAGCATCAATCAACCATCGCTTTAGAAAATTTTAAAAATATACGGATTCCAAAACAAATATATAAATGTGATCAAATCATTCTATTCCAACTCAAAATGCTGTGTTAGAATAGAAAAAGGCAATTCAGAATGGTTCCCTGTGATTACTGGTGTTAAACAAGGCTGCCCTATGTCACCATTACTATTCAATATCACACTTGACTGAGCTATGAGAAAAAGCACATCCAACACAAATTTAGGAATCAAATGGATAAATAAAACAACATTAGAAGACCTGGATTTTGCAGATGATCTTGCTCTATTGAGTGAAAACCATCAAGATGCACAAACAAAAACTGATAGATTAAAACTCATCGCACAAATAGGTACAAATAGGTCTCCAAATCAATTCATCAAAGAACAAAAATTACTTTAAATGGACAACAACTTGAAAAAATACACAAATTCTCCTATCTAGGAAGCAAATTAACACTTGACGGTGATATCATGACAGAAATTGCAACTCGCATTGCACTAGCATTAAGTGCTTTTAACAGACTGTCTAATATCTGAAGGTCAAAGTCAATCAGCAAACGCACAAAAATGCGCTTATTTAATCCCTGCGTTATTCCAGTGCTATAATATGGATGTGAGAGCTGGAAAAACTCTTTATCTTCAGAAAAAAAATCACTGAGTTTCAAGAACAAATGTCTTCGTAGGATAACTAACACCCATTGAAGTGAATTCAAATCAAATGATAAAATCAGAGAAGAGACACATGAAAATGTCATCACAGATGTTATCAGAAAACACCGTTGGTCCTACATCGGGCATGTCCTACGTGCAGACACCAACAGAATACACCACCAATCTCTTGAATGGATACCTACAGGCAAAAGAGCCAGGGGTAGACTAAAAGAAACACTCAGAAGAACAATACTTAGAGAAAGTAAAACAATCAATATCCATAATATTCAATTACTGCACAGAATAGCTTTGAACAGACAGAATTGGAGAGATCTGACCTCTGTCCTATGTGCTAACTTCAGCGCAAAAGGAAAATGAATGAATTAATTCTTGATTCTTGATTAGAAACTGGCCTCACAGCATGTGGGGCATTCCCATAAGTGCTCCGCCCTCTGTTCCAGCAGCCATTCGACTTGATGGTGTTTCAAGTCTAATGCTTCCGAAACAGACATTGACATCAGGGCACAACTCTGGCCCTTGCGGCAGGTTTCTTTGTTGTTCTGCTCACCCACGCCAATGTCCATACCACGCCATGCACAGCCTGTCAGAACAACATGGTAACTGTTATCGAAGGTTACGACTATGGGATTGTATAGATGACGTGACATTAAGCTTCTATAAGAAGAAAACCTCAATATAAAGGCATGTCATCTTAAGGTTTTCTGTTGCATGGTTGGTTTATCTAGTGAGCCATTGGTGAGACCCACAGATGCAACCGAATGCGTGTGAATGAAATGACGAGCTAATTATTATATCAGTAAATTACATGAGCTACTGAATGTATAGCCAGATTTAAAATTGAACAATAGTTGTAAAGCAATATTCTATACAGGATATCTTCTTCTTCTTCTGTCTTCAACCTCTGATAACTAACATGGAATAGTGTGATGTCTGCCGGGGAATGTGAAGTACATTGTACTGCTAGTTTACAGTGGCGTAGCTACATTATTTTTTGACCCTGCATATCTGATTTTAACATGTATACACATTATGATCTAATTATTATTGTATTATCTGAGTATGCCATTAGTACATAACATTAGTACATAAATTGAGGAGCGCGGTAGCCTAGTGGATAGTGAGCTTGCTTGCTATCATCTGGTTACAGCGTGCCAGGTTCGAAAGCACATCCGGACATTAAAAAAAAATCCTGGTTGTGATTTCTCACTTGACACGACCACTCCTCCAGTCGACTCAGCTGTAAATGAGTACCTGACGCATGAGTTAGGGATGGTAAAAAAAAAAAAACAGCAAGGAAGGGAACTGGCCACCCCACCTAATAGTTGCTGCGGCTTAGTACATGAAGAGTTATCTTCATCCCCGACGGCAGATGCCATGGGACCTACCTTTACCTTTACATAACATTAGCAGATTTTTTATCAAAGGGCATGAGCCCATGTACTTCTGTATCAACAACCAACCAATCCGACATGAACAGATAATGATGTCTGTCCATGAGATCATAAACATCACAACTCCCATAATAATTATCATCACCTTCATGTCACCTATCAATATTTCAGAAATCATATTGCATTGAAGAAGATGGCCTTCTCAAAAAACAGAAATGCCGTCACAATAAGTCAGTCAGCAGCACTGCAGAAGACGGACTTCAGAAAGATGTGCCAGCTGACAACAACACATGTCTTTGTCGGAAAAAGAAATCTAAAAATAATTTAAATAAGTTAGACCGTCAAAGACAACGCCGGTTCCTGAAAAAACATACAGGTAAAAATATCATTTAAATAATAAAAATATTCTCACTTGTTCATGTAACATTTTTCATTCGTTTGCATTTTTTAAAAATATAACGTTTCCAGGATGTTGAAAAACATATGGAAAAACAACAAAATAGAAACGAAAGTGCTAATGTTACGAACTTTTATTTTTCCGGTTGCAACATACGGCTGTGAAACATGGACTCTAAGTAAAACAGCGGCAAAGAAGATCAACGCCTTCGAACTGAAATGCTACAGAAAGATACTTAGAATATCATGGAAGGATAAAATCAGAAACTCAGATATTATAAACACACTGAATATTCCAGAGTGTTGGTTACTAAACACAATAACAAAAAGAAAACTACGCCTGTTTGGTCATATAAAGAGACATAACTGTTTAGAAAGACAAATAATGGAGGGAAGAGTACCTGGGAAGAGGAGAAGGGGCAGACCAAGAAGACGATGGACTGACGACATTAAAGATAACATGAATACATCGCTAGAAAATGCAAGCCACATCGCCCAAGACAGAGAGAGGTTCAGAGAGTTCATTGGGAAGACAACGTTCTGGAAGGAATACGTCACATGACACTAGGATGTAGCTACTGTTGTTTATTATAAGGAACTTCTGGCCAATGTGGCAACTGGAGCCTGGACTTTGAGTTCAGGAAGCAAAGAATAGGGTCACTGTCTTCATTTTAAGGCATGTCATAGGAGGCATAACTGTGTCTTTGCTGATTATCATTTGATTACCATGATAATCAGCAAAGACACAGAAGAACAGGAGATAAACATAAACATACAGGGAGAGAAACTACAACAAGTAAAACAGTATCAATATCTTGGACACATAGTCACAAATGATGGCAGATGTGAAACAGAAGTTAAAAGGAGAATAGGAATGGCTAAAAGTACCTTCAATGGCATGAGGAAATTATTAATATCTAAACAAATTACAAACAAGTTAAAAATGAGAATTATAAAATGCTACATCTATTCCATATTAATGTATGGCTCAGAAACATGGACACTAAATAAACAATTAGAAGACAAAATTGATGCCTTTGAGATGTGGGTATATAGAAGAATAGGGAGAACATCATGGAAAGAGAAGAAAACAAATAAAGAGGTGCTAAAGACACTTAATATAAAGAAAGAACTACTAAGAGAAATAAAGATCAGGCAAATAAAATACTTTGGACACATTAAAAGACATGACACCCTATTGAAGACTTTACTTGAGGGTAAAGTCAAAGCGAAGCAAGCAAGAGGTAGGCAGAGATACACGTGGGAGAGTAACATTACACGATGGACAGGTTACAGTCTAGCAGAGTGCACCACCAAGACAAGAGACAGGAGATGTTGGAGATACGTTGCAGCCAACCTTCGTTGTGGAGACGGCACTTGATGATGATGATAGGAGGCAACTAAGAAAAGTTGGCAGATAGGCTGACAGCATGTCATCTGTGAGAAAGTCATTGATTTCTTGATGTTTTTTTCTGTCAATTGGTCCCCATGGATGATGAAGAAATGCTGGCCAGCAAACATTTCACTTTTGTCATTTTGTGGCAGGGAATGCTAGGTGTGCCATCACTGCTGATTGGTCAACTAATATCTAATGGAATAATGATGAACTAGTTGGCCCAGATGTATATGCTGTATTCCTGGAGGACCTGATGGATATTTGGATACTGCTACACTGAAATGTATCTCTTCAAGGACTAAATATGCATCCATAATGTTGTTCGTCCATCACAAGTGATGATGACCATTTGTTACATCCACTTTTGAAAATTCAATTTTAGTTATGTCCTTGATTATGAGTTCGTAGATGGCTAATGAGCCCTATTCGAGCTGTAAATTTCCTTGGACAGTTTGGACATGGAATGACGACTGTAGACGGATCTTGGTCTATCCGTGACTTTCTAGCTGCTCTCCGCTGTTGAGCTGCTGCATTTCTTTTCTTTTCACAAGATGATGCGCTCTTTTTTATTTTAGAATGCCATGTAGATCTATTTTGTGCAAGTTCTTCCCATGTATCGTGGTCTATTTCAAAGGCTTTCAGTGAGTTCTTTAACGAGTCCTTGTAGTGCTTCCTTTGGCCACCTTGAGATCGTATACCCTTCTCTAGCTCACCATAGAGAAGTATCTTTGGCAGACGATGGTCTGGCATACGCACCAAATGACCTGCCCAACGAATCTGTGTCTGCATCAGGATCGTGTCAATGCTTGGGATACCAGCTCTATCAAGGACAGTGGTATCTGGAATCTTGTCTTGCCATCATAACTTTTCTTTTTGTACAAAGAGACAATTTGTATGAAAATGATTGAGTTTTTTCACATGACGTCTATACACAGTCAATGTTTCACTAGCGTATAGCAGCACTGGAAGTACCACTGCTCTGTAAACTTTCAGCTTAGTCTGTAGGTTAATGCCATTTCTACGTTAAACATTTGCGTACAATCTGCCAAAAGTACTGCTTGCTTTGGCGATCCTTGTATACACTTCATCATCAACATTGGCATTTTGTGATAACGTACTGCCTAGATATGTTAATCTATTCACAACTTTCAGTGCTACACCATTTACCTTTATGCAGGGCTCGAGATAGCTTTTGCCAAGTGCTGGTTGTAACATGACTTCTGTTTTATCTGTGTTAATGGTAAGCCCAAAGTTGGTACAGGCTTTGGAGAATCTGTCTATAATACATTGTAGATCAGCCTCAGCGTTGGCATTTAGGGCACAGTCATCAGCAAATAGAAGATCCCTGATTGTGTGTGATTTAACTTTGGTTTTTGCTCGAAGCCGCCGAAGGTTGAACAATTTTCCGTCTATGCGATAGGTGATGTTTACTCCCAGGTCTAGATCTCTGAAAGCATCATTCAACATAGCAGAGAACATGATGCTAAATAGGGTAGGTGCTAATACACATCCTTGTTTTACTCCATTTGAGACAGGAAAGGTTTCAGATAACTCTCAATCATCCTGAACTCTAGCTTGCATTCCATCATGCAATTGCTGCACCATTGAGATAAATTTCTGTGGACATCCATACTTTGCCAGAAACTTCCACAGACCCTCTCTACTTACTGTGTCAAATGCTTTTGTTAAGTCTATGAATGCTGTGTACAGGTCACAGTGTTGTTCTTGACATTTTTCTTGAAGCTGTCTTTCAGCAAAGATCATATCAGTTGTTCCACGTTCTTTTCTGAAACCACATTGGCTTTCGGGTAGTAGTCCTTCGTTTAGATGAGATGTAAGACGGTTCAAAAGGATTCTGGCAAATATCTTTCCAGCAATGGACAGATGAGAGATACCACGATGGTTGTTACAGGACTGGCGGTTCCCTTTACGTTTATACAGGTGTATAATTGTAGCATACTTAAAATTTTGTGGTTTTTTTTCGCTTTTCCATGACTGTTGGAAAATTATGTGAAGTTTCTCAATAAGATTTTTACCACCATATTTGTATATTTCGATTGGTATTGAGTCGGAGCCAGGTGCTTTTCCACTAGAAAGCTGATGAACTGCTTTATGAGTTTCCTCCAAAGTAGGGATGTCACCTAGCATTTCATTGAGAGGAACCTGCGGTAGTCGGTTGATAGCCTCTTCATTTATTGATGATGGGTTATTCAAAATGTGTTCAAAGTGTTCTACCCAGCGGTGCAGGATTTTATCTTTTTCTACGATTAGTTGTGTTTCATTTGCATTGAGAAGTGGAAAAGATCCCAATGAGGTTGGACCATATAACATTTTAAGCGCATCATAGAAGTTTCTCAAATCGTTTGTGTCTGCAAATCTTTGTATCTCATCTTCTTTCTTATTCAGCCATGAGTCCCTCATATGGCGCAGTTTATTTTGAATTATTTTCCGTTTGCAATTGAGTGCTTCTTTTTTAGACATTGATTTTGGATCATTTAAGTATGCTTTGAAAAGGTGGTGTTTTTCGTCCAACATTTCTTTGATTTTATTATCATTCTCATCAAACCAGTCATTATGTTTTTTGATAGAATGACCTAGTTCCTCAGTGCATCCATAATACCCCCCTTAACACAACCATTTCTTTGAGACAGAAAAGCTATTATGTTTGAGTGTCACCTCTCACTCAAGGATTACCTATGCTTTTTGTCAGGAAGGCAATAAGCTGTTAATATCTTCCTGCTCACAGCTAAAGCAATGATTTCATTATTATCAAGAACTTATGAGTTTGTCTCGTATCTGATGCCAAGTTGAAGAATCTGAAAGTTTTATTTAACTATAGAAACTGGAAAAGTTAGTTCCATTTTAGGTTGATTAAGTGCTAGGAAGAAAATTAGGCCATTATAGTTTGCTTGGGTGTGTCATGTGACGTATTCCTTCCAGAACGTTGTCTTCCCAATGAACTCTCTGAACCTCTCTCTGTCTTGGGCGATGTGGCTTGCATTTTCTAGCGATGTATTCATGTTATCTTTAATGTCGTCAGTCCATCGTCTTCTTGGTCTGCCCCTTCTCCTCTTCCCAGGTACTCTTCCCTCCATTATTTGTCTTTCTAAACAGTTATGTCTCTTTATATGACCAAACAGGCGTAGTTTTCTTTTTGTTATTGTGTTTAGTAACCAACACTCTGGAATATTCAGTGTGTTTATAATATCTGAGTTTCTGATTTTATCCTTCCATGATATTCTAAGTATCTTTCTGTAGCATTTCAGTTCGCAGGCGTTGATCTTCTTTGCCGCTGTTTTACTTAGAGTCCATGTTTCACAGCCGTATGTTGCAGCCGGAAAAATAAAAGTTCGTAACAGTTGCTTGGGTACTTGGATAAAAAATATTTACTCTCAACACAAATAGTGTTCCAACTGGGTTTCCATAAATAATGTGAATGCACTATAATTGTATATGTCACTGTGATAAATATGTGTAGTGTTGTTTTACTGCTTTTTTACCTTTTACACAACTGATACATGATGCTGGTACATCATATACTGTAAATTATAATGAAATGTTACAGTACATTCAAACTAAGATAATGATGAGGGTATACACCCTTTAGCTTTGAGCTTTCTAACAAAAGCACAATTCCTCCTCAATTGAGTAACCAAGGTGGCAGCTGTATTCGTGTAAAGTTTGTTATTTTAAAGGTGGATTGTGTTAAGGGAGGTTTATAAATGAATGTTTAGTCCCCAAAGGGAGGACATTCCAGTCCAGAAGTATCCGAGGATCATAACGTCCTGTCAGGAGTGCAGCATATACGTCTGGGCCAACTAGTTCATCATTCTTCCCTCCGATCTGTTCATCCATCAGTAGTGATGGCACACCTAGTATTTCTCACTACCTAGGAGTATGCCACAAAATGACAAAGGTGAAATTCCACTGGCCTGTATTTCTTGTCATCCATGAGAAACATTTGAGAGAAGAAAAAAGTAAGAAATCAAGACAAGATATGCAATGACAATGATGGTTTTTTTTTAACCTGTGACAGGTTGTCCGCCTATCCCCCAACTTTCCTTAGTCACCTACTATAACATACCTGGAAAGAAGACAGTGGACTCATTCCTTGCGCCCTGAACTAAAAGTCCAGGACTAAGTTGCCACATGGGAGATGCAAACTAGGAAAACTTTCATAAACTTTCATTCAAAATGAGGTTATTTTACACTCAGTTGAACTGTGGTACAGTAAACATTCATTGGTTTTCACAAATAAATCTTCTTGTTCTTTGTTGTTTGATATCATATGACCACTCTTAGAAGGGTAGCCGTCACTCTCAAACTTGCCTCATTGCCCTACATCTTTTCGTTCAGATTGGTCACTCTACAACCTATAAAAGGTGAGTGTTGACTAAAAGATCAACAATAGCTGACAAGCAATGTGCCATAAGGAATGGACTTCATTTATATTATTTACTACAAATCTTTCTTATTTTGTTTGTATTTCAGATTCCAAACCTAAGTTTCCCAGAGCTAGACGGTCATCCTGGAGTCATGATGTCAATCTCACAGTCTCTACTTCTAATGGAGGATTCAGTCAGTTTTTTTCTTTACTGTCACATAGTTAATAAGTTTCACTGATTTTTTTTTACTGTCACATAGTTTATACATTTCCCTGACTGTTTTTTTTCTGTCACATAGTTTATAAGTTTCCATGACTGGTTATTTTTACTGTCACATAGTTTATAAGTTTCCCCAAATGTTTTTTTACTGTCACATAGTTTATAAGTTTCACTGATTTTTTTTTTACTGTTACATTGTTTATACATTTCCTTGACTGGTTTTTTTTTTCTGTCACATAGTTTATAAGTTTCCCTGGCACATTGTTTTTTTTCTTCAGGAAAACCATTTTACTTACTTACAGATTAATTGGTTCTGTCTCCTTCAGTGTAATCCCCTTGTGATTGTATACACTTATTCTAGCACACCTGCCACTAAAGAAAGCATCCCTGGTATGTACCTTTAGAAATAGGCCTAATTTTTCTCTTCCTTGTCTCGAATTTTCTCAGCGTCATCAGATTGGTAACTTTTTATTGTTCTCTTAAACTGTGGAAACAAAATTTCACATGGAGCGCAATTGGGTGAATATGAGGATTGTAGGAACAATGGAATGTTGTGTTTGATCAAAAATGTGTTCATGGTGACAGACCTGTAAGCAGGGGCATTGTCATGATGTATAATCACATTTCCTGTTCTCCACTTCACAAGGCATTGTCTGTACACAGTTTTGCAGAGATGTAGCAGGAATGTTTTGTAGAATTCTGCATTTACACCCAGTCCTCTAGGAACATATTCATAATCATCCAGTCCATCAATGTCAAAGAACACATTCAACATGTTCCTCTACTTTTTCATCATCATTCTTCAGTCAGATACCAGGTTATAGAACCAATATCTTCAGTCAGATACCAGGTTACAGCACCAATAACTTCAGTCATCAGGTTACAGCACCGCTAACTTCAATTAACGGTCATTTCTCCAACCTGTTATGCCTTGATAGGGGTCATCTCTCCAAACAACTTGCCATGCCTTGATAGGGTTCATCTCTTCAAATAATCTACTTCCACTTTTGAAATGGGAATACCACTCAAATGTTGTAGATCTATTTATACAGTACTCCCCAAAATCTGAGCATAGCATTGCAAAGGTTTTGAAACTAGTGTTCTAAAGAAAAATTTCATAAATTCTGACATAAATGCACACATGTTGAAAATTAACATACATTCTTCCAGGTCTGTATTCAGGACCTAGAAGACACAGACATGTCCTGAATACACAGACATGACCTGAAGACACAGACATGACCTAGAAGACACAGATATTACCTAGAAGGCACAAACATGACCTAGAAGACACAAACATGACCTAGGAGATACACTCATGATCTAGAAGGCACAGATATAACCTTGGAGGCACAGACATGACCTAGAAGACACAGACATGACCTAGAAGACACAAATATGACCTAGGAGATACACTCATGATCTAGAAGGCACAGATATAACCTAGGAGGCAAAGACATGTCCTAGAAGGCACAAACATGACCTGAAGACACAGACATGACATAGAAGACACAAATCCCTGCCTAGTCTCCTTGGAAACTGCTGTCCAAAGACATGTTTGGGCCTGTAAAATTCAAGGGCACAGTGGGTTATAAACTGTCACAACATAGAGCTAATATACACGCATCTCCTGGCGGCATAGAAAGTTTTTCACATGTTAGGGTACTTCACCTGAAGTAAACACATACCAAAAAAGATTGCTGGGCGGAACACACAAATAATACAGCTCTGCTGTAAAACGTACTTGTACAACGTACTTGGTCCAAATCACATGAATATTCATGCTGATTATTTGAAAGTGAGTGCAGAAGAGGAAGAGTACATGTTTGAGAAGCATTGACATATTGAGACACCTTATTAAACACCTCATACCTATTGTTAAACACATGATATCTATTTCAGATGGCTTGGAGTCTATGTTTGATAGACGCTGTCGTATCCTGGCAAATCAGTCTGTGCATTGTGACCTCGATATTTACCAGAAAGCTTCAGAATGGGAGATACATAAGGAACGAATCGATGACATGATCAGAGAGTACCGCAAAGCACTAGAAGATTTGCGAGTAAGTTCAGAAAGTGCTGCATAATTCTGTAAGATGTATAGAGAGAGGGAGTGATACAGGGCTCCATTAGATGTACACATTGTCTGGTCTGGGAATGATTGCTACATAAGATGTACACATTGTCTGGGAATGATTGCTACATAAGATGTACACATTGTCTGGGAATAATTGCTCTATAAGATGTACACATTGTCTGGGGAATGATTGCTTCATAAGATATACACATTGTCTGGGAATGATTGCTTCATATGATATACACAGTGTCTGGTAAATGGGGGAATTGCTGCATTAGTGTCTGTATTATCTTGTCTACAGCTGTTATTTCTTCAGAGGTCGCTGTTAATTATCTTTTGGTCTACAGAGCTACAAGCTCTTGAATGAAACTTTCAGCAGACAGCATACTGTTCTGTTAAGATTCTGATTACAATAAAAATCAGTCTTCCAAATCTTTAAACCTTTTGTAACAAAAGTATGAAGATTCTAAGATGAGTTTATCATATAAATTCTTGTAAAATGTTGACAGTTATACCATAAATTTGGAGTATGTTCATTAATGTCCAGTCAATGTCAGATGCTGTTGATTTGAACATACTGAACAATATCGGTCCTTTTTTATATTTGTACTTGTCAGCTCCCTCTGGAGAACAGATCATCAACAAATCTCTTCCATCTTGTCCTATTCCCAGTTGAGAGATATCAGTGGTGAAACAGCGTATATTTGTTTGGTTTGAACATGTAACAATACATGATTAACTTTCGAAAACTATTTTGCAAGGAACAGTTGAGGGTGAAAGGAGAAGAGGTGGACTGAAACAATCATGGAATGACAACATCAAGGAATGTCTGAGCATGATTTTTCTACACTCGTTCAAATGGCTGAGGACAGAGATGTTTGGAGAGCTTACCCCTATGACCCTGACAGGTTATGGGTCTTATTATTATTATATTCCCCAGCTGTTCATTCCAGGTCTTTCCATATTTTTCCATCATCATCACTATCATGTGCCATGCAAGGTTTCATAGATGATCTGCTGTAATGTATATCAGTTCTACTACTGACTTTCTACTATGCCACAGTGTCAAACTATCCAGTATCTTTCCTCTTTGCTGTCCTATCTCTTTCTCCCTCAATTTTTTCCATTGTATTCTAAACCTCTTCTTCTTATGATGAGTCCAATACATGTAGACTGTAATTTTCTGATGTTATTAAACAACTTCCTTTTGGTGTCAATCTCCTTTAGTATCTCATTAGTTTTTCTAACTGTTCAAGGGATTCTCAACATTCTTCTGAAGAATCACATCTGTCTACCCAATAGTTTCCTAGTTGTTTATTTATTTATTGTCCATGATTCATTTCCATAAGACAGAAATAAAATTGAAGGTCAATTTTTCCTTTCTACTTTTGCTAGATACCTGTTTTACAGGTTGCTTTTCACTTGATAAAAAGCTGCTTTTGCCTTTCCTATTCCGTCTTGTATTTCTGTAATACAATAACTAATTCTTTTTTCCAGGTGGTTTTCCTCTCTTCCTGTAGATTCCAGAACAATGCATGTCTTACACTGGCATGTCTTATCCATCTCCAGTTTATCTTCAGTTCTCTCTTTACTTGTGTCTGTTTAGTTCTTTCCATGAGTTTCTCATTGGTGATCTTATCATTTAAGTATTGTTCTCAAACTCCTCTTGGATTTCCCTTGTAGTAAGAGAACAGAGCAGAGATGCATTGTCACTGTTTTATTTGCACCAATGGTCCACCATGTCTGACTTCAGCAGTGGTAACTAATACAGTATTTTAATAATTCCACTGAATAAGGAATTTCTGTAGCCATATCGCTATTAGACCAGTCATACACCACAACCTGTTTATAAGCATTACTCATACTGCATGTGGGGAACTTCTGAACTGCTTCCACTGTCAAGTTTATTTGATATTTTGCCACTGCTTGTGTTAATATAGATCTGGTCATAGTCACCCACTATCAAACTTTCTATTCTGTGCTATTATATTCATTGATAAAAGATTGTAGTTTTCTCGTTCTCCTTTTACTATACTCCATGTTTCAGAGCCATACAACAGCACTGATTTAACATTTAATTTAATTATTGTTTCCTCTTCAATCACTCACCTGTAATGTGCCTATGTCTGTAGTTTTGTCCCTTCTATAAACTGGACTGTGTTTTATAACTTTATTTCTTCTGATTTTCTAATGCAATAATGTTTCCTCTTTATTCACCCTGCTGTCTAATAAATTAGTATAGAAGTTCCCTAAGACTAGGGAGTAAGCCCCTACAGAAAATCTGGAGAAGAGATCCTAAAGCAGTTGATGATGTACTAAACCATCATCTGGCATCTCTTGCAGTTCTGCATGTTTCCAAGCGTATTAGCATTGCCTTTTCCTTGGAACTAATCAACAGATCCAAGAGGGGGTTAAGTGCAAATGAGAAAAGCACTTTCTCTATAAAATTTGCCCAGTCAAGCTGTCATTTGTGAAACGTTTGACAATTTACACTTACCTGCTTCCTGACCATCTGTGAAGATGCAAAAGGCCATCAATGTTTCCACTTGCTTTTTGTATTCTTATTCTGACATCAGTGTATGTTCTCCAATCTCTGTCTATGTATGTTCCCCCTCACTGTCTATGTATGTTCTACACTCTGTCTATGTATGTTCTCCCCTCACTGTCTGTGTATGTGTATGTTCTACACTCTGTCTATGTATGTTCTCCCCTCAATGTCTGTGTATGTGTATGTTCTACACTCTGTCTATGTATGTTCTGCTCTCACTGTCTGTGTATGTGTATGTTCTACACTCCATCTATGTATGTGTATGTTCTACACTGTGTCTATGTATGTTCTCCCCTCAATGTCTGTGTATGTGTATATTCTACACTCTGTCTATGTATGTTCTGCTCTCACTGTCTATGTATGTGTATGTTCTACACTCCATCTATGTATGTGTATGTTCTACACTCTGTCAATGTATGTGTATGTTCTACACTCCATCTATGTATGTGTATGTTCTACACTCTGTCTATGTATGTGTATGTTTTACACACTGTCTATGTATGTGTACGTTCTACACTCTGTCTATGTATGTTCTCCCCTCACTGTCCATGTATGTATATTCTCTCTACTCTCTGTCTATGTAGGTCTTCATGCTATGTTTATGTTGCTGTCAAAGTATGTGTATGATTGCGTTGGCCCAAGTCCTTCAGAATAGTCTTGCGTGCACTCCAAATGGCGTCACTTATTTTGACTTGTGCAACTGATCATTGGTGACTTTGCATATACTTTGTCAATGAAAAGCCATGAAGAGCATGGTAGAAGTCAGACCAGCTATGATAGGTGATGCTGTTTGAGATGAGCACACAGGACTATTATGGAGAAGGATATGGGTGGCCTGTTGTATAATTATTTCTTTTGTTATGTTCCTGGAAGGATTATTTGATCATCCTAGAAATATTTCTCCATCTCTGTCAGGATATCCGTAGACATCTGAAAGAACAAAGGCCAGTGAATGCTGTAGAAGGAGATTATGATGATGTTCATGAAGATATGGACAGTTTGTTGGATACTGTGGATGAGGACTGTGACTGTGAAGAAGAGGACACTAATGTAGATTTGGATAAGAGGTAACATCACCATCCACAGTTAACTCATTTCCTTCGCAAGGGTTTTCCAGGCCTGCAGTAGTATATTCAGTTCCCTATAAGAATTTAAGATTTATTAGTGTACCTGCATAAAGGGAGGGTCTAATTGATAGTGTCAATAGTTTACTGGAAATAAGGAGTTAATTATTCTACTTTTTCCATCAAGTGATTAACATTATTATAACAAGTGGTTGATCTCTTAATTGACATTTGTTTTACACCCATGGAGTATGCAGAAGATTTCTCAATCAACTTCACACTATTTCTGTAGGCAGCAAAACCCCAACTGCTTTTATTTGTATTTCTGTTAACTGAGCCATCTGTGTATATAATTATGTCGTGTGGTTTCAAGGGTAGCTGGGCGAGTTCATGCACTGTAACCTGGGACCTGACACCCGTTCATTTTCGACACGCTTTATCTAGTTGTATTATTACTTTAGTCTGGGATTTCTTCTCAGTGTCTACCTCCACCCAATCACTGCCTTTAATATCTCTTCAAATTCACATACCGTACTCTTCACAGTGTGACTTCAGCCTCTGCCATCCATGATCTGCCATACTTGATTCGCTTTCCCTTTTGCTCATCTAGACGTTGGTGTAATTGGTGGTGGTTGTATTCTGTCACTTTAAGATATGACTTAACTTGTGTGCTACCTGATGTCGAACTGGGAGATCATGCAGAGATGGATGTATCCCTAGTACACCCCAGTACTGCTCATTGCCTCATTTTCAACTTTTTCCAGTCTATCAGCTTGTGTTTGTGGCAGTGTTAGTAGGCTGAGGCCATAATCCATGACAGATAGCACCATCCCTTGTAGAAGCATAAACAGTACCCTTTGCTGCATGTCAAAGGCCACCATAACCTTGATAACACTGATCCTTCTTTTAACCTTCTGAATCATATTTGTGATGTGTTTGTTGAATGAGAGACTTCTATCAAAGGTTATCCGAAGATATTTAAGGTCCTGTTCTCTTTCAATGAATGAATTATTTTATTTTAACTATGAAAATAAAAATATTTCATTATCATTTCTTTATTTCAAGAAAAATGGATGAAAAAAATCTCAGACGTGAAAGCAGACTTGAAGCTCGAGAAAAACGCAGACAACAGAGAAAATTGAGGAAACGCAAAAGAAATGACATCCACTGTAATACAGAGAATATGAATTGTTTTACACATGATAATGATCACTGGAAGACACCTCCATACTGGCATTGTAGGTTTTATTTGTTGTCATCTTCTTGATACTAGTTTCAGAAATGTATCATTGCTTTTTTTGCATATCTTCTTCTTCAGCTTTCATTCTCAAACTCCTGTTGGATCTCTCTTGTACCAAGAGAATGGTCCTACTAGATTTCCAGCAGGATGTAGTCCAGAGAATAGAAATATTTTTCCGTTTTATGTGCGCCAGTGGCCTGACACATCTGTCTTCAACGGCACATTTTGTCTACTTTTTTTATTTATTTTTTTATGTCATATCATTGGGCAGAACCATAGTTATCAGTCTCATACAGCTGGTATTGAAGTGTACACATTTTTTTTAAATATGTGTTTGAAAAAAATCTGCTTCCTCTTCTTTTGGGTGTGTTTTCAAACTCTGCTTGTTTGCAGGATGCAGTTTGGAAATTTACATTAGATGGTCAGAGTTGATATCAAATGATGAATTGTGGAACAGAACACTCCAGTTCCAGCTGGAGATGATGATAATGACTTACCAAAATGATACCCAAATTGATATACGGTTCACTGTTTTTCACCGTAAGCATATCATACACCATAAGTCCAACCAGTTCAAGCATTCTACTGTCTGATCTGCTGACCCATCTGCAGTGATGTCACACCTAGCATTTCCCCACCACCTAGTATTCTGACACACAAGAACAAAGGTATAATGTTTGCTAGCCTGCATCTCTTCATTATCCATGGGAACCATTTGACAGATGACAAAAGTAAAACATACAGACAAGACATATAGAGACAATTATTTTTTTCACAGGTAACACGTCAGTGTATCTCCCAATTTTCCTGTCACCTCCTACGACATGCGATCATAATCCCCACAAATCTCTATCTCCAGTATTTTTTCCAGAATCATTGTTGACTATTTGCCATGCCATGATGTCAGACTATCTAATATTTTATCATGCTGTCATACTTGATCTCTTTTGTCTTCTATCTTGCCTGTTGTAATTGTATTCTCCAGACCTCCCTTTTCATAACATGTCCAAAAAAATAAAGATTGTCTCTTTCAGATATTATCCCCAGTAACACATGGATGAAAAACACCTCTTCCTCTTCTTCAGTGTTCATTCTCTGATAACCAGCACAAAATTGTGTAGTTCTGCCAGAGAGTGTGAGGTATGTTGTGCAACTGTTTGAAGTGCATCATGTAAGCCTAGCACAACCATTTTCAGCATGCTTTTAATTCAGGTGAGCTTCCCTAGCCTGTGACGGCCTTCTTATTTGTTGCTTTCACTGTTTATCACCTACTGTGCTCTTGAATGTTACAGGTCAAAACATGTCCCTTGGTGGCAACTTCAGAAGAAGGGATTAACAGGAATTTCAACTTGAGTTGAATATGTCTTGATTCTTGATTAGGAACCAGCATCACTGCACAAGGGGAATTCCCATAAATGCTCTACTTACCATTCTATCAGTCATCTTCTTCTTCTTCAGCGTTCATTCTCAAACTCCTGCTGAATTCTCTTATAGCAGGACCATGGTCCTACTAGATTTCCAGCAGGATGTAGTCCAGAGAATGGAAATGCGTTGTGTCGCCGTTTTATTTGCGCCAATGGCCCGACACATCCGTCTTCGGCGGTATCAGTCATCTAAAAGTATATAAGCTCAATGGTGTCCCAGTCAGTTGTTGGTTGTGGGTTCTTCTAGTCTTTCCAGTGAAGAAGTTCTTTCCCCTGGCTACTCCCATGTCTACCATTCTCTGAACAAGTACAATGCCTTTTTCTGACATCTTCTTTATCATTTTGTAGTGTATCCATGGCTGCTCTAATTAACTCATCCCACTCTCTTCTTATCACTTTGATAGTGATGTATATCAAATATAGCTTTATCAGTAAAGTGTCATCTTTTTCATTGCCCCTGACTCCTGCATGACCAGGACAGTAGATTTATATGATTATCTGGACAGTGTTGAAGAGTGTCCCACTCTTTTCTTATTATGCATTTTCCTATCTTGCACAACATACTCTGGGAATCTGATAGAATCACTGTAGGTGTTGGTGGTTGCATCGTCAGCAAAGTCAGAGTGGCTGTAACTGCTGCTGCATCCATTCTCATGCTGGATGATGTAGTGGGATGGTTGGTTGGTTGGTTGCTGATCCAGCAGTCCATGGACTCATGCCCATTGACCTAATGCCATTAGATGGCATTATATTGCTGGGAAGTCTGTGGATTTTCGGCCCACCCCGGGAAAGAACCAGATAATAACTATCACACCTCCAGGAAGGTAGGTTTCAACCTTTGCACTGCTCCTAGTGACTGTAGCCAAGATAGGGTTCACTGTGCTCATTCCCCGCCACCAATTGACTACTGGTTATGCCGAACTTCTCTATTGCTCCAGGCATGCAACCAAATGTTCAAGTCAAAAGGGTTGTCACGTCCTGAGTCACTGTGCCTCTATGATGGGCCTCAGCCATAGGAAAAACAGTGATGTCAGTTTCCTCCTCCTCAGTGCTGCGCAGTACATCTCTGGCTCCCTCCCAACCACAGAGGGTGCATACATATATTCAGGCAAACATGAAAAAACATTTAAACAACAAAACAAAATCATAACTGTATAGATGACATGCCATGAAGCTTCTATAAGACGATAACCTCAATATAACGGCATATCATCCACTAAGGTTTTCTGTTGCATGGATGGTATGTCTTGTGGGCCATTGGTGAGACCCACAGACGCAACCACATGCGTAATGTAGTGGGATAAATAGCAGATTTTTCCACCACCCTCTTGCCATTTTGGTAGGTGATGACGCCCCATCCACATCTATTTCTCTTACTACTGAGCCATCAGTGAAAATAATTCTATATTGTGGCTTTGAGTACTGTTCTATGAGTTCTGTATCATTCATTCTGTCTTAATTGCAGCCAAAAAGAAGGCACACTCTCTTCCTAGCTGCGTTACAACATTAGTCAATGACCTTATGAGCGTATCTTCTGCTTCTGTCATCCTAGACTTATCTCATTTGATGTGCCTTCCTTTTATGCTATCTAGAGGTTGGTATAAATATATCTCATATAATTAGACAGTCAATTGCCCCCTGTACCTTTGGGTACTGGTCCATACCTCGACTGTGAGCTTGCTTCCTGTGTAGGAAATTACTCAACAGTAATTTGGTGTGATGACAGTAAAGTTGAACTAGGATTGTGATGTTCTTTTAGCCGAGGTTTCGTTCACCAACATTGTGGTAACCTGGTCCAAGTTTGAGCTTCTACCCACATTTTCTTCATACTGGGATGGTATGGTATCCTGTCTTTACGTTACCACACAACTTGCTGCTGGAAGACTTTAGGTGTTAGGTCTGTTGATTATCCCCTTTGCACACCAGACATGTCCATATGTGATCTGATCTCCACTTCAGTAAATCTCTCAGGGTATAACAGCTGATGGTTCCGGTTCTATGTTAGTTCACTACTCTTTTTGAAATCTATGTCAGGGGTTCTCTACGGCTACGCCCATCCGCACTCCCAATTCTCGCATTCTTGATATTGACTCATGCTCATTCATCTCAAAATCTCTGATCATGAGGACTCATGAAGAGCAATGAGTATGTCTGCTTGGTCCATGGACTGACCGTCTGTTGTGGTGGCAAGACTAGCTAATTCATCGGCCCGTTCATTCCCCTCCACGCCCGCGTGTCTGGGGGCAAAAATAAGCATGAGTTTTTGTAGTGATGCCCGCATTTTAGCTCTCTAATGACTCTGCCCATTCCCTATGTACATCACCTGTTTTGACTTTCTGAATCATATTCAGTGAGTCGCTTAGTATGCACGCATGGGAATAGTCTTGCGATTCCAGCCAGTAAAGTACCTGCATTACGGTGAATGCTTCCATTGTTAGGCTGCTCGTTGTTGCAGTAAAGACACCACTGGCTTCATGTACTGTTCTTCCTTTTGATCTGGCAGTAAAGACCCATGCACATCGGTGGTGACAGATGACCGACTCATCCGTGTAAATCACAACATCTGTGTCATCTGTATTCTCGAAGATTAATACCCTGACCTCAGCATCCATGCTTACTGGGCTGTGTTTCCTGCACTCTATGTGGAATGTAATGACAGTCTTGACTACCGCTTGAAAGGCCATAGGAATAGGTATCTTTTCTTTGTCAGGAGTTATGTCTTCTGGGGTGCAATGTCCAATGTCCTGATATACCCATCTAAAGCCAACCTCAATGTTTAAAAACACTTTTCCTGCTTCACTGGTACCCAGTCCTACTGTTACTATTTTGATACCAAATTCTCCTGTGTTGTGCCTGGATTTAAAAAAGGAGCAAAGGATAGCGACACTTACCTACTATGCATATCATGTGAGAAGACTAAAGAAGTTTGAGGGCGGATATGTATTTTTTTTCCAAAAGAAGGTTAAAGTGACCCAGAAGCCATTCTGAAGCTGAATGTGTCTGGCTGACAGTATAAATATTGCATCCAAGCTGTAAACCATGCCATAGAGCATTCTGTTCTCTAGACTACATTCTTCTAATCTGCAGGAGTTTAAGAATAAATTCAGAAGGAGAAGATTGACCTATGTTCCTGAATCAAATAATAGAAGTATCAGGTGGTTTCCAATATCCAATAGATGGTTGCTAAAAAGGACAAAGGTGCAAGGTCCAGTGGCCTGCATCTCTTGGTCTTCCATGAGGATTATTTGATGGAAGACAAAAGTAAGAAATTGTGGCATGATGATTTTTCTAACAGGTTACAGGTTCTTTGCATATCTCCCAACTTTCCTTAGTCACCTCCTACGACATGCCTATAAAGAAGACATTGACCCTATAAACGTCCAGGCTTCTGTTGCCACATGGGCAGAACATCTACATTAAAAGTCAATATGCACCTCCTGGAGAAGCCTTGGGATCTCAATTACTTTTACCTTGGGATTATTAAACAGCAACAACTTAAAGATAGGAAGTAGGAATGACAAACTTGACCACCAACAAATATCTTGCATTTGTGTCCTGCATTATCCTACTTTATGAGTCCAGCTAATCATTGTGTATTTCTTTGTCAACAGATGGTCCCTTCTGCTTCTGTTCCAATGCCAATAACAACACATACTGGTGCCTGCGTACTATCAACCAGACCCATGACTACCTTTACTGTGAATTTATAACAACCTTTTTAAGCTACTACAACTTAATAGTTGACCCATTTCAGGTACTTTCCGAAATTTCATCATCATCTAAGTTACAATCCATTGCAATATTTCTGTGTGTCAAAGGTTTAACTGGAGGCGCCCATCTCCTCTCCAGTTAGTCCAATTTATTCATGCTACTGGAAACAGTCGAAGGTGGAAGAAGCAGGGGGGAGACAAATAAAATTATCAAGGACTGAACAGGTTGGAATTTCCCCTCACTCGTCTGCATTTCTGAATATAGAAATCAATGGAGGCTCTGTGCATTTGATGTATCCAATGTAGTATCCCTAACTCTTATGGATATGGATATTTAATATCCTAGTTGACTCATTTCAGATACCTTTCAAAATCTGATCTCCATCTAAAGTAATTGCAATGTTTTTTTTTAATTATTCTATGAATGTGTTTACCCAGATCTACTTTCTCAGCTGACATATTCTGGCATTAATACTATTAACTGCCATACAAACCATTGGAGGTGACTTTTGGGAGTGGAATTGGCTTTCTCATAAAGTGGCCCAGAAGCCAAGCTGAAGTTGGATGTGTCAGGTTGAAATGTGCAGATATCGCAGCCAAGCTGTAAACCATGACACAACATATTCCACTTTCCAGGCTATTTCATGTTATTCTGCAGTGCAGAAGCTTGAGAAAGCATGCTGAATAGGAAGCTGGAGCCAGTAATAAAGTCTGCACTGAGGAGAGCTAAGTGATAATATCTCCACTGAGGAGAGCTAAGTGATAATATCTCCACCGAGGAGAGTTAAGTGATAATGTCTCCACTGAGGAGAACTAAATGTTAAAGTCTCCACTGAGGAGAACTAAAAGATAAAGTCTCCACTAAATATTCATTATAATTGTTTTTAACTGTGGACATGTACATATTTAGGTGCCTATATTTAAGTGCAGATAAATTTATACATTTAATAAAGTCATAGCATATAACAAAAGAATATCCGGGTGAAAAGCTAAAGGTAGACCAAGAAAATGGTGGATAGAAAACATCAAGATAGCTTTGAACAAACAAGGACTAAATGCAACCACGGCAACACATCTGGCCTTGGAACGACAGCTTAAGTCTCCACTCCTACGCTCAATGGCAAGTGTGAATACAATCAACCATCATTCACCTGGGGACAGACAATAGACAGTTAAAGTCATATGGCTTGGCTTGAAATAAGTATTTGGATTATTTTTGTATAACAGCAATGTGGGTCAGCAGTCATGATTTCTCTTTGAGAATTGGTGCGTCATGCAATTTGGGCAGAGGGGCCGGGTCCAGCCCACTGGCTGTTGGCTACTGACCTCTGCTCTAAAGCAATTCTGGACAGATGTGTCAGACAGAAAAGCAGATATATCAGCCAACCTGTAAACCATGACACCACACAATCTGTTCTCTGGACTACATCCTGCTAATCTAAAGGTGTTTGAGAATGAATACCGAAGAAGAAGCTATATTTGCATAAATATAATGATTATGTCTTTCTGATTTTGCCTGGCTGGCATGTAATAGGAGGTGGTGAATAAGGAGAATTAGGGGATAACATTGTTACATCTTGTCTCAACTTCTTACTTTTGTCTTTTATCAAATAATCCCCGTGGATGTCGAAGAGATGCAAGGCAGCAGACATTGGATCTTTTTGTCTACACATGACCTTTTGTGGCAAGCCCTTGGTGACAGGGAATACTAGATGTGCCATCACAAATCTGACAGAGGAATGATGAGAGAGTTGACCCAAATGTTCATGGCAAGGCGTACCTCTGGCAAGGCATAGTAGTCTTGAGATACTGGCGCACTGGAATGTCTCCCTTCGGGGACGAAACATACATTCATAACCCCCCCCCCTTAAATATCTATGCCTTTGAGACCTCATTTAAGTCTTGGTGTCATTCAGTTACTTAATAGAGGAGGACTCATGGTTTTGTCAGTAATGCTATGAGCTGTCAAGAGCTATCTGCTCAAGCTAATGAGATTATTTCATCATCATCATGTCTCTTAAGAAAACAAATATTTGCTTTGATGCTTTGACTTGTTGATCTTGCAGTTGAAGAACTCTGTGACAGAGCTCAACTATGGTATCCTGCAGCAGTTGCATGATGAGCTGAAGAAGCTAAAGCAGTGCAAGGGCAGCAAAGATTGCACATTGTGGAGCGGACAAAGTGAGTACTTCGTCAAGTGTTTGTTCTTAACCTGCTGTTGGATCTCTTTTGTAACAGGACAACTCCTACTAGATTTTCAGCAGTGCATAGTCCAGAGAGCCGAGATACATTGTACCGTTTTATTTGGGGCAGTGGTGTGACTAATCCCATAGATCGCCAAAGTGATCCAGAAGCCATGCTAAAGTTGTATGTGTCAGGCTGAAAGGCACAGATGTCACAACCAAGCTTTAAACAACAAAAATGTATTCCTTTGTCTAGATTACATCCCATTACAGTGTAGGATTTCAAGAACGAATGAAGAAGTAGAAGGTTATTATTTAAGTAAGATCTGATGCTATGTACTTCTGAAAATGAAGCTGATGCCTTTGTGAATATGCATCCTTACTAAAGCCATCCAGCATGAGTACTGCTTACTAGAAAATGATAACCTACTTACTTCATGTGTCCCTGTCAGTGCTCTGACCCTTTCAGCAGCTGAAAGTTTTAGCGGCAGAGCACAAAGTAGCTCCAGCGATGATTCCAAATTTGTTCTAATATTTCCTAACTACCACTCTTCTTCTGTATTCATTCTCAAACTCCTGCAGATTATTAGGATGTAGTCCCATGAATTTAATGTCTTGTATTATAGTTTACAGCTTAGCTGCAATATCTACACCTTTTGTCCTAACACATCCGACTTCACCATGGTTTATTATGGGTCACTATGACCACCTATGAGATTGGACAGCCAACCCCCCCTCCCTCCCCCAATCATACCTCTGAGGTACTGATACTTCCAGCAATTGTAGCAAAAAAAATCCTGAAAATGGAAAATAACAAGTACATTTTACCATTTCACTCAGTCTTTCAGGATTCATAATAAAAGCTGTGTGTAGGGGCATCCCTACATGACTAAGATGTCTACACTAAGATGTCTACATATCACTAAGATGTCTACATATCACTAAGATGTCTCATCATCATCAAGTGCTGTCTCCGCAACGAAGGTTGGCTGCAACGTATCTCTAACATCTCCTGTCTCTTGTCTTGGTGGTACACTCTGCTAGACTGTAACCTGTCCATCGTGTGATGTTACTCTCCCGCTTGTATCTCTGCCTACCTCTTGCTCGCTTCCCTTTGACTTTACCCTCTAGTAAGGTCTTCAATAAGGTGTCATGTCTTTTAATGTGTCCAAAGTATTTTATTTGCCTGATCTTTATTTCTCTTAGTAGTTCTTTCTTCATATTAAGTGTCTTTAGCACCTCTTTATTTGTTTTCTTCTCTTTCCATGATGTTCTCCCTATTCTTCTATATACCCACATCTCGAAGGCATCAATTTTGTCTTCTAATTGTTTATTTAGTGTCCATATTTCTGAGCCATACATTAATATGGAATAGATGTAGCATTTTATAATTCTCATTTTTAACTTGTTTGTAATTTGTTTAGATATTAATAATTTCCTCATGTCATTGAAGGTACTTTTAGCCATTTGTATTCTCCTTTTAACTTCTGTTTCACATCTGCCATCATTTGTGACTATGTGTCCAAGATATTGATACTGTTTTACTTGTTGTAGTTTCTCTCCCTGTATGTTTATGTTTACCTCCTGTTCTTCTGTGTCTTTGCTGATTATCATGGTTTTTGTTTTTTGAATGTTTATATCCAGTCCATATTCATTACTTGATTTATTGACTTGATCTATTAGTCTTTGTAGTTCATGTTCACTTTCTGCCAAAAGAACAGTGTCCTCTGCATATCTAAGGTTGTTTATTATTTTCCCATTGATCTTGAGTCCTGGTATTTCTTCTATATTTTTAAAGATATTCTCTGTGTAGATATTAAATAGGCTTGGTGATAAAATGCATCCTTGTCTTACCCCTCTTCTTATTTCTATTTATGGAGAGTAGCTGTTTTCACACCTTATTGATGCAGTTTGTTCCCAATATATATTTCTAATCAGTCTGATGTCTTTTCCATCTATGCCTATTTCTTGAAGACATTTGATTAATTTTTCATGTTGGACTCTGTCAAAGGCCTTGCTGTAGTCTATGAAGCAAATATAGATACTTTTTTGGACTTCTATATATTTATCTATCACTAGCCAGATACTCAGTATAGCTTCTCTGGTTCCTTTGTTTTTCCTAAAACCGAATTGTTCTTCACCGACCTCCATGTCTATCTTGTTCTTAATTCTTTCATGTATTATCTTGAGAAGTATTTTAGTTAGATGGCTCATTAGACTTATTGTTCTATATTCTGTACAGTCTATAATCCTGGGCTTCTTATGTAGTGGTATGAATATTGATGATGTTTGGTCTTTAGGTATATGGCCTGTTTTGTATATGTCATTGCAAATTTCTGTGATAGTATCTACACCAAACTCATTTAGAGTTTTTATTATGTCTGCTGTTATGTTGTCCGAGCCTGCAGCCTTTCCACATTTTATTGAATTGATTGCCTGCCGAAGATGGATGTGTCGGACCATTGGTGCAAATAAAATGGTGACACAACGCATTTCCATTCTCTGGATTGCATTCTGCTGGAAATCTAGTAGGACCATTGTCCTGCTACAAGAGAGATCCTGCTGGAGTTTGAGAATGAACGCTAAAGAAAGAAGAAAAAGAATTTATTGCATGTTCTACTTCTGATTTCAGTATTGCTGGTCCATCATTGTTGTGTATTGTTGGTTTTTTGTTCCGTTGGTCGTCAAACAGTTCTGTTACATAATCTGCCCATCTTGTCAGTGCTTCTGTTTTATCAAATATTATTTTACCATTTTTATCTTTAAAGCAGCCACCCCCATTTATAGGATTTTTCTTATTTGTGATCAGCCTTATCTCCTTATGCATTAATTTTGTCTTCTGTTGTATGGACATCTCTATTTCACTGCATTTTGTTTCTAGCCATTGTTTTTTCGCTGTTCTGCACATGTTACGTATCTCCTTGTCTATAATTGAGTATTTTGACGTATTTTTAGCTTTCTTTCTGTCATTTTCTCAAATATTTCATCTGTCATCCATGTTTGTTTGTTCTTGGTATTTCTTATTGGTAAATTTTCATTTGATGTTTGAATACTTTTCCTTAGGCTGTCTCATTTATTGTCGATTTTCCCTTCTGTATTGTTCCATGCACTCTATCATTAGATGTTCATATCTATTCCTTACATCTACAAGGTATTTTGTTGTATGTCTGGTTATTTTAGTGCTGATGCGTCTATCTGTGGTTCTTGAACTCTTCTATTTACTATCTTTTTAAGTTTGATATTTATTTTGCAAGATGTCTACATATCACTAAGATGTCTACATATCACTAAGATGTCTACACTAAGATGTCTACATATCACTAAGATGTCTACACTAAGATGTCTACATATTACTAAGATGTCTACACTAAGATGTCTACATATCACTAGGATGTCTACACTAAGATGTCTACATATCACTAATATGTCTACATATCACTAAGATGTCTACACTAAGATGTCTACATATGACTAAGATGTCTACATATGACTAAGATATCAACATTCTTCTGAAGAACCACATCTCTGTGACCTCTTGTTTCTTACTTATTTGTTAAGATATCTATGTGATTTCATAAAATATACATTTGCACCTCAAATTTTGTTGTTTTGTTTTAATTTTCAGGATCCCGTGTACCTCATGACCCTAACTGGCCTGGACTTCTCAATCTCCAGAGAGCCAAAAATCGCAACGACTATGAGGATTATGAAGATGGCGATGAGTTCTATGAAGAGGATTTTTTTACCAATGAGAAGGATCATTCACGGAACATCAATATGGGATTTTCTCCGGACTATGAATAACTTGTGTTTTGAGTATTGGATGTATAGCGCCCAACGAATGCACTCGTCCCAACTCACCTGTAGGAAAGTATGTTCCAAGATCCTCCAGATGTTTGATAAATCAGAAAATTTCCTGAAACAGGATATCACTGAATCTCATATTTGTTTCTTCATAATTTGATAGATATATCCATTCTTCCCATAGTTCCTAGCAACTTTTCTTTCTATCCTTATTAATTCCAGAAGTTTCTTCTTTTCATTTAAGGGGTTACATTATTTTCCTTTCAACTTTCTAATTTCTTAATAAAGGGCATAAGCCCATGGACTGCTGGATGAGCAACCAACCAACCTTAATAAAAAATTAGATAATGCATATCAGGAACTTCTGGAATGTTCTCAATGGGAAGAATATATATTTTTACGTTTATTAATTATCGTTATAAAGATCTATGAAAAATACATGATATGCATGATACAGGCATTGATACAGAATCTTGGGAATGCAGCCATGGATCGTGTTGCATGGAAAGGAAAGCTTTGGAATTGGTATCAAAATAAAGGAGAAAATGATGATAGTAAATAGTTCAAGGACTGCATGTCTAAGAACACACAGTAGCAAGCGATGGTACACGTGAGTCTGTGATTCCTTGTACATATTGTAAAAGACTCTTTATGACTGATTGGTCTTGTGACTCATATCCATCATCGACATAGATCGAAAATTATATTTCTTATAGCACAATAATAATACTATCATCTGGAAAGACAGAAAGGTGCCTAATAACTAACTACTACATATTAATTATTGGGTTGCCATGGAAATAGCAACCATGTTGTACAATAATATTAACTAAATCACAAGTCTTTTTCTTCAACTATGGTGCTTAAATGAACTAAAGTTCTGGGTAACTGACTTATTTCAATTGTTCTGTGACAATTTCTGACAGCTTAATGAATAAGACATATTTTTTTAGATCTATTCTGCTAAGCTGTAAACCATGACACAATGCATTCCGTTTATCTGGACAACATTCTGCTAATCTACAGGAGTTTGAGAATGAACATAGAAGAAGAAGACTTGAGAAATGGAAAAAGACAATTGAAAGTGATAGACTGTGTTTTGCAAAGGGAATATACCATCATTATTTTTATCTTGTCTTCAAATTTTTCATTATTATTATAATTTTGTATACCAAAACAAGAAAATAAGATAAATTATAATTTGTCTAAATATATCATATTTTGTATTATATATTGTCTTTTCCCAGATGAATGATGGTTGATAGTATCCACACTTGCCGTTAAGTGGTGGTAGCCTCAGTTGTCCTTCCAAGACCAGATGTGTTGCCTTGGTTGTCCTGAGTTCATGTTTGTTCACCATTATCTTGATATTTTCTAACCACCATTTTCTTGTTTTAACATTAGCTCTATATCCGGATATTCTTTTGTTATATGTTCTTATTAAGAACATATAGCAGCTGACAGTTCCAGTTCAATGCTGATTTATCAATCTCTTCGTATGTCTATATGTTTCTCTTTACCTGCTGTATCGATCTTTACACTACTTCTAGATCACTTTCTCCTTTTTTCTTTATACCATTCCTGATCTTTCCTCTACATGCAACACAATCCATGACTGCACTCCCGTGATTCCATATCAATCCCTGTATCATGCATATACCTGTATCATTGTCGACTATAAGACTATGTTTATTCATTATTAAAGCATCTATTGACCATTGCATGCACTTTCAGCCTAAAAATGGAGTCTATGATGGTTATATCAAGGCATTCTATAAGACTGTTAACCCATTCATTCCCTTAACTGACGAATTTGTTGGCTATATATGCATTACCATAGCAGCCATTCTCATCGGATTGACAAATGGTTATTTCGGTTGATGGCTGTTACTGGTTCCATGCAAATAGACATGCTAAATTTAGCACTGACGTGATTACCGGTAATGGTGGCATCCAGTGTTGTTTTCCGATCGTTTCTCTAACAGCTTTCATTTCCTAACTACGCAAGGTTTATTATTATGACCTTAAATTTTCCAATTTTCATCAACGCTTGGTAAAAATTGACCTACTTATGAGTCAGATGATATTGATACGCAATTGTTACGGTAAATGGAATTCTAGCAAATGTGAATGAATCAGACGTTAATGAGGTAGTAGTTCAGTATTTAGTAGGCCTAATTGAAATTAGCGGCGATGTGTAGTGTAGGCCTAATTGAAATTAGCGGCGATGTGTAGTGTAGGTCTAATTGATGATGTGCATGTCCCTCACACCATAGATCTAGTAATGACTGAGAATAGTCAGCACAGCTGATATATGTCAATATTGATCAATTTCATGGGAAATTAGTTCCTGAAAATGACAGTGATTATTCTGTTTTTGAGACTAGGCCTAGAGTTGACTATTTCTACATGAGTCATTTTTTGGGGGTGCTTGCAGAACAATGTGTATGCCGGTATCAAAATTTTCAGATAAACCAGATCCGTTTTGGAACCCTGTTTCACCAGATATGTAGGGCTTTCTTTATGTGAACTAGGCCTATATATTTGGAGTCATTAACAGTTACAGACTTATTGTCATGCTGTGTAAGGGAGACTGCTTGGCAGCTTTTATTTGAACATTTATCAAGAAACAAATTGATACTAGTAAATGAAGCTATCATGAAACTGGTGCTCATTTATCTTCTCTCTCGCATGTTACATGACAAGTAAACTTATGTTACATGACAAGTAAACTTATGTTACATGACAAGTAAACTTATGTTACATGACAAGTAAACTTATGTTACATGACAAGTAAACTTATGTTACATGACAAGTAAACTTATGTTACATGACAAGTAAACTTATGTTACATGACAAGTAAACTTATGTTACATGACAAGTAAACTTATGTTACATGACAAGTAAACTTATGTTACATGACAAGTAAACTTATGTTACATGACAAGTAAACTTATGTTACATGACAAGTAAACTTATGTTACATGACAAGTAAACTTATGTTACATGACAAGTAAACTTATGTTACATGACAAGTAAACTTATGTTACATGACAAGTAAACTTATGTTACATGACAAGTAAACTTATGTTACATGACAAGTAAACTTATGTTACATGACAAGTAAACTTATGTTACATGACAAGTAAACTTATGTTACATGACAAGTAAACTTATGTTACATGACAAGTAAACTTATGTTACATGACATTCATAAAGATATGTTCACAGATCAGGGCCTCTTCCATTTATCTGTTAATCAGACTTTGAATCATAAAAATTGATTGCAAATTGTATGTTATATTAATTTTCTTGCACATAACTTCTGATTGGCTTTGAGTTATTCCCCTTGCCTTGGTAATTAAGCCCAGAGTTTTTCCCGAATGGCTGGGATTGAAAGGGTTAATAGGGCCTATAACTCTATAGAAACTCAATCTAGTTGTTTCTGCAACTTTAGTGTTTGGTTACTACAAGTAGCTACACAAGTACCTCTAATGGTGATTTACGTTTTTTTTAAACTGCAGATATTATTTTGTTTCAATGTCAAATATTGTTATATCAGAGCTTTTAACCATTTAAAAAATAGTGGAGGTTGCAATTCTGGTAATTCAGTCACCACGACTTCTTGTCTACAACTTTAGTGAGCTCTGTATAAACTCAATATAGTTATTGCTTTCCTTTGGAGAAATGCAATGTTTTGTTTTTGTGTTAATCTTCTACTTATTGCCTCTGTCAGTTCTTTCATTCTCAAACTCATGTTGGTTAGCAGAATATAATCCAGATAATGGAAATCGATGTATCACAGTTTACAGCTAACCTGCAATATTGGCATCTTTCTGCCTAACACATCTGACTTAGAATGGCTTTTGAGTCACATTGACTCATGCATAAACAACCTTCACCCCTAAACCCCCTTAGTCACCTCTTATATCAATATGTATAACAGATAACAGTTTTCCTATTCTTTGCTCCCCTTTCTGACCCCGACAACACACTGGCACTTTGGTGTCCATCAAAGCAATTACTGACCACTACACTAACCAGTGACCTGAAGAGAAAAATAACACTCTTTCCACTTTTATCAGCCATCCCTTGGAGCACACCCCAGTTATGGCTGACCCATGACCAATCGCAAGATAAGGCCTATTAGCAGAATTAAAATAATCCTATTTACATCATGATTTCGATTCTTTCATTGGTTGATGTTGGCAGGAAACACAAAGTATATAGTGACCAACAAAAATCATTGCAATAATTGAAAACATGTAAACAAGTAAAAAGAAATTTTTGTTTTCATTCTGCCGGTAGTTTGATTATCGATTGGTCTCTATAATCTCTGCCCCTACCAATCTTCATTTATAATCCTTGACTGTTTTCTCTTACATCTACCCTCTTGGCTCCATGAACAAATAAATTCTTACATCAACCCTCTTGACTCTATGAACAAATAAACTCTTACATCAACCCTCTTGACTCTATGAACAAATAAACTCTTACATCAACCCTCTTGGCTCCATGAACAAATCAACTCTTACATCAACCCTCTTGACTCCATGAACAAATCAACTCTTACATTAACCCTCTTGGCTCCATGAACAAATCAACTCTTACATCTACCCTCTTGGTTCCATGAACAAATCAACTCTTACATCAACCCTCTTGGCTTCATGAACAAATCAACTCTTACATCAACCCTCTTGGCTTCATGAACAAATCAACTCTTACATCAACCCTCTTGGCTCCATGAACAAATAACTCTTACATCAACCCTCTTGCCTCCATGAACAAATCAACTCTTACATCTACCCTCTTGGTTCCATGAACAAATCAACTCTTACATCAACCCTCTTGGCTTCATGAACAAATCAACTCTTACATCAACCCTCTTGGCTTCATGAACAAATCAACTCTTACATCAACCCTCTTGACTCCATGAACAAATCAACTCTTACATCAACCCTCTTGGCTCCATGAACAAATCAACTCTTACACCTACCCTCTTGGCTCCATGAACAAATCAACTCTTACATCAACACTCTTGGCTCCATGAACAAATCAACTCTTACATCAACCCTCTTGACTCCATGAACAAATCAATTCTTACATCAACCCTCTTGGCTCCATGAACAAATCAACTCTTACATCAACCCTCTTGACTCCATGAACAAATCAACTCTTACATCAACCCTCTTGACTCCATGAACAAATCAACTCTTACATCAACCCTCTTGACTCCATGAACAAATCAACTCTTACATATACCCTCTTGACTCCATGAACAAATCAACTCTTACATATACCCTCTTGACTCCATGAACAAATCAACTCTTACATCAACCCTCTTGACTCCATGAACAAATCAACTCTTACATATACCCTCTTGGCTCCATGAACAAATCAACTCGTGTGTTAGCAGGTTTTGTTAATACTTTGCCATTATTTGCCACCAATAAAAGAAATCATTCAATGTTGTATAAATATAACATCTACGTTTAGACAATAAAACAATGATGTTAATATTATTTGCTGTGCCATTTGGCATAAGAATGTAAATAAATATCAATGTCCTTGTTGTGTGTCTCCTTTTGTTAAATACATGATATAGGTTTCCGGTAAAATGGTGTGAAGTGACAGTTGTGTTATTGATTGTGGCCACAAATGGAAGTCCACTCAATGTTTCAGGACTATTCACATGGAATATGTGGTTTATTTCTGTATGTATTAGTTAGAGATCGCGGTGTAGCCATGTGAATTTCCTGATACAACACTGAGACAGGATTAGCAAACCATCAGTGAGAACACAATGGCTCATAGTGAAATGGAGAGTTTTCTAAAGACGACTATTAGTAATATTAAATGACGAAGGAAAAAAACAACATATTAAATTTGCTACTTCAGCATCTGTGGAATAAGAAACAAGACCTAGTAGATGAAATGAAAAATGGACACATCAAAATACTTGGACTAGCAGATACCAGGATTAAAGACAGTGGCTGTAAGAAATAATATCAAAATTACACTTCCTATACAGTGGAGTTTACCATGTTTCAAGAGCAAAGAATCATACAAACAGCAGGAAAAATATGCAGATCTCGCATCCATAAATGATATTCATTGTATAATTAGTACATCTTTATTTGATTCAAGTTTTGGTGGTTATATTTATCTGTTTTCTCTTGTACCTAGTCACAAGTCTGTGAAGCAATCAATGAAGAGAAACAATTCTATCTATAAGTCCATAACCCATCAAAGTCATAGAGGTACCATGTTGGATTCATTAACACATCGAGTTCCTTGCGATTTCTATCTTCAGTGATATGGATAGTGAGAAAAAATCTTGACCTGTCCAGTCCTTGATGTTATTTGCCCATACTTTTCTTTTCCCTCTACTTCTTCCACCTTAGTGTGGAACTGTCCTCTGCCGGTAAGATTTAGAACTTTGTCATTTCTTCTCAGTGTCTGATTATTATTCATTGCAATATTACAGTTGGCGAAAAGTTTAACTGGCGGCACCCATCTCCTCTCCTTTTATCCCTACAACATTATTAAATAAATATAATTTCTCTTACAGTCTTCATTACACGGATATTTACTCTACATCTTGTTTGTTACACTCATTGAAGATACTCTCCATGCTGCTCATTCCATTTTAATCTTTCACAAAGTGACTGGTTCATTCATTTAGTCTCACCATCCATTATTAAGTATGTCCGGTTATCTTTTACGTGTTACTGTCCTTGCTTTTTTGTTGAGGCTGACAATATGGCAGTTTTTTTTAGTCTTAGACTTGAGATAATGATGCAAACTATGCTTATTTGTTGTTGTTTATGTATTGTATTGAATTATTTTTATGTAATTATAATGCATGTACTACAACACCACACAGGATCTGAATGTCATGTGCAACAACCTACAGGTTCAGAATACCATGTGCTACAGCCTAGATCAGAATGCCAAATGCTGTGACCTATATCAGACAGCCATGTGCTACAACCTACAGGATGAGAATGTCATGTGCTACAATCTAGAAGATAAGAATGCCATGTGCTACAACATACAGTATCAGAATGTCATGTGCTGCAACCTACAGTATCAGAATGCCATGTGCTACAATCTACAGTATCAGAATGTCATGTGCTACAACCTACAGTATCAGAATGTCATGTGCTACAACATACAGTATCAGAATGCCATGTGCTGCAACCTACAGTATCAGAATGTCATGTGCTACAACACACAGTATCAGAATGTCATGTGCTACAACCTACAGTATCAGAATGTCATGTGCTACAACCTACAGTATCAGAATGTCATGTGCTACAACATACAGTATCAGAATGTCATGTGCTACAACCTGCAGTATCAGAATGTCATGTGCTACAACATACAGTATCAGAATGTCATGTGCTACAACCTACAGTATCAGAATGTCATGTGCTACAACCTACAGTATCAGAATGTCATGTGCTACAACATACAGTATCAGAATGTCATGTGCTACAACATACAGTATCAGAATGCCATGTGCTGCAACCTACAGTATCAGAATGCCATGTGCTACAACATACAGTATCAGAATGCCATGTGCTACAACATACAGTATCAGAATGCCATGTGCTACAACATACAGTATCAGAATGCCATGTGCTGCAACCTACAGTATCAGAATGCCATGTGCTACAACATACATTATCAGAATGCCATGTGCTGCAACATACAGCATCAGAATGCCATGTGCTGCAACATACAGCATCAGAATGCCATGTGCTACAACATACAGTATCAGAATGTCATGTGCTGCAACATACAGTATCAGAATGTCATGTGCTGCAACATACAGTATCAGAATGTCATGTGCTGCAACATACAGTATCAGAATGTCATGTGCTGCAACATACAGTATCAGAATGTCATGTGCTGCAACATACAGTATCAGAATGCCATGTGCTGCAACCTACAGTATCAGAATGTCATGTGCTGCAACCTACAGTATCAGAATGTCATGTGCTGCAACCTACAGTATCAGAATGTCATGTGCTGCAACCTACAGTATCAGAATGTCATGTGCTGCAACCTACAGTATCAGAATGTCATGTGCTGCAACCTACAGTATCAGAATGGCATCTTTCAACCAAGAGAATTGGGATGTCATGTACACATTTCTTTTCCATTGCAGATGTCAGAGCCCATCTTACAACCATATATTGCCACTGGAAAAATGTAGCTTTTTAATAGTTGTAACTTTGTTTTTGTTGTTGTCCCTTGACATATATTTCTCATTTAATGTTTGTTTGTGTATGGTTACTCTCTTTCTGATCTCAGCTGAGCAATCTCTTTTGATGTTAATTGTTGACCTGAGATATTCAAAGGTATCGTTTAGTTCTTCTCTGTCACTGACTATTGTAGGTGTAAGTTCATTTCTGTTGATATGCATTAATGGTGTGCTCATCATGAGTTTCTTGACATTGAATATTTCTCAATAATTTGTCCTTGCTAACGATGCGATAACGGCATAAAAAATGTGAATAAATTTAAATTTTAAAATATTACACAAAATACTAGTGTCAAAATCGTACAAGAAAATATAAATTTTTATTCACTGAATGAAAACATCAACAAAATGGTAAGTATTACACTATATATTATATCATACCCAACCATTTTTTAGGTTTCATCCACACTTTTTTGTTTGTTGCACGTGTTTGTATCTATTTGCAACCAATGTGTTTACAATTTGTTTGTGTCTGTTGCCAGAATTTGTAAAGCATTATTAATCTTGTGTTTAATTCATTTCTATTGCTTTTAGTTGTTGCCGTCCACTGGAAGCAATTTTGCGACAAGAACACAAAATTATGTGTGCAGTTACGCAACTGATCCAAATGCAAAGAGTGATAGGGAAAAATGTGTCCTTTGCAAGTGTAAGAAATTGAATGCTCAAGACCACTTGCAGGGGGTATGGTTTAATAGCATCATTTGCATCCAAGATTAGTCGCTCGGTTATATGAGTCTTATTGTAGTTGCTTGTAGTCACTTCCAGTGTACGGCAGGCTTTTTTTTGTGCTGCCTATTGAATTATGATATCACAGTTTATCATGCTTTTTTTTAAATAATCAAGTGGTTTTATTCAACATCATATAGACACAAAGTGTGACATTGGTCACCAGCTGGACCGCAGATGACATGAAGCAAAACTTCTAGACTGGGAGAATATGCCTATGTATGACAATTCATGGAAGACAATTTGAGCAGAAATTCTCCAATTAATACTTGAATTCTACACTTGTTCCTTATCTAAACCTTCTTTAATGTTTAGTTTACTGCCAACTTTTTCATTATTGTCTGCCTCTGCATCATTGGCTACATGATCTATTCCAACACCATTACCATTGATGATCAATGCCATTTCGGCATTTCCCTCAATGGCCACTCCATTAACAGCTACTGGTTGGTCTAAACACTTTGTGCACCTGGCATACAGGTAAGCTAAAGTAAGAAAGAATACAGAGATTCCGAGGCCAGTAGCCCCATAACCATGAAGTCTAACCCGGAAGAGGTTGTTATCATAGTGAAGGCACCGTCCTATGTTGCCACAGCTGATGTCCCAGATTGTACAGACTCCGTCAATAGCATTACCAAATAGGATAGGTGCCATCAGCCAACCTGTTAAATGATGATAGTAGATGAAATTTGAGATGTCTGTGATGATAGTTAGTAGATTAAACTTGAGATGTCTGTGATGATGGTAGATAAAACATCAGATTTCTGTGATAATATTAGATGAAATTTGAGGTGTCTGTGATGATAGATAGTAGATGAAACTTGAGATGTCTGTGATGATAGTAGATAAAACTTGAGATGTCTATGATGATAGTAGATGAAACTTGAGATGTCTGTGATGATAGATAGTAGATTAAACTTGAGATGTCTGTGATGATAGTAGATGAAACTTGAGATGTCTGTGATGATAGATAGTAGATGAAACTTGAGATGTCTGTGATGATAGTAGATTAAACTTGAGATGTCTGTGATGATAGTAGATTAAACTTGAGATGTCTGTGATGATAGTAGATTAAACTTGAGATGTCTGTGATGATAGATAGTAGATGAAACTTGAGATGTCTGTGATGATAGTAGATGAAACTTGAGATGTCTTTGATGATAGTAGATGAAACTTGAGATGTCTGTGATGATAGATAGTAGATGAAACTTGAGATGTCTGTGATGATAGATAGTAGATGAAACTTAAGATGTCTGTGATGATAGTAGATGAAACTTGAGATGTCTGTGATGATAGTAGATGAAACTTGAGATGTCTGTGATGATAGATAGTAGATGAAACTTGAGATGTCTGTGATGATAGTAGATGAAACTTGAGATGTCTGTGATGATAGTAGATGAAACTTGAGATGTCTGTGATGATAGATAGTAGATGAAACTTGAGATGTCTGTGATGATAGTAGATGAAACTTGAGATGTCTGTGATGATAGTAGATGAAACTTGAGATGTCTGTGATGATAGATAGTAGATGAAACTTGAGATGTCTGTGATGATAGTAGATGAAACTTGAGATGTCTGTGATGATAGTAGATGAAACTTGAGATGTCTGTGATGATAGATAGTAGATGAAACTTGAGATGTCTGTGATGATAGTAGATGAAACTTGAGATGTCTGTGATGATAGTAGATGAAATTTGAGATGTCTGTGATGATAGTAGATGCATACCCATACACACCTGTTATTGTTGTTTAGTGGTCATTTCTAGGTATGTCTGTTTTTCCCATGATGTGTGTGTACTGGTTGAGATATCAGTGGTATTGTAACTTCTGGAAGATTTGATACCTGTCTATGTAAATGATTGACCTGGTGTATACAGCTGCTTCTTTTGAGCCGTCCTTTTGGTCAGATTCTGAAATCTTTTCTTCATTGGCTGACTATGGTAGGAACTTTTCTCCATGAATTATAATTTTAGTATCCCTGCACTCTTTCAATGACTGCATCCCTTCGATATTCTGCATCTCTACAATTGGTGTGGATCTCATTGATCCTGTAATGATTCTAAGTGCTTAGTTCTGTACTCTATCTAAGTTCTGTAGTGTGGTGTTTGATTATGAACTCAATACTGTAGAACCATATTCCAAGTGTGGTCGAATAGCTTGTTGATATAAATATTTAAAAATTCTTTCATTAGCTCCCCAAATTGTCCCACTCAGTTTCCTTAGTTATAGCTATCTTCCTTCTAGTCTTTGTTTCTGCTTTGTTAATATGATGTTTCCATGTCATTTTGGCATCACATTTTACACTAAGATACATGGGTTTAAGATACATCTACCTTTAAAATAGTTTTATTTACATAGATTTTTCCTGATCTTTGTTTTTGTGAAAGTGTAACAATGGTTGGGGCTGACTTCTCTATATTGATACTTACTCACCATTTATCCGCCCAATTGGTCAAATTGACCATGACTTTCTGAAGTATTTTTGTAGCAACCACTGCTCTCTCATGTGTGCATACAAGTCATTTGCATACAGTGTCACTCTAGTTGCCCGGGGTATTTCTTCAATTAAATCATTGATAAATGTGAGGAAAAGAGTCGGTGATAGAACTCCTCTCTGAGGCACTCCATGGCTTAGTAATACCTTCTCACTAATTGTTTGCTATTTGCTTGTACTCTGGCTCTTCTATTGTGAAGAATGGCTTTCATCCATCTACACATATTACCATTTTCTTTGTAGTTTCTCATTTTTTGAAGCACTCCTTCTTTCCATACCTTATCAAAAGCATTTTTTAAGTCAATCCATGCCACTAAAACTGATTTCTTGTCTTGGAAAGCATCCTCAATTTCCTATGAGAGGTACGTAGTTTGATCCTCCATGGAGTAGTATTGTCTGAAGGTCTGAAGACTTCCTTCTGTGGTGCAAGGAATTTTCTACTTTCTAGGTGAAATTTTAGTCTTAAGCTTATGATGCACTTCATTGTTTTGCACAGGCTACTTGTAAGACTAATTGGTCTGTAGCTAGAGGGTGTTGTTTCATCTTTTCCAGGTTTAAACAGAGGGACCATAATTGATTTTCTCCAGATGTGTGGAATTTTTCCTGTAGTCCAACTAACAATTAAGATGTCCTATAGCTTCCTCATTGAAGGTGAAGTCAATAACCATGAACAAACTAATGATGGGAAAGTCAGTAACCATGTACAAACTGATGAAGGTTGAGTCAATAACCATGTACAAACTGATGATGATGAAGTCAATAACCATGAACAAACTAATGATGGGAAAGTCAGTAACCATGTACAAACTGATGATGATGAAGTCAATAACCATGTACAAACTGATGATGATGAAGTCAATAACCATGAATAAACTGATGAAGGTTGAGTCAATAACCATGAACAAACTGATGAAGGTTGAGTCAATAACCATGTACAAACTGATGAAGGTTGGGTCAATAACCATGAACAAACTGATGAAGGTTGAGTCAATAACCATGTACAAACTGATGAAGGTTGAGTCAATAACCATGTACAAACTGATGATGATGAAGTCAATAACCATGAATAAACTGATGAAGGTTGAGTCAATAACCATGAACAAACTGATGAAGGTTGAGTCAATAACCATGTACAAACTGATGAAGGTTGGGTCAATAACCATGTACAAACTGATGGAAGTTCTTCTACAGTAATTCTAAAAATACTGCAGATTAGCAGGATGCAGTCCAGAGAACAAAATGCATTGTCATGGTTTAGACTGTACAGCATTGCTGTGATATCTGCACCTTTCGCCCTGACACATCCAACTTTAGCATAGCATCTGAGTCACTTTGACCATATATGGAATGGGGCAGCCAACTCCGCCCCCAGAACCTTCTTAGTCGCTTATGTGACATGCATGGAAAATGCTTTTAAAAAGTGTCGCTATTCTTTGCTTCCCTTTTCAGGCCTTGACAACACACATCAAAACTGATGGCAGTGATGATGAATTGATGATAGCACCCTCGAAGAGGAGTACATGTTTATCACTGTCATTCTCTCTGCCAGGTGGTAGAGTTCTACTTTCATAGTCGGATTTTTCTGACCTTTTTTTTTAGTTACGTAAATTATCCCAAAACTTTCACAAATCCCAGATAATGGTTATACATTCAGTTTTAGTTTCATTTTCTCAATCGATGTTGAAACACGCTACGGTAAACCCATATATTATCGGTCTCTGCCAGCATATGACTGAGTATGCATGCTGATGATTCCTGTGGCTTGCTGGCTATACTAGGTCGCCTTGTTCTGCTCGCCCCGGGGATAATTCCAAATTCTTTTAGTCTCACCATCATATCTCCTTCCAGTCAATAGTGTCCTCATTTAAAAAATGTTTGTGTCATGATCTTAACATGTCATTCTTGTCCATAACTAATTCTCCTAGTATTGGTACTGTCTGCGCTAATATGTCAGCTCTTTCGTTGTCGCAAACTCCTGCATGTCCAGGATAATAAATTAACATAATTCTGTGCAGATCAGCATATTCAAAAGTACGCTATCCACTCAAGTTGGAGCCACCCATTCTCGATCTTTCTACGCATTGTTTGAATGTGACTATTACAGCTACCAATGTTTTTGTGCTATAAATCCATTTTAGAGCCGCTGTAACTGCCTCAATTTCCATTCTCCATGCTGGAGGTTGTTTCCGTGTAAGCTCCCTTCTTCTCCTTAGTCTTTACAATTCTACCCTCACTCAACTCCGACTATAAATATCCATCAATGTTCCCACTAAGACAAGAGTGCTTGTGAGCAAAAAACTATATCTTTGTGGGCTGATAAAATTTTAAACACAACTTCGTCTGAGTCAATCTTCTACTTAAAAAAAGGTTAATCTTCTTCAGCATGTTCTATTTAAACCAGTTCTATATTTTATTATATGAACTTTTATACACATTTCTATACGTAAGTCCTGTGTGTCACGACCAAACTCTGTGCGCCAAGGGATAAAAATCTATGTGTCCTCTAGCGAAAACTAGACAAAATAAGAAATGGCGAAATCAGGAGAAGAGTGGATATAAGACCGTCCACAGGATACATCAAGAAACAGCTAATATAATTGGTTGGACACATTATGATAATGAACCATAACCAACTGCCGACAAGGACATATAACATAGAAGATCCGGATACATCGCCAGAGGAAGACCTAGAACAAGATGGATAGATAACATCAAGACAACACTTAATAAATATGGCTTAAACCTAGTCAAGATGACACATCTGGCCTTGGATAGACAACTAAAGCTCTCAGTCACCACCACTACTACTCACACCGTGACTGTAGTGTACAATGACTTCAACATGACAATCTTCTATCTTGAAGGAGACTTTAATGTTAATCTCTTGCAATCTCGAGGCACGTTTTCTATCTTGAAGGAGACTTTAATGTTAATCTCTTGCAATCTCGAGGCACGTTTTCTATCTTGAAGGAGACTTTAATGTTAATCTCTTGCAATCTCGAGGCACGTTTTCTATCTTGAAGGAGACTTTAATGTTAATCTCTTGCAATCTCGATGCACGTTTTCTATCTTGAAGGAGACTTTAATGTTAATCTCTTGCAATCTCGATGCACGTTTTCTATCTTGAAGGAGACTTTAATGTTAATCTCTTGCAATCTCGATGCACGTTTTCTATCTTGAAGGAGACTTTAATGTTAATCTCTTGCAATCTCGATGCACGTTTTCTATCTTGAAGGAGACTTTAATGTTAATCTCTTGTAATCTCGAGGCACGTTTTCTATCTTGAAGGAGACTTTAATGTTAATCTCTTGCAATCTCGATGCACGTTTTCTATCTTGAAGGAGACTTTAATGTTAATCTCTTGCAATCTCGATGCACGTTTTCTATCTTGAAGGAGACTTTAATGTTAATCTCTTGCAATCTCGAGGCACGTTTTCTATCTTGAAGGAGACTTTAATGTTAATCTCTTGCAATCTCGATGCACGTTTTCTATCTTGAAGGAGACTTTAATGTTAATCTCTTGCAATCTCGAGGCACGTTTTCTATCTTGAAGGAGACTTTAATGTTAATCTCTTGCAATCTCGAGGCACGTTTTCTATCTTGAAGGAGACTTTAATGTTAATCTCTTGCAATCTCGAGGCACGTTTTCTATCTTAAAGGAGACTTTAATGTTAATCTCTTGCAATCTCGAGGCACGTTTTCTATCTTGAAGGAGACTTTAATGTTAATCTCTTGCAATCTCGAGGCACGTTTTCTATCTTGAAGGAGACTTTAATGTTAATCTCTTGCAATCTCGATGCACGTTTTCTATCTTGAAGGAGACTTTAATGTTAATCGCTTGCAATCTCGATGCACGTTTCAGATAAAATGATTGATTTCCTTACAGAAATACAATTCAGACATGTGTCTTCAGCGGGCTTCATCACAGCGGAGATCATTGAGTGGAGCGGTCAACCCCCACAACCTAGCTACTTAGTTGCCTCTTTTGACATTCACGGCAGGTGTTTTTGTTATTTTCTCCCCCATAGGGCCCAGATACCAAACATATTTATGGTAGGAATAAAAGGGATGTCCATAAATATAAGCAGAACTGATGGTGATGATGACAATGATATAGTTGATAATACTAATAAAATTGGTGACACTGATGAAGTTGATGACACTTATAGAGTTTATAACACTGATGTGATTGTTGACACTGATGGTTTTCAGTGTTATTGTTGACACTGATGGTTTTTCTGTGTGGTTGTTGACACTGATGGGGTTGATGATACCAGTGTTGTTGACACTTACGGGTTTGATGGCACTGATAGAATTGGTGACACTGATGAAATTAGTGACACTACTGCAATTGATGCCTGATGGAGTAAATGACAATGATGGTGCTGATGACACTTATAGAGTTGATAACACTGATGTGATTGTTGATACTGATGGTGTTGATGGTACCAGTGTTGTTGTTGACACTGATGGAGGTTGATGACACTGATGGAGTTAGTGACACTACTGGAATTGATAACTGATGGAGTTAAGGACAATAATGTGGTTGATGGCAGTGATAGATGATGTGACTGGTGATTGTTGTGCCGTAAAGGAAATTATATACTCTACCTAACAATGTTGACATGAAGGTGGCGAATGCTAAAGCCATAGGTCTGTCTTTTTCAGAGACGCACCTGTTTGAAGAAATATATTTTCTTACAATCGTCTTCTGTGCATAGTTTAATAATCTGGTTCTGATTTCAAATGTTACTGTATTAATTATCCTTCACAGTAGTTCTATGGGCATCAGGTTTAATTGGAGGTGTCCATCTCCTCTTCAATCCCTGTTGACGTCTCTAGAAGCGTGCAAAAATCCACCATACCAACTAATGATACCATACTTCGCTGCAAGGATGTTGGTTACTGATCTTTTCAGCGAGGAACAATTAAATTGTTTGTTACTTCAGGGGGGGGGGACATACAGTGGAATCCCGTAATAACCAGTGGACAAATCACGTGACAACATACCAATTTTTTAATTTCATATTCTAATGCACTATCTTGGAAACTTAAAACGTCGTAACTTAAAATACCGATCTATTGATTTGCACGTAATGAATTGGTCATCCACTTCCCACTCAGTGTGCAGCGCGCATGTCGAGTGATCAGGGGCTCTCATCGCGAAACGTGTAGAATATTGGATCTTCGGTATATGCGTCTTTATCGGAATTTCGTTCCGTTTAATTATGTTAGCTATTTGTTTTGTAGAAACCTGTCCACTGATTCCTTTATTGTACCCACATTTGTCCGGACCGATAAAATATGTATGTAATAACAAATTCGCTATATACAGTCATCATCATCAGGTGCCATGCCGGCTGGCGTAGGCGGTCATGGCTCTCCACAGTGACTGTTTGTTGATGCATCTAATGTAGGATCCCTACTACCCTGACTCTATGAAATGACTATGTTATTGGTCCATGGTTGGATGGATTTCTTTACAATGTCATTGCTGTAACCTTTGTCCATTTCTCAAATAATATTTATACATAGCCAATGGCAAACAGAAAAATTTGCTAGTGACCGCAGAAAACTTTTCTTGTTTACATTTTTTTTAAATTGATAACATTATATTCAGGACGTAGCCATCAACCTAATATTTTTATTGTATTGATTTTCTAAGCAATATTAATATGTTCAGTAGTTTACTTTTGCTCTCTGAAGGTCTGGACTCACAATTGCCTAAGGCGGGATTTTAACCCGGTATCTTGGCTGCCACAGAGCCAGTTACTATAAAATCACCATCAATCCTTCAGGGTCCCTTGGGTGCCACGTTAGAAACATCAATACAAAAAAACCTGCCATGCCTTTGTTCTCAGTCTTCTTCATCGTTCTTCAGTCAGATATCAGGTTACAGCACCAATAGCTTCAGTCAGATATCAGGTTACAGCACCAATAGCTTCAATGAATTATGTCGCCCATGTGTTGCCGGGGCCCTAAAGGGGAGCAAAGAATAGCAACACTGTTTACCTTCCACGCATGTCGTAAAAGGCGACTAAGGAGGTTATGGGATGGAGTTGGCTGTCCCATCTCATATAGGGTCAGTGACCCAAAGCCATGCTGAAGTCAGATGTGTCAGGCCGAACGGCGCAGATATCGCAGCAATGCTGTAAACCATGACACAACGCATTCCGTTCTCCGGACTACATCCTGCTCATCTGCAGGAGTTTGAGAAGAAGAAGAAGAAGAATTGTGTGATTCGCTTCAGGTCATCCATGGAACCCCTCAAGTCTGGAAGCAGTGCCGTCTCAGTAGGCCTTGTTCTCAGTGTATTGTATAAAAATTACGATACTTAATTCTGTTCAGTCTTTTAGACTTTCCTCTGTTCTCTTCGTCTTTCCCTCATCTGTCCTCTGTAGGATAGATTTTACAAGGGAATCATACTTCATCAGCTGGTCAAACTACGCATGTTTGACCACTAGCAGATGTTCTTGTTGACATGTAACAGCATTTATTATGTGTCTCATATATATTGTTCCTTATCACGACTTCTAGTCTCCCTTATTGATGTCTGAGACGCAATGAGGAATACGCCGTTAGACCAAAATTTTTCATTCACCAACGGATGATGTTGTCAGCATTAAGCTCGTTGTCTTTTTTTTTCAATAAGATCTGGCACCCATTTTCTTAGGCTGGGTTGATCTAGGAGTTGTGGGTGATTTTAAAATATTTCCAGTTGAACTGGGAATGGAACCTTCGATCGCCCGACTAGAAAGCCAGTGCATTAAATCACTCAGCTACCGCCGTACACAGAATTATATCATAGGCTTATGACTCAAGTTAAAATCAGAAATATGCAATCCTTATTTTTGTATCTATCTATCTCTATATATACGCTGTGTCCCTTGTTTGCCTTGCGGCGTCAGGGGTGGAAGAGTTCTCTGGAGATGGCCTTCTTGTGCGCTGTTTGTAAGCTTGTTCGTGAGGCTTCTTTTATTTCTGTGATCCATCTTTTACATGATCTGCCTCTGGCTTTATAACCGTTATTTTTGTATGACATTATTAAACGGTTGTTTGAGAAATATTGTGACAACTGACATTATTAATGCTCATACATCTGAAATGACATGAAAAATAGTCAATAGATATGTTGCTTTATAATACTGGAGATAGAAAGTTGTGGAGACCCATAATTCCCTACGCCAGTCGACACGACACAATGACAAAAAATGATCAAATAAAATACTACCTAATAAAGACAATCATCTTTGGAATGATTGCCAGCGTCCCAAACATCAACCTGACGCCCATGAAAACAGCATAGCCGTATAGTTGTGAGCAACCATATTCGCAGGTGCCAGCCGTAGCTCTCCCTTCAGGTATGCAGGTACAGTTTTGGTAGACCTGTTCAAGCAGATAAATATTAGGACTATGATAAACAATACAGTAGAATCCCTCTTTAGCCCATTCTTTTATAGCAAATGTTCCTATATAGCAACACTTTTCAAAATCCTCGTTTTATATTTATTATATATTGTTTGTACTGTATATAGCGAATTATTTGATTACTTACATATTTTGTTGGTTCAAAAGACGTTATAACGGGATTCCACTGTACAAACAAACTAAATCATTATTGCAATTGACATTTATAAATGACGGTATTTATGTATGTCTATTTTTATACCATCACTCTTTCTTTCTGTCTGTCTATCCGTACTGTTGCTCACTTGTACATTAGTTAACTTACTACTCTATGGTGAGATGAATAAGGGCATGAGGACAGAAGGCGGTCAAACGAAGTATAACAAGGACTCGTTAAAGATGTCACTGAAAGGCTTTGACATGATGATGAAGACGGTAATAATGAAATAATCCCTATTGCTGTAAGTAGATAGCACTTAACAACCCATAGACTTTCTAACAGAAGCGCAGGTTCTTTACAGTTTTGTGACTGAGACGACACCCAAACTCACATAATTTTGTCGTAAAGGCATGTTTGTGTAAGAGGGGTTTATGGGTGCATGCTTAGTTCCCGAAGGGAGGCATTCCAGTGTGCCAGTATCTCAGGATTACCACGTCCCAGCAGAAGCACAGCACACACTTCTGGGTCAACTGTCTCATCATTCTTCCATCAGATTTGGTGACCCATTTACAGGGGTGGCTCATCTAGCATTCCCCGAGATCTATAATCTGCCACAAATTTATTACAGGGGTGTCACATCTAGCATTTCCCGACATCTATAATCTGCCACAAATTTATTACATGGGTGTCACATCTAGCATTCCCCGACATCTATAATATGCCACAAATTTATTACAGGGGTGTCACATCTAGCATTCCCCGACACCTATAATATGCCACAAATTGACAAAGATACAATGTTTGCTGTCCTGCATCTCTTCATCCTCCATGGGTATTATCTGATAGAAAGAAAAGCAATAAATTGAAACAAGATGTGACAATGGACTTTTCACTAGTGGCAGGTTGTCAGCCTTTCCCGCAACTTTCTTTAATAGCCTCATGCGGCATGCCTGGACAGAAGAAAGTGGCCATATTCTATTCACCTAGAAATAAAAGTTCATGCCCCAGTTGCAATACGGGCAACGTTTTTGACATAAACAATGACACATGAAAAGATGTTGCAAGAAACAGAGCTACATTGCGCTTTGCAATGAAATAAAAAAAAAAAGGTTATACATTATGTGAAAGAAGGAGAAATGCAGCAGCTCAACAGCGGAGACTAACTAGAAAATTAAGGGCAGATCAAATACCATTAAAAGTGATCCCCTCATACCTCAAACTGTCAAAGGACCTTTAGCGTCTCTATAGAGTTTATCAACCGCCTACGAACTCACAGACAATGTCATACCACTAACTGAATTTCACAAATTGGATGTAACAAATGGTTATCATCACTTGTGACGGACAAACAACAATTAATCCATCCATAGGTCTACATCCAACAATCCACATGAGAATAACGGGAATTCAGCAAGGTCCGGTCTAGAGGCACCGAATTGCTTTGCAGCTAAGTAACGGGTTTTTCCACATCCCCTAAAAAAGATGTGATTGTGTCAAGGCATTCAGACTGTGTAGTCAAGTCACTGAGAATGTACCAATCAAGACAAGGTCTATTGCAACAACAACCAACATCCCGTGCACGTATTGAAGTATCCTCATGACCACAAACATATATTATATATGTTATATATATATAATATCCATATTCATACTACAAGGGTCAAAAGGTCTTCTTGTAAACACAAATAACAGAGACAGTATAATGTTGCTTCAAACAATAGCTTACACAAGTAAATTCAAACATTCCATATGCGTATATAAATTTTTTCCCCGCCGAAGACGAAGGAGACGGGCCATTGGAGCAAATAAAATGGCAACACAACGCACTTTTATTCTCTGGACTATATCCTGCTGGAAATCTAGTAGGACCATTGTCCTGCTACAAGAGAGATACCGCGAGAGTTTGAGAATGAATGCTGAAGAAAAAGAAGATGTAAATTTTCTGTTAGCCATAAAAATATATCCACACTTGATCCAACAACACCATCCATAAAAATATATCCACACTTGGAATAATTCATTCATGATCCAACAACACCATCCAAAATCAAATTATTTAATTCCTCTGCGTTCATTCTCAAACTCCTGTCGATTAGCAGGATGAGGTTGGTAAACAGAATTTGCTGTGTCATGGTTTGCAGCATTCGTTGCGATATCTGTCACTTTTGGCCTTATTCGTGAATAAACAATTTATATTCCTGAAGAAATACTAGAATTGATGCGCGCCAAACGAAAAAAATAAACACAAGATAGAGGAATATCAGAAAATACATAAGGAGATAAGAGAGAAAAGCAAAGTAGCAAAAGAAAACATAACAATAAAAAAAACACAAAACCATAAAAATATTCAAAACAAGAATGACTTGAACATGTTTATCTCTCCAAAAAACATTGCCAAGTGAAAAATAAACAAACAGGAAAGTTAGAAATTAGAGGCAATAGAGATGAGGTTCTACAGAAGAATGCTGAGAATACCATGGACTGCCAGAATAACTCATGTGGAGTTGTTGAAAGAGTCACACGCGAAACGGACCTTAATCAATAACATAAGAAAAAGACAATCTTCATTTTTGGCCACTTCATGACACTGAGAGGTTTGGAGAATATAGTCACAACAGGCAAGATTGAAGGAAACAGAGACAGATGGCGACAACGTGTGAAAATATTAGACAGTTTCATAACCTTCTACGGCAGGGAAACAACAGCGATCTTGATACATAATGCTGGAGATACGCCAGCTGGCATGGCACTTGAAGACATCAATTCCTCCTGCATACATCAAGTCACTACACACATCAATTTCTGCATACATTAAGTGACTACACACATCAATTTCTGCATACATCAAGTCACTACACACATCAATTTCTGCATACATTAAGTGACTACAAACATCAATTTCTGCATACATTAAGTCACTTTCTTTTTTCTTTACGCTTTATACCTCTTTATGACTTGCAGGGTCAGGGGTTCTCTGGAGATGGCCTTTTTGTGTCTCATATATATTTATTTTCGTTGATTCTTTTTCTTCTGTAATCTATCTTTTGCATGGTCTGCCCCTGACTTTGTATCCATCGTGTCTGTATAGGTCTAGTAATGCTTTTTTGAGGGGAACTATCTGATGGTAGTCTGGAAGCATATGAAAACCACTTAATCTGATTTATACTGATCCAGGATTGGCATTGTGTTTGTTAGTCGTCTGATGTTTTCATTTCTGCTTCTGTCTCTTATTGTTAATCCACAAATTCTACATAGACAGGTCATTTCTGTTATATCAAGTTTTCAGTTGTTACTGTCCACGTTTGACATTGGTAGAACAGTGATGGTATGATAATAGTTTTATATAGTTCTATTTTAGTATTTATGTTCAAATGCTTGTTTTTGAAAATAGAAAACATCTGTCCTAAGATCTGGTATGCTATATTGCAACTGTGTTGGATTTCTTTGTGTTTTCACCATTTCATTATATGTTGCTTCCAAGGTAAGTAAATTCTTTCAATCGACGAAAATAGTAGTATTTCTTTTTGTTTTTGCAATTGACATTACCTCTGTTTTTTCTGTGTATATCTTCATGTTATAGTCCCTACATGTAGTTTGAAGTATATTTATATGTTGTTGTAGTTGTTCCTCTGATGTTTATATTATTGCTTGATCATCTACAAAAAGAAATATTTCAGGAGGTTTTTTATGTTGCCTACTTCATTGGTGTTGGCAATTTTACATATACAATCGATATATTTAATGAATAACAAGGGAGATAGGATACATCCTTGTCGCACTCCAGAGTGTATGTGGAATTTGCCTAGAATACCAGCACTCGATCTAACTGCACATTGACTTCACTGTCTAATTACTCCTGTACAGGTTGATTAGATGTTGTGGGATTCCGTATTTGATAGTAGTTTCCATAGTTGTTGTCTGTCTACTCTATCGAGTGCTTTTTCTTGGTCGACAAACACAACATACAGTTCTTGGTCGTTTTCCGTTGTTTTTTTTTCTGCCAGTTGTCTGAGAGTAAAAATTACATCTGTACAGTTCTTGTTTTTATGAAATCCCATCTGAGTGTTCTTGAGCTGTGGTTCGATGAATGCTCGTAATCTTCTTTCTAGAATTCTATTGAAATTTTGTCCAGTGTGTCTTAGAAGTGAGATAGCTCTGTATTTTGTACAATCTCTTTTTCTACTTTTTTTTCTTCCAAATTATATCGCTACATACATGAATTTCTGCATACATTAAGTCACTACGTACATAAATTCATCCACAACACATCACTTAATTCATCCATCAAATGGTGCATAACATACCCCATCCTCCACTTGGATACATCCAGCATGGCAAGGAGAGTAGTAGGTTTTGCCATCCTGTCCACAAATTGGGAAGTAACTGTTATCCACACAATTGCAGCCGCCATTACATGTGATCTCATCACTGAAGACACACGCCACCATATTTGAAGAAATCAAAAAGTGAATTATTGGCAAATAACACAAGAATCAAAACCAACATGTGGTCAGTGTTTGAAACACAATTTCAAGTACAATATCTTCTTTTTCAAACATCCAGAACTTAAGGTTTTTACACTTGGGCATCCCATGACAGTTTTTTTCCAAATCTTTATGGTTTCTGAATTGGGATATACTTCTACATAAAGTAGTTTGAGTCAATTAACATGATCAAAAGAGTTCTTGTCTAGCTGGATGTAGTGATAGAGTTTTATATAAAAAAATGTGAATAGATGGACATGGTCAGAGGAGTTCTTGTCTATCTTGATGTATCATTCTGAAATATTACATGATGTATTGTTTATAATAGTTTTTAACTAGCATGTGATCTTGTTTGGCAGTTATACTTCAAGGCCGTATAGGGCTATAAGTGAACATGGGTGGATACGATATAATATTTAAAAATTAGTGAAAAAGAAAATGACATATAATACTAACAAATTAGTGAAATAGAAGATCACATATAAGATCACCAACAAAACAAAATATTTGCAGCATCACCAAATAAAACAAGATATTTGTGGCACCACCAACAAAAGACACGTTTAGTATCGCCTATACACTGAGACATTTATGACACCACCAACAAAACAAGACATTTGTAGCATCACCAACAAAACACGATATGTGTATTATCACCAACAAAGTAAGACATGTGTAGCATGTACAACAAAATAAGACATTCCTAGCACTACCAGCAAAACAAGACATTTATAGCATCATCAATAAAACAAGACATTTGTAGCATTACCAACTAAACAAGACATTTGTAGCATCATAACAAAATAAGACGTGTATCATGGACAACAAAACAATATATTTGTAGCATCACCAACTAAACAAGACATTTGTAGCATCACCAACCATTCAAGACATCTGTAGCATCACCAACAAAACAAGATATTTGTAGCATCACTAACTAAACAAGACATTTGAAGCTTACCAACTAAACAAGACATTTGTAGCATCACCAACAAAACAAGACATTTGTAGCATCACCAACAAAACAAAATATTTGCAGCATCACCAAAAAAAATAAGATATTTGTGGCACCACCAAAAAAAGACACGTTTAGTATCGCCTATACAATGAGACATTTATGACACCACCAACAAAACAAGACATTTGTAGCATCACCAACAAAACACGATATGTGTATTATCACCAACAAAGTAAGACATGTGTAGCATGTACAACAAAATAAGACATACATTCCTAGCACTACCAACTAAACAAGACATTTGAAGCCTTACCAACTAAACAAGACATTTGCAGCATCACCAACAAAACAAGACATGTGTATCATGGATAACGAAACAAGACATTTGTAGCATCACTGACACAGCAGGTGCCATTAACCTACCTTGGTTTGTTGTGAACAACAGGTTGATCACATCGGAAAATTAAAAGCATAAGTTGACAAATAAAGGAAATGCCGATGACTAGAAAATTAAACATGACACCTTTCATGGCTGTCATCTTCAGACGTTTGGATAGGTAGCCTCCGATAAAAGTTCCTAAACAAGATGTACACAATGTCTGTGCAGCTGAAAGAGAAGATTGAAAAAATAGCATGACCACCAAGATTACTGTTTCAAGTTAACACCTAAGAAATAACTCAACCATCTCCTAAAATACTATGAAAAACGAGAGGGGGTTTCCTAAATAATGGGGTTTTCTTATATTGTATGTCCTTTTTTATTTTTTTTTCAACGAAAACTGTGTTATTATGAGTAATAATGTCTTTAAATAATCTGTAACAGTCTCGCAGCAAGTAAAATCATTACATACCTAATGAAGTGCCTGAGAAAAGCTGAAATTGTTACTAAATTAGATAAAACAAGAAATTAGGAAAAGAGTATGTAACATTATCAAGTAATTTGCATATTGAGTATATTGAAAATTAAAATGGTTCGGTCACCTTGTGATAATAAACCTGAATGAAATAAGAGTATCAATATACTATTTATTTATCTATCAATATTCCGATATTAAGTATAGCTTCTCTGGTTTCTTTGTTTGTTTGTTTTTTTCGAAAAACCGAATTACTCATCGTCGACCTCCATGTCTATCTATTTTTAATTCTTTTATGTATTATCTTGAAGCACAGCGCAAGTGAGTTATAAAGTTTGATTTTCATTCTAACTGTTCCAAAATAAATTTAGCCTTGACACTAAAGGGATTATTTCATCAAGTATCTACGGCCCTAAGACATTAATTTAGATAACGGACACTGTAAATTTACACTAGCAAATACAATCTTCATGTTCTGTCGAGTTCTTCCGTGTAAGAAAAAAAACGTAACACGATATACCCCACATATCTAGCATAAAATCAAATTTGTTAAATTTTCGTTCAAACTTACCCATGACATAGTTAGCCTGACGAGCTGGCAGATGAAACATTCTCTCCAGATACTTGGGGGTGTAGGAATTGCTGCCAGCTACACCAAAAATGGCTGAGCAGCTTGACAAAACCATACATAAGTAGACTGGATTTGTGAACAATCGGTAGAAGGTAGCCAGGAAGTCTGTGAATGAAAACAGTAGATCGAGTTTGTTAAGTAAGAGAAGGAAGCTTGTGAATGACAATCGTTGATTGGGTTTGTTAACAGTCGATAGAAAGTAGCCAAGAAGTATGTTAATGACAATCATAGATTGAGTTTGTTAACAGTCGATAGAAAGTAGCCAAGAAGTATGTTAGTGACAAGAGTAGATAGGGTTTGCTAACAGCCGGTAGAATGTAGCCAAGGAGTATATGAATGACGAAAGTAGTTGGGGTTTGTTAACAGTCTGTTGAAGGTGGCCAAGAAGTCTTTGAATCACAAGAAGATGAGGGTTTGTTAACAGTCAGTAGAAGGTAGTAAATAAATCTATGAATAACAAGATTAGATGGGGTTTGTTAACAGTCGGTAGAAGGTAGTCAAGAAGTCTGTGGATGACAAAAGTAGATCAGGTTTATTAACAGTCAGTAGAAGGTAGCCAAGAAGTCTGTGGATGACAAAAGTAGATCAGGTTTATTAACAGTCACTAGAAGGTAGCCAAGAAGTTTGTGGATGACAAAATTATATCAGGTTTGTTAACAGTCAATAGAAGGTAGCCAAGAAGTTTGTGGATGACAAAATTATATCAGGTTTGTTAACAGTCAGTAGAAGGTAGCCAAGAAGTTTGTGGATGACAAAATTATATCAGGTTTGTTAACAGTCAGTAGAAGGTAGCCAAGAAGTTTGTGGATGACAAAAGTAGATCAGGTTTATTAACAGTCAGTAGAAGGTAACCAAGAAGTTTGTGGATGACAAAATTATATCAGGTTTATTAACAGTCAGTAGAAGGTAGCCAAGAAGTATGTGGATGACAAAAGTAGAAAGGGTTCATGAACAATCGATGGAATGTAGCTAAGAAGTACATTTATAAATATATTCGATAATTTAAACATAAGAACTAAATTGGGAACATTGAAATTTAATTTTACTACACTCCCAACCAATGCTGGAAAACAAATTCTTTCCATAATATTGTATGGAGTGAGTGCTGAAGAGAAACCCTTTGTATGATATTGTCAAACTTGATTGCTTGAGAAAAACGGTACTGTACAAGTAGACGCCACATTTTTAGCTAAACAAAAATGAACGGAACGAAATATTCGCGTAACTATAGTACAAAGGGAGATAACACCAAATAAAACAAGAGAAACAATCGGAAATAGTTGAATATTTTTTATTATGACAAGTAATCTTTCAAAACAAAGAGAATATCGTCAAATACGGTTTCTGTTCACCTTAACCACGACTTCCACATAAATTCTGCAAGATAACTTTCAAGATGGTGTAGTAATATCGCTAAGAGACATAGTGAGAAATGAAGACATTCGACAAAAAATAGGCACCACCCCAATCTTGGAATATATTAAGAGACAACAGATCAAATGGTTTGCACACATCATCAGACTACCATCAGACAGCATACCATAGCAAGCTATGTTACATAGATACAGTGAAGGCAGACCGCGAAAACTATGGACCAATGAAAAAAATAGGCGACAAATTCCACACAAAAATTAGCAAATAAGATGATGTGCGATTTGGGAGTGGGGATAAGCATGGCTCGTAGAAAACACCTAAAAAAGGTTTCAAAAGGAGCACTGTGACCAACATAGAACCGATGCCATCTGCCGTTATACCCTGAGAAATTTACTGAAGCGAAGCTATGAGCACTTATGGACATTTTTGGTGTGAAAAGAGGATAATCAATATACCTAACCCTAAAATATTGTCAGAGTTGAATGCTGGAGAGAAACAGGACAATACATGTCTAGAATGACAGTTGTTCACATTAGTTGTTTTGTATGATTTAATCCCAGAAAATACAAGTAGTAGAGCTTTTGTATACTTGTGTGCAGTGAGAAGGTTTCTCCAGAGATTTCTTTCATACCCATAATCCTCTAACTCTCAGAGATGTACAAATGTTGAGAAGAAGTGTGTACTAATAAATGCAAGAATTGTGAGCAAGTCTCCGGAGAAAGTGTGTACTAATAAATGCGAGGATAGTGAGCAAGTCTCCGGAGAAAGTGTGTACTAATAAATGCGAGGATAGTGAGCAAGTCTCCGGAGAAAGTGTGTACTAATAAATGCGAGGATAGTGAGCAAGTCTCTGGAGAAAGTGTGTACTAATAAATGCGAGAATTGTTAGCAAGTCTGCGAGAAGTGAGGATCGTCTATTGAATATATTGTGAAGGTAGCACATCGCTAGATTGTAGCGCTATGTTCCAGTACAATTGAGAAAATGATATACGTACGGACGCCAGAATCAATGCAACATTTATGCTCAAGAACAAGCTTTCAGAATTCTTTCGGTAACAGATAGTGTGGAAAAGATAAAGACGCGAAGTCATATTGTTACGATTTGAATAAAGTGTGTGTAGATCATAGGTTTCCAAAGTAGGCTGTAGCACCTCCCACCCTTCCCCACCACCCCCCCCCAAGTGGTTGCTGAAGGATTTTAGGGAGTGCTGGTGGGTTTCGAAGCAATTGGGGGGGGGGGGGTGCGTACATACGGTCTAGGGGCTCGGTGGCTACTTACAGAAGTATTAATAATATGTTTAAAAATTAACTATTTTCGTCATTTGGCGATTGGATAACCATTTAAAATTTAAATTTTGCATTGATTCATCGTATCCCAGAAAGGGAGTCTTACACGATCAACGTTTTCATCAATCTTTTATTTCACCTATATGGTAAGGGGGTTGCGGGCATTTTTTTTCTATTTCATTTATCGGAAAGCTCTCTTGGTACTAGTGATATATTTCGAAGTGCATGATTTTATGCCTTGTACAGAGCTGGGAATTGGCTGCTGAATTGTATGCTGTTGATCAATATTCTAGTACTTGTCTAAAAACACCTGTACATACCTTTTCTAAGGTTGCCGAATTGCCCCCCTCCCCCCAGATTGTTCCTGCCAATTTCCTCAGAATTACAAGTTTCTTTCTTACATTTTCTTAATGTTAGTCCTCCATGTCAGTCTCTTATCTTGTATGGTGCCAAGTAAACTGGTTCCTCTTCGTGGATACGCACATTTCCAAATTTTATCACTCCTTATTTGAGAGCGTGAAGAGTGTTGTTGTGGACTTTTCAGCATTGATCTTTACTATCTATTTCTCTGTCATGCTGTTGTTTTGTCTGCTTCCTTTTGTATTTTCTTGTTGGCGATCTGTAGATGTTCTTCTACACACCACAGAACGTAGTCATTAATATACATGGCAACTTTAACGGCATAAGCAGAAATGTATCATCAGTTACTATTTACGTTGAAAATATCAAATGGCTTAAACATGGAGAACTGTTATAATGGGGGTTACAGCATGTCTTTATGTCTTGCACAATGAGTGGTGGCCCCAAAAAAAAACGTTTGGGAACCTATGGTGTAGATGCTCAAACTTGCTCACGATGTCGGTGAACAAATCTTTGGCTAAGATGGCGCACTAATCATTGTTTAACTCAACAGTCAATAATTTTTTATATATCAGAACCAGAACTATAGATGAGAAAAGGTTCAGCACCTGGAGGCACAAGACTATATAACTACACAAGACACGTTCAATGGCAGCGATACACCTTGCACATATAGATAAAGTAGACCCAAGTTCAAATATCTGCTTTACCGTCTACACCCTGGAGACTGATAAGGAACATGTTTTGGCTAAAGCTCACGGGCACACTTGGGAATACATCGTCATGGCGAAGTGATTACGCTCATCGCCTGGAAACAGTAAGGCTATCACAAGCTATGGAAATGCATTGATGTCATATCCACCACCGTCTCGCAGTCTTTTATAGCATGTATGAAATTTATCAGGTCTAAAGATCTCGTGACACAACTTACCCCTAGAATGTCTTAAAAGAGACTTGAGACGCAACTGGATGACACCAGATGAACTTTTATCAATATTGTTATTGTTGACATCGTGAAGTCGATTGCTAGTTTTTTCTGCTGACTTGTGAACTAACATCAGATCTATCCCTTGTGAAGCGCTATCGGAAATTAAATCAAAACTGTGATAAGCAGTAACTATGTGATATATTCCTGTCAATCTGTATACTAAAATATGGAAACATGAAGTCATATACTTAATATATATTGATTATGAAGTAATCAATTTAGCTGTAGACGAGGTAGCTCTTGACAGCCCATGGTCTTTCTAGCCAAAGCACAGACACGTAACCTCAGTCACGTAACTGGAACAACACTCGTATGAGGTTTGATGTCTGAAAGACATTGTAGTCATAGAGGGATTTATGGATGCATGTTTAATCCCCAAAGGGAGGCAGTAACCAAGGATCATCACATCCTACAGGAGCATATCATACACTTCATATTTGTTGACTTATCTGCAGTCATGGCACATCCAGCTTACCTCTTCACCTATGCATCTACCACAAAAGAAAAAAACGTGCAATATCCACTGCCCTGCACCTCTGGGGATAGTTTGACAGAAGACAAAAGTAAGAATTTCAGACAAATTTGGCTCTTGTTTGGAACGCATAACCACCACCCCCCCCTCCCCCCCCCCCCCCACCCACGATGTGATTATTTCCCTTGGCAATGTTTTTCAGTTTATGTTTATCCTTTATTAGTTTTAATATAAATTTATTGAGGATTAGAGTAAGTTATGTAAAACAAAACCTCTCCCAACCCAAACCCAAAGCCTTACCCTAAAAAAACAATAATAGTTAAATTAATAATTGGTAAATATCAATATATCAATTGGCAAACATTGCTAAAAGAAATAATCGAATTAATAATACATCGTGGGGGAGGGGAGGAGATGTGTACGTTCCAAACAAGAACCTATGATTTATAGTGGCAATGATGATTTCTTCACAAGTGACAAATTGTCAGTCTATTCCCCCTTCCCCCCAGTTTCCTTAGTCGCCTCGTCCAACATGCCTGTAAAGAAGACAATGGTCATATTGTTTGCACCATGAAATAGAAGTCCAGGCCATTGTTTCCATACGGGTGATCAAAATATTTAAACATACAGTAATATTTCGTCTTATATTTTATACTAAAATGTTAAATAATAAACAATTATTTATAAATATAGCACGTCATCAATCAAAACAAATGGTGTTATTCTTCCCAGGAATTATGAACAATGAAGCCTTTGCTTCCTGTGAGCTGTGTATATCGGTTTCTATAGAGATTTATTTCATATCCAGTAGACTTTAACTCTCAGCAGTGCACAATGCTTTGAGAAGCAGCCTCCTACACATAAGGAGATATATGTATGTATGTATGTATATAGAAGGTATGTTTCATAATTATTTTCGCAGACATCCAATGACATGAAAGCGTGCAAACATTTGATGGAATCAATGTTGACCATGTTCCATCACACAGTCAACATGTCTGTATACAGCCCAAAACACATCACACAGTCAATATGTCTGTATACAGCCCAAAACACATCACACAGTCAATATGTCTGTATACAGCCCAAAACACATCACACAGTCAATATGTCTGTATACAGCCCAAAACACATCACACAGTCAATATGACTGTATACAGCCCAAAACACATCACACAGTCAATATGTCTGTATACAGCACAAAACACATCACACAGTGAATATGTCTGTATACAGTCCAAAACACATCACACAGTCAATATGTCTGTATACAGCCCAAAAGACATAGGGCGTGAAGTGATCAATGACATCAAATACTACTAAATACCTTTCACACCAACTTTCTCATGACGACTGACATCACAACAACTTTCTCATGACGACTGACAGCACAACAACTTTCGCATGATGACTGACATCACAACAACTTTCTCATGACGACTGACAGCACAACAACTTTCGCATGACGACTGACATCACAACAACTTTCTCATGACGACTGACATCACAACAATTTTCTCATGACGACTGACTGCACAACAACTTTCTCATGACGACTGACATCACAACAACTTTCTCATGACGACAGACAGCACATCTTTCTCATGACGACTGACAGCACAACAACTTTCTCATGACGACTGACAGCACAACAACTTTCTCGTGACGACTGACAGCACAACAACTTTCTCATGACGACTGACAGCACAACATCTTTATCATGACGACTGACTGCACAACAACTTTCTCATGACGACTGACAGCACAACAACTTTCTCATGACGACTGACATCACAACAACTTTCTCATGATGACTGACAGCATAAAAACTTTCTCAATACTACTGACATCACAACAACTTTCTCATGACGACTGATATCATAACAACTTCCTCATGACGACTGACATCACGACAACTACATTATCTAGTTACCCTTTCGTCTTCTTGTTCTCTGCTTTCTCTTCCTTGACCTGCCTCTTTGGAAGCTTCCGAGGAAAGCAGAAGAGAGGTATAGCAATGATCAAAGAAACAAGACCAAATACGATATACCCTAACCACCAGGCTCCGATCCATTTTGGATGACGTGGAGTCAGTTTTGTGGCTGGAAATATAAGAATCATTGATGTAGTATTTCTGAAGATATAAGAATCATTGATGTAGTATTTCTGAAAATTATAAGAATAATAACTAAATAACTAACTAATACAATAAAATACGTAAATTAACTACTAATTAACTACAGAATCTATAATATCAATTTCACTCACCAAATCATACAGGCGCTATGTTAATGTTTTTTAAACAACCACATATGGAAAAATGTTAATGTCAGATCTTTGGCGTAAATAAAATGTCAACAAAACGCATCTCTGGTTGTTTTTTCTGGACTATATCCTGTTGGAAATATAGTATGAACTTCTTCTTCTTCTTCTTCTTCGGCGATCATTACTCAGTCAGGTTGGGACTTCGGATTCTATGATATAGGCTGCTGTCTGTTTTAGAGTGTCCACTGTGCCATACAGTTTCTCTTCAACACTGATTGGGGTGGGCCATGCCTTGTTTCTCAGGTCTGCATACTGGGGACATTCTTGTAGGATATGTTCTGCTGTCATATTCGCAAGGCTGCAATGGCAGAGCCCAGTTGTCCCTATTTTGAATTTGGTGTACAAATGATGTCTCATTTTGTTGTGACCAGTTCTGAGGCGCAGCAGGATAACCTGGTCTCTTCTGGATAGTTGGTAATACCCGTCATCTGCATTATATTTGGGGTGGTCTTCTTTCCACTTTTTGTTATAGTTGCCTTTAATGATGGTCTTCACTTCTTCATAACTGACTAGATAGTCTTCTTGAGGTAACTTCCCTCCTTCTTTGGCCAGTCTATCTGCAACTTCATTCCCTTCAATGTTACAGTGTGCCGGTATCCACTGGATCACTACTCTTTGGAAATTATTGTACAACTGAACTAGCACTGTCCTCAATTCATTCAGTTCGGTGTTCTTGTGTAGCTTCAGTGCTGTTATGACAGAGAGTGCATCTGTTAGTAGTACAATATTCCTGTGCACTTGTTCTTTGTGTTGTAAGATAGTTTCTGCTGCTTTCTTGAGAGCTTCCATTTCTGCTTTAAAATTGGTTGAGAGCTTGCCTGTAGCTATGGCTAGAGTAACATCTTTCCCGCATTTTAGTCTGAGGGTCACTCCTCCACCTCCATTCTCAATTGCGTTTGTGGCCGAGCCATCTGTATAGGCATGAGTCCATGCATCTTGTGGGTAATTAACTGCGATGTGTTGTTCTGTGATACGCTTTCTCTCCAATTCTGTCTGAGTTCCTTTCTTTTCTATACCTTCTATTTGTTCTTTTAGTTGTGGGAGTCTGTATGCCCAAGGGGGGATGATACTGACTAGTTGTATGGGCCTTGGTTTCGCTTGTCCTATAGTTGGTGCCTTTTGTATCAGTTTCTTTGCATTTGCTGAGAAGTTGCTCCTCTCCAGTCTGCTTTTGCCATAGCCATTAATTCTTTGGTGCATAGGATGATTCAGGAGTCTCTTGTATTTTTCTGCTTGTTGAACTACTTTCATGTCTCTTCTATCTTCCATTGACTGACGGCCAGTTATTGTTTCTAATGTATTTATGGGTGTAGATTTCATAGATGCAGTGATAATACGTGTAGCTTGATTCTGGGTTTTGTTTATTTTGTTGAATTGCGTTTTAGATGCTGTGGCCCAGGCTGCAATGCCATACTCGAGTACTGGCCTAACTCTCCCTGTGTATAGCCTTTTCAAAATTTTGCTGTCCGCTCCCCAGTTTGTGCCTGCTAACTTTTTCATTATTGCCATTCTATTTCTGGCTCGTTTCTCTGCTTTTTCTGTCTGTTTTGCCCATGTCATTCTAGAGTCAAGGGTAATTCCGAGGTATGTTGGGTTCTGCTCTAGTGGGAGAACGTGATTGTTTATTTTTAGTGTTGTTTTCTGTACCTTGTTGGATAGTGTGAATATTGTGTGTGTGGTTTTCTTTTCATTAATGGTAAGCAACCATTTCTTGGTCCAGCTTTCTAGTTTGTGCAGTGCCCCTTGCATTCTATTTTTTGCAACTGCTATTGTCACCCCTCCTGTCCACAAGGCCAGGTCATCTGCATACATTGCAGAGTGTACCCCAGTTGGTATGCCCTCCATAATATCATTTATGTAAATTAAGAAGAGTGTAGGGGATAGTACACCTCCTTGCGGGACACCTTGTTCTAGTATTCTCTTCCTGCTACATTTTCCCTGTACTTGCACTCTAATTGTTCTTTTTTCCATATAGTTGCATATCCAGTTATATAAGTGTCCTCTGATTCCTAGTCTAAGGAGCTTGTTCTTGAGTCCATCTTTCCAAACTTTGTCAAATGCCTTCTCCATGTCAATCCACACTGCAAGCGTTTTTTTTTTTTCTTGGTATGCGTCTTCAATCTCTTGGGCTATGTAGGTGACCTGGTCCTCTGTTGATCTGTGTTGTCGGAAGCCGCTCTGTTGTGCTGCTATGAGTTGTTTTCCTTCCAAGTGCCACATGAGTCTTCTGTTGACCATTTTCTCCATTAATTTACCCATACAGCTGAGGAGACTGACAGGTCTATAACTACTTGGGTCGAGTTTATCTTTGCCATGCTTTAAAATGGGTACCATAATAGCTTCTTTCCATGCGGTGGGCAACTGTCCTGTTCTCCAGCTAGTATTTACTATGTTTAGAAGTTTTCTCTTTGCTCTAGGCCCCAGTTTCATAAGCATCTCATTGGTAACCCCATCTTTACCTGGTGACTTCTTGAGTTTAAGGTTCTGTAGTGCTTCTTCTATCTCAGTTTCCGTAAATTTTGCCAACATTTGCTCTTCTATAACCATAGGCATATCCTTTAGTCCATGGATTTCATTCTTGACTTCTATTTTTCTTTCTTTTGGTATGTTTATCTGGCTCACAGTTGCATAATTTTTAATGAAAATGTTTGCTGCTGCTTTTCCCGTGTGCATTTTGTTATTATATTCAAGTGTTATTGGAGGTCGGCTACTGTTTTCATCACTCAATGCCTTGGCAAGTTTCCAGAGTTTGTTTCCATCTTTGTCCATGTTAAGGCTCTCGGTTTTTTCGATCCATCTCCTCCTTGCTGATGTTTTTACCTCTCTCTTGTATTTAGCTGAGGCTGCCTTGAGAGCAATATTGCTTTCTGTACTCTGCTCTGTTTCTGCTAATTCTCTGGCCATATTCAGGTCTTCTTCAAGCTTTTGTATTTCTTTGGACCAGTACGGTTTGTAGTTTTTTCTTGCCCCTCTTGGTATTGCGTCTTTTGCTGCCCTAAGTATTGCCTCAGTTAGCTTTTCTGTCATGTTCTTTATTTTTTTTTGATGGGTGTTGATAGGCTCACTATATGCGTCTGAGAGTTTTGCAAATTTGTCCCAGTCTGCTCTCTTATAGTTCCAGCGGGGAAGAGGTTTCTGCTCTTCCTGTGTGTAGTTAAGGTTGATAGTGAGTTTTATTGGTTTGTGGTCACTGTCCCCTAGCTGGTTCATAACTATTCTACATATTTTATGGGATAAATCGCCAGTGGCAAACGCTAAATCTGGGGTTGATGTTGATTTCCAACTCCTTGAGTAGAAAGTTGTGGGATCATCCTGTGCATTCAACAGAAATAGATTGTTATCGATTTCCCAATCTTCCACTTCTTCTCCTCTTGAGTCAGTTTGCTGGTAACCCCACCTTTCAGAGTGGCTGTTAAAGTCACCCACTACAATACAGTGTGTGTCTGTAATTTCCATTGCTTCTAATTTAAGGGCTCTTCCTACTGGGCTGTATATGTTATAAATTCTGATGGGCTGGTTGTCTATATACACATCTGTTCCTATAATCTCTGATTCTCCTATTGTATTTATTTCTATCTGCTTTGTTGGAATGGTGTTACGTATCAGTGTAAGTACCCCTCCCTTATGCCCTTCTCTGTCCTGTCTGAATGTTTGGTAGCCCCTGATAGAGAATCTATGGTTTAGGTTAAGATGGGTTTCTTGTATGCAAGCCACATCAATCTTGTCGTTATCCAGTCTAGCTGTTAGTGCCCGCTTTTTGTGGTAAATTCCTTCCGCATTCCAATGCAGTATGTTTAGTCCTTTTGTCTGTCGTGTGGATTGACCAGTCATAATTTCCCGCGGTTCCCATTTCCTGGTCTTCCAAAATGGGCCGGGGTGACCACCAGTAGCTTGGGGTGGGCCCCTTCGAGGCATGGGGCCCGGCACTCTACCCGCCTGGTGGGACTCCTCAGGCAGAGCACCATACCTAGAATCCATTGTCTCAATCTGCATGAGTGTATATGAGGTACGTTGCACTTTGTTATGCGCCATATGGCCAAGTGCATCCGATTTCCGCCAGCTATTTTTTTTAGGTTTGCTTTCCTTAGATGGTCTACCCTCCCGGGATCATGAGCACCATCTGTCCAGGCTTTGTGTAGAGTTTTCCATCTCCTAGGTGGCCTGTCTTTCTGGACTCTTGAGCGCCACCTGCCCAGCAGTTAGGGGAATTTTTTAAGTTTACCTGCGTTTTTCCCTTATGGGATGGAGATGATTGGGGCCTAAGTAGGGTTTTACTGCCTTCTCCCTTTGTATGTTTTAGAAAATAGTTTCCTATATTCCCCTATTTTAAAGGTCCCCCCAACCCTGGGGGACGCGCATGCTGGGGTCAATGACCCCAGCTGTTGGCTTGAGCTTATAGCGGCTCTTACTCGCTTGATGCTGCCCATCACGAGACACATGGGTATTTCAGTGCCACCTGATATCCCACCCCGTCCTGTTGGGCAACATCGCCAGTTTGTCTGCGGCTGCATATTCGTCCAGAGATCTGTCTTATTTTGCAGCCAACCACCAGATATGGAGACTCCATATCCGGAGGTTATTCCACGATCCGCAACCTGTGGACGCGCCTGGTAGGGGATGGTCGCCCCCCCCCCCAGGATAGTATGAACAATGTCTTGCTACAAGAGAGATCTAACTGGAGTTTAAGAACAAAAAATTCTTCTTAATATTATTCAGTTGCACCCCTTTGATCAAATGTGATTATGTGACATCATCAGCGGCTACAGGCTTTGCAATTTTCAATCGAAAACTTCACCAGTGTTGCCGGGGCCGAAAGGGGAGCAAAGAATAGCAACACTGTTTACCTTCCACGCATGTTGTAAGAGGCGACTAAGGAGGTTATGAGATAAAGATGGCTGTCCTATCCCATATAGGGTCAGTGACCCAAAGCCATGCTGAAGTCCGATGTGTCAGGACGAAAGGCTCATATTTTGCAGCAATGCTGTATACCATGACACAACGCTTTCCGTTCTCCGGACTACATCCTGCTAATGTGCAGGAGTTTGAGAACGAACGCAGAAGAAGAAGAACTTATTATTCTAATTGTCTAAGTGTGTGTATTAGATTATTTTTCTTGTGACCTCTCTTATCACGAAAATTAATGTATTCATTCCTGTTTTCTTATAATACATTTTATAAACAATAGTTTGTCTGATGCTGCAAGGCATAAAGGGGTATAAATCGACAAGAAGAAATTAGTAAACAAGTGTGAAACACAAACACATTACTGTAGCCCATTTATAACAGTCTGTGACTCTGTTAATTTTGGTCTTCATGATCCTCTCCCATCGATAGTGTTCCATATGGAATCTGCTTTAACTAGATAACTAAGAACTATTTTTTTAAAGGATTCTAAAGGCGCAGAGAACCGACTTCATTGTACTTGGGTTGCCCCAAAACACATTGGAGTACCACTTGTAGCACGTAAATTTGCATCTTCAAACAATAATTCTTCGAAAAAAATTATACACAAAACGTCGCGAGCGAGATTCGAGCCCACGATCTCTTGAGCACACAGCGAATGTCGGCTACGCTAAGGAGATACCCCCCCCTCCCCAATATAGAGATAATGACTCTTGATCACACAACGAGTGACTACGTCAAGAAGATCCCCCACATAGAACTGATCAAGTTTAGAAAGATACATTACATTTTATGAATATAGTTTATGAGCAAATGTGACATTGACCTTGCGTCGTGAAAAATTATCTTTCGGCGTGACATCGACATCTTAGGTACCTTCTAAATTAAACACAATGTGACGTATAATGTGACATATATAGTATGCTACACCACGTAACAATAGGCTACCATCTAATAAGATGTGGCTACACCACGTGAGACTAGGTTATCCTCTAAATGTGACAAGTATAGTAGACTACACCACGTGAGACTAGGTTACCCTCTAAATGTGACATGTACACTGTATGGCATTATTGTAGATGGTAATATAATGTGGACTGGTGTATATTAGGCTGTACCGTATGATACTATTTATCTTCTAATGTAACATTATATTACACCACGTGGCACTACGTTACCTTCTAATGTGTCATTATATTATACCACGTGACACTAGGTTACCTTCTAAATGTAACATTTATAGTAGGCTACAGTACTAACACTATGTTACCTTCTATTGTGACATGTATAGTAGGTTACACCACGTGAGACTAGGTTACCTTCTAAATGTAACATGTATAATGGATTAAACTGTGTGACATTATGTTAGAGGGTAATATAATGTGGCATGAATTATATTAGGGTGCACCGTGGATACTAGTTTACCTTCTAGTGCGACTTTATATTACACCAAGTGAAACTAGGTTACCTTAGAATGTAACATATATATTACACTATGTGACACTATATTACCTTCTAATGTGACATATATATTACACCACGTGACACTATGTTACCTCCTTGTAATGTGACATATATTGCACCACGTGTCGCTGGGTTATTATACCATTATACCATATATATATATATATCACTGCATGGCACTAAGTTACTTCATACTATGACATTGCGTGACAGTATTTTACCTTCTAAGGTGACATACATGCCGCTGAAAATTCCTCCCATTAAGAAAGCAATAGCTGGTCCCAGAATTGAAAGTGTGGTGATGATACCTTCAAGACAAACATATTTCAGAAAATAATAACTAAATACAATAACATTCGATAACATAGAACAATATATACGAACTACGACAAATTTAATAGAGAACATTAGTTATAATGTAACAGTATATAACAGTAGTTAGGGCAACAATACAAGTTAATATAGAACATTAGCTAGGACAACAATACATGTTAATATAGAACAATAGTTAGGACAATAATACAAGTTATATAGAATTTTTGTTAGAACAATAATATACGTTAATATAGAATAATAGTTACATGATACACAGGAATGCCCAACGTGGCACACGTAACTTACGAATGTGATACACAGAAATCATCAAAAGAATACACAGAACACACACACACACAAACGTGATACCACACCATTACCAACATGAAACTGAAACATAAATCATCACAACTGAACGTTAAACCAAAATTCACTAACATGATACACAGTCCTCACCAACGTAAAACTCATCACTCACAAACGTAAAACACATGAATCACTCACCAACGTAAAATCCGGTGTTGACTTTTGCTGTGTTGTCATCAACGTAGGTAATAACAAATGATGCCCTGGGTGCCTTTCCAAAACCCTGCAGGGCCATACCTATAACAATTATCACCAAGGAAATCGTTGCTACCTGTTCCGGTGCTACAAATGTGGATTTAGCCGCTTTCTGTGCTGTAGAGGCAATAGAATATTATCGGACTCAGTATATCAGCTTCCATAGGGTGCATTATTTGTCAGCTTAAGTTTTAAGAAAATAGTTCGGAAAGGGTGATATGCATAAGTTCGATATGGAGAGGAGGAGGTCAATAACAGAACCGCGAGGAAGAACGGGTTTGTTACTCTTGCTCTCTATCTCAGGCAGTAGTTTTACTTTCTGTTCCAGACCGTGTTACTCTTGCTATATGCAGCTGAGACTTGGACTGTCTGTGCTAGGCATGCAAGGCAGCTGAACCATGGATTGTCTGTGCTAGGCATGCAAGACAACTTCATGAGACCTGGACTGTTTAAGTTAGATCTGAAAAGAAGCTTAATTCTCAACACGTACGGGGTCTGATAAATCTTCTTGATTTGCGATGGCTGGATCATACCTTTGACAAGGAGATTATTGAAAATCTAAGATGGAAGGCATTGAGACAGTAGATACATTGTTGACATGTGAGGATGGTTTACTTAACCCCAAAAATAGTAATTTTCCCGTTTTCGTTAAATTATTTTGGGACCTTTTTTGGAAAACCATAAAGGGTGGGGGTATTATCTTG
>CM067306.1:30400088-30439845 GCA_034231615.1 Meghimatium bilineatum
CTGAATTCGAGTGTTGGATGTTATATCGAACTAATTCTTTTTTATGGATGTGAAGCATGGACTGTAAACAAGAAAATTCAAAGCGAATTAGAGGTTACAGAAATGTGGTTTCTGAGAAGAATGATGAAAATGCCATGGACAGCCAAGAAAACTAATGCAGAGGTTCTCATTGATGCTGGCGCAAAAAGATCAATCATATCAAACATTAGGGGCACACAGTCAAGGTTTCTAGGGCATGTGCTGAGAAGAACACAGCTTGAACACTTAATAACCACTGGAAAGATCAAAGGTAGAAGAGATAGGGGTCGAAAAAGAGTAAAGTTACTAGATGGGCTTGTATCGTGGCACGGTAGAAGCTCACCAACCGAGCTTATTGACAACACAAGATACAGAGAGTCGTGGAGAAACATGATCGCCTACGCCAGTCGGCATGGCAGTTGATTGATTGAAAGTTCTTATATTAGATGAATCAGATGTCTTGGGAAACCCATGCTGTTCATTATCTCCCATAGTTTCTGATGTTGGACGCAGACGAACGCTTTTGAGTGATCTATGAAGTACATGTGCAGGTCAGTTGAGTATTCCCTACACTTTTCTATGATCAGTCTTATGTTAAGTATGTGATCTCTTGTTTCTCTGCCCGATCTGAAGCTGGCCTGTGTTTCTACATATTATGTTTTGAAATTACTGAAACTAAATGAAGGGTGGCTTCTAAGTACCATCATAAGAAGGAAGATACAGTATTTTGGACACTTAAAACGACTTGATGGTATCGAATGTATGATTCTAGAGGTAAATGTTTCAGTGTCGGGTAACAACCCTAAACAGGAAACGGGTGGCTGGGGTAACACATAGTAAATGTCAAAATTAACAAAAATAGGTATAAGTGTTACCAAAATAAGTCTTAAAACATATCTTTCATCTGATCTCTCGTACCACCTTAATTTGCTCTTCTCTTTCCAGTTCTCAATTCCATAGATTGTTTGTTTGTAATATCCATTGCCTGTGGCTTATTTGTGACATGATGAAGAATTCTTGGTCGAAACGTCGTCTGTTACTGTGTCTCGTTGTTATGTTGTTTTATGACTTATTTTGGTAACATTTATACTTATTTTTGTTCATTTTGATTCTAGAGAGCACAGTGACGTGAAGAAGAGGACGATTAAGAAAACAATGGACCAACGATATCGAAGAATATATGCGCATGTCTCTGGCCAATGCAGTCCTGTTTGCCTGGAACAGAGCGGCGCTCAGAGTATCCACGCCGAAGACAACGTTCTAGAAAGATTATGTTACTTGATATAATACATGTTATAGAAAAAAACCATTTTAATTGATATTAATTTTTTTTTTGTTGCTTCGTTTGTGCGTCAGTTGATAAACAGTATTTAAAAAAAATAAATCAACTTGTGTTAGCAATGTCAAACGTGTGACACTACAAAAACACTAAAAGATCGCAGATTGATGCTTGAGGGAAGCTATAAATGTCACCAGAAGAGACCGACGGAGAAATTAAGATACAATAAAATCGCCGGTTATACCGACTTTGTCCAGACCGACAAAATATGTATGTAATAACAGATATTCTCTACATACAGTCATCATCAGGTGACATATTCTTTCCAGAACGTAGTCTTTCCTATGGATCTCTTGAATTCTCCGCGGTTTTGCGTAATCTGTCCTGCCGCTTTCAGTGACATGCGCAGGCATTCATGAATGTCATTTGTCCAACGGCGTCTTGGGCGGCCTTTGCCCCTGTTGACTTCTATCATGCCTTCTAGTTACACTCTCTCCATGCTGTCGTGTCTCTTAATGTGACCGAAAAAACGAGCTACCCCGGTATTTCTTTAATATGGTGTTCAGAAGCCTGCCTTCCTGGACGTTAGTTGTTCGTAACACCTCCTGGTAAATGGTGAGTGAGAATGTATGTGTTTTCCCCGGTGTCAGTTTAAATCGGATGTTCCTCCTGAAAGCAACGGCAAACTACAGGAGTATAGTGCCAAGAAATTTTCTACATATAGTACAAATAATAAAGAATAAATATAAATGGGGATTTTGAAAAGTGTTGTTATATAGGGAAATTTGTTATAAAAGAATGCTCTATAGAGGTATCTACTGTACCAAGAAAGAAATAAAGATCATCTCGTCAAGATTATATAGAGACAACAAACCAGGTGGTTTGGCCATCTCATGAGAATGGAACTAATGGATCCAGCTCTTCATGTATACAACAGTAGAAGATCGGGCGACAAGGACGGAGAAATTACAAGAACTAGATGGGTGAAGACAATCAAAGCTTAAAGAGACACGGGATTATCATGACTCATGCCAAGACCTAATCGTCAAAGACAGACAACTCCTAACCCCCACCTTTATTCGGCAGACGTGAAAATGATATTTCTATTCGCTAAACCTTTTGTTGCCTCTCATGATGGTGGTCTGCTGATGTTTGTAAACCATTTGATTTGTTGTCTCTTAATATATTTCAAGATTGGGGTGGTGCCGGTGTTTTTGTCTAATGTCCTCATTTCTCACTAAGTCTCTTAGCGATATTCCTAGGTTTCTGCGTAAGCATGCCATTTCAGTGGTCACAAATTGAGTTCTGTCTTGCGCTGTCGTTGTCCATTTTTAGCATTGGTAGCACAGCGTTGGCATAATAATTGTTTTTAATAGTGTTATTTTGATGTTTACATCTACATTTTTGTTTCTGAAGATTGGTGTCATTTGTCCTAGGGCTTGGTACGCTTTTCTACATCTTTTGTGTATTTTTTTGCCTGTTGTTTCCAATATATATATATATATATATATATATATATATATTATATATATATATATATATATATATATATATATATATATATATATATATAATAGTGTTGTTTCTTTATGTTCTTCTTAACTTCATTACTTTGGTTTTTTATATATTATCTTCATGCTAAAGATTGGCATGTTTGATATAATCTATCTATTTATCTTGTAGTTGCTTTTTGATGATGCTATTAGTGCTTGGCCGTCTGCAAATAGAAATTCGTTTGTGATATATGTATATTTTGAACAATTTAGGCTGGGGGGGGGGGAAGGGAATAGTACACATCCGTATCACTCCCGAGTGAATGTGGAAATTATCGGATGTACCTGTACTCGTTCTTACTGCGTATTGACGTTTGTCGTATATGCTTTGACATAGGCTTATCAGATGTTGGGAAACTCCTTTTGTCTGTAGTGTTATCCATAGTTATGCTCTATCCACTCTAGCCAAAATATAAGTCTTGGTTGTGTCTTGATCGCTCTTTCTGAAAGTTGTTTGATGACAAAGATTGCATCAGTACAGGTTTTATTGTTTCCGAAAGCCCAGTTGTGGAAATGATGATCGATAAGTGTCAAAAATGATCCCTCGAAAATCAACACTCACATTCATTATTTGTCGGTATTTGACTGAACTGGGACACACAATTTGGTGCATTATTGTCTCACAGTTGAATTGTTTATTGTTTTCATAATTGCATTTTTTTCCATTAGGTCAGTTCAAATTTTCCTGCAATTATCTCTGAAATGTGGGAGAAGATTGTCATCTCAGTAACTGGAAGAGTTTCTAACTAATTGTCTAAGGACTTCGATAAGATCCAAACATACAGTAATCAGTTTCTCAAGTGTGCCAAGTACTCTCAATTCATTGAAATCGTATTATAGAAATCAACTAGCACCACATGTCAGGCTGGTACAATATTAAAATAAACTATTCACAGAATTAATAATAGTTTACAGATAAAGTGGAACTAGCAATATACATGTACTCTCAAAACCAACATTTAAGCCAGTGAAATTATTGCGTTTTCCAATAATAAAATATTCTATCTATCTATCTATACACTTTGACCTTTGCTTGCCTTTCCGTATCAGGGGTAGAAGAGTTCTAATAATATGGCCTTCCTGTGTGCTATTTGTAAACTTGTTCCTGTGGCTTCTTTGATTACTGTAATCCACCTTTTTACAAGGTCTACCTCTGGCTTTATAGCCGTTGTGCCGATGTGTCATGGCAACCCGTGGCATGATATCTGTAATAGAATTGATGAATAACTGTCAATTTTCTTTCATAAATCGAAACTTCACACACATAATTACATATAATTTAAAACAGAAATAAGCTTTACAAAATATAATCTCATATAATTCAACATAAATTGAAATATTCAAAGCCATGCCATATGTTTAAGTAGCTTATACTATACCCCCTAGAGCGTAAACAAGATTCCATTTAGTCACTGCTAATTCCTATTTAGTAATAATAGAACTGAAATAAAATGTACCGCTGTAAATATGTGTCCTACATTGTTATGTTTGGTTGTTTATCTTCAAATACTTAATGGTTGTTTAAGAAATATAGACTTACTAACAAGCTTTGTGTCGACAGCCAACAAAAATTCAGTTTTCCAATGAATTATCATGTTTTATAACATGATTGGTCAAGGTTGTGCGTAGGGAAGCGTTCAAGTGAAAGTCATAAAAATAAAAAGTTTCAATGTTTACTTAGATATCACTCAAACACAGAAGCATTTATTCAAGTTCCTGACAGTCCAGCCTGACCTGTACAGATCAGTGCGGGTATTACATTCTGTGTAAAGAGTAGGACACTGTATCGTGGCTAAATACGGTATTACATGCCTTCTAACTGAATTAACTTGGGCCCCTAATTTAATTTGAAATTAATTTCGTTACGTTATTTATTAATTTTGATAGGTCGCTATTTACATACTTAGAGTCGCATGCCAAAAATAGCCAAAGCCAACCAATAGATTTAACGCACATCGGAAACTAGTTAATATTTACGTGTTAGTTGGTATGTATACGGTCAATCGGTCACAACTTCATTCGAATTCAATAAAGACAGAAACGAAAGGTGAATTTCCCCTTAACCAAAACTTCGTTATTTTTGTTCATATTGCAACATATTTTCCAGTCAGGATTGACTCCTCAACTAAGATCGTATATTGTCTTAAATAGAGGGATACTTCTTCAATAGAGGGAATACGTTTTCAATATAGGGAATATATCTTCAATAGGGGAATATGTCTTCAATAGGGGAATATGTCTTCAATGGGAGAAATAGATCTTCAATCGGGGCATATTACTTCAATAAGGGGAATACATTCACAATATGGGGAATACGTCTTAAATAGAGGGATACGTCTTCAATATGGTGAATAGGTTTTCAATAGGTGGAATGGGTCTTTAATAAGGGAAATACGTCTTCAATAGAGGGGATAGGTCTTCAATAGTGGGAATATGTCTTCATTTAATGGAATACATCTTCATTAGAGGGACACGTCGTCTTCAATAGGTGGAATACATCTTCAATAGAGGGATACGTCTTCAATAGAGGAAACCGTCTTCCATAGGGGAATACGTCTTCAATAAGGGAATATGTCTTCAATAAGGGAATATGTCTTCAATAAGGGAATATGTCTTCAATATATATAACGCACTGCTAAAACATCAGAACATCGACATGATCTCCCAAAGAACGTTAATAAACAAAATGTTCATGTCGACACTGTGCTACAAATGCCGTACCTGGACCTTGGCAGAGAATCTAGAACAAAAACTAACTGTGTGCTAAATGAAGTGCCAGAAAATAGCACTGGGTGTAACAAAAGGAAATAGAATAAACAATGAACTATCAGAAATCTGGTGAAAACAATATCCTACAAAGAATACATAGACACACAAAAGATCAAATGCTTCGGCAAACTAATCAGAATGAAATCAGATCGCATTACATCGAAAGCATTCAATAAAAGATCATCTGAATAGAGAAACAGGCGAAGACTCAGGCGAATATTGATAGACTACATTAGATAATGCTATAACACAAAAGCTGCACTATGGCAACACTATTGCATCACAGTTAGCAAAAGAAAGAAGGCGTCCGCTTCCCATGACGCCTAACGGCATACATGGTTGGGACGAGACACGACCAAGAGAAGACGTCTTCAATGGAGAAATACGTCTTAAATAAGGGATTACGTCGTCAATAGAAAGAAAAAAACGTCTTAAATAGGAAGAATGCGACTTCAATAGGAGGATTGTGTCTTAAATAGAGGAAATACGTCTTTCATAGGATAGAGGAACACGTTTTAATATAGGAAATACGTCTTCAATACGGGGAATACGTCTTCACTAGGATAGAGGAACACGTCTTTAATAGAGAAATACGTTTTCAATACGGGGAATACATCTTCAATAGGGTAAATACGTCTTCTATAGGGGGAATTATATAGGTCATGTAAATAGAATTAATGAAAACAGTCTGCCACTAGAAGCATTAAGATTGCAAAAGAAAAAGAGGAAGGCCAAGATTCGCTCTTAGCAGAACAACCATCAAATGTGTATTCCTATGGGTATCAACAAATGAATTACAAACATTAGCATAACGCCGGTCAAATTAGATTTGAAGGTGGCCAAAAGAAGTGCTGCAATGACTCATTAAATATCTAATTGGCAGCCTTTGAAATAGATCAAGATACAAGGGAAGAACTTGCACAAAATAGAGCTACTTTGTGCTCTACGGTAAAAATAAAGGTGCATCATCTTGTGAAAAGAGAAGAAATACAGAAACTCAACAGCAGAGATTAGCTAGAAAGTCACGGGTATACCAAACACCATCTACAGTGTTCATCCCATGCTCGAACTGTCCAAGGACACTTGTAGTAAGAGTAAGGCTTATTAACTATCTACAAATTCATAATTGACAAAGCTGTAATTGAATTTTCGAAACCGGATGTAACAAATGATTATCATCACTTGTGATGGACGAACAACAACAACATCTAACGTATCCCTGAGTTCCGTATCCCATTCTCTGTCTTTCTCATTTCCTATTTCCTTCCAATGTTCTAGAGCCGTGCTTTCTTTCATGAGGCGCAACTTGTTTTTATTAAGTAATTCGAGAATTATAAAATTACCACAATCTTGAAACATCAACCACAATGAAAACCAAAAAGCAAATAATAAATTCAATCTTTATGTCAACACTGTGTTGTTAGTGCAGGGAAATGACAAGTGAAATGAATGTCCTGTTTTTTGTTTAAGGAATTGGTATTGGAGGGGCGAATATTTGTGCCAAAAGGGGTCCATAAGTTAAAGAAGTTTGGGAATCACTGTTCTATATCAACGATTGTCTTGAATGAAGATGAATGTTTCTGGACATTGGCGCAAATAAAACGGCAAATATAAAACCGCATTTCCATTCTCTGGGATACATCCTGCTGGAAATATAGTAGAGCCATTGTCCTGCTAAAAGACAGATCCAGCGGGAGTTTGAGATTGAGCGCTGATAAAGAAGAAGAAGATTGATTTTCATGGGTCTTCTTAATGTGGACCATGTCCATCTGCAATGCAGTTTTTCTAGTTACATCTCTGCAAGCGTCGGTTTATTTCTTTCTAGACGTTTTTCATTTGTGGTCTTAAAACTAAATTATCAGTTAGGATATGCTAGACGTAATATGGCGTACTTAAAACGTATTGTATTCCATCGATACAGTGTGTCTATTCTGTAGATTGTTGTATATTGTATGTATCTCGTATATTGTTGTATTTTTATACTACATAATATTGTTGTATTTTGTATTATGTAAAACTGATATTTGACTATTTGATATTGTAAAAAAAAACCAATATTTATTTAACAATATCAGACATTCCGTGAGTTCATAGCGATATTCATCTTATTAGCAGTCCCTTTCTGCATTAAAACCTGTATATTAGTAGTATGCACCATTTCGTCTGTCCATAAGATGGTATTATTGTTGTTCTATAGGAAGTATAATCTACGATCCATGGCTATGATGACGTGCAGAATACAACCTACGTATTAGACATCTTTCTCTCTTTCCAGAAGATAGTAGTATTGTTGTGCTATAAGAAATATAATCTACGATCCATAAAAAATATAATCTACGATCCATAAGAAATATATTCTACGATGGATGTGACTCACAAGACGAATATGAGTCATACAAAGTCTTCCACAGTAAGTACAAGAATCACATACCTACGTAGTATCTTGTGTTATTGTGTATCTTAGGCTTGCAGCCCTAGAACTATCTGCAATGATTAACTTGTATATAAGTAGCACACAAAGTTAGGTAGTTGGAGAATGGACATACCAGATGAAACTGTCGACAATTATGATATTATCACACAACACATCCAAGGTAGGTCTACATAATATAACATACACAATAGTGGTCCAGTTGAAGAAAAACGGGAAACAGATTCCCAAATGTTTCGACATTCATTAAACGTCTGCTATTCTAGTCATGTAAATTATAATATAACGTAATCTTCTTTATGAATATTTTGAATTCCTCACAATTCTGGGTGAGTTTACATGTCGCAGCCAAGAACACGTATCTATCTATATCTATAATCTCGTAACCCGTCATGGTCTTAGGGGTACCACATTGACAGCTTCAGCAGACAGTCATCCAGCGATTTCTATCTTTAAGGATGCAGATGAGTAAGGAAAATATGTCTTGTCCAGTTTTTGATGTTGTCTATCCATGTTTTTATTTTCTCCCCATCCCTTTGCTGCTTCCACCTTTGACTGTTCCATGTAGTATTATTTTTGACAAGGAATAATGCAATGCACAATCAGACAAGTACATGTGTAAACAATATGAAATATCTCTTATCCATTGTCGTCTTGGACTGCTCTTACCCGTGGTACCAGCAACCATACCTTCCATTATTAATTGTTCCCATGCTGTTATGTCTCTTTATATGGCCACAGGTTTTTTTTAATTTTAGCATTCTTGTTATAGCATTATTTATTAACCACTGCTCCTCGAGGTTTAATGTTCTTATCACTTATGGATTTAATTTTCAATGACTGCTACTTGCATAAAATATATTTTTGTCGCTTATGCCAGCCAATAACATGCCATACTTTGTAATGTCTAATGAATTTGTTTATTCTAGGATGCAAGAAATAAAAACAACCAGATTCTTGAAACAAGACGTTCTTATGTGGTAGCACAATCTACCGGCCTTGATAATGTTCAATTCACAGAACGATACAAGAAATCTGGTCAGTGCAACCACAGATTCTGTCAGCGAAGAACTACTAATAATATTCAACACACTCAATCTGGCAAGTCTGGCTCAGACTGTCTGTTTATTTGGGATTGCATCTAATGTTATAAATATCGTGATTTTCCTGAAACAAGGGTTGAATGATACTGTAAATATTAGTTTAATTGCCCTAGCTATCTCAGATTTGTGTTCACTGGTCACACTTGAGTGGATGTGTTTACTCAATAATCCTCTTTTTATTACAAAAGTACCGTTGATTTTGATTGATGTTCAGCATCTCACTGCAGCCTGGCCTCACGGATGTTTTGTCAGTATCAGCAGTTGTATAATAGCTTACATCACACTTGAGAGATGTCTCTGTGTGGTCCAGCCTTTGAAAATCAAAAGAATCATCACTCCAAGAGTAACTATCATTGTCATCGTCTGTATTTTTATTATAATTTGTCTGTCTCTGGTTCCAGAATACGCTACATGCTACATCGAATGGAAATATGTTCCAGAACAAAATAGTTCCATGTTGGGACTATTTTTTCTTACTGGCAGAGATCAGATGGCAGCTATGAGTTTTAATTTTACTATCGGAACTCAGATGAGTTCTTTTGGAGCCGTCATCATCTTCACCGCAGTTCTTATCATCAAAATGCAAGAGAAAGACAAATGGAGAAAGTCAACAAGTAATTATGGCTCTGATTCATCAAAAGAAAACAACACGAGAAACAAGAGAACAATTAAAATGATAACTTTAGTGGCAGTTATATATTGTATTTGTTTCCTACCTATGCTTTGTACTTTTATAACTATCAATCTCGTGCCAGGTTTCATTGTATTTGAGTCTTATAATAATTCTTTCCTTCTTACCGTTTCGTTTGCCTTTTTGTTGGACTCCATCAACGCCAGCGTCAATGTTTTTGTTTATTATACAATGAGTAGCAAATATAAAACCACGTTTAATTCGTTGATTATTTCCAAATTACGCCAGCTAAGATTTGAGGACTAGGTGTGGGTCGATGTAACACAAATACGAAAATAAATATTGTAACTAAGTAAATGTGTATTAATCAACTAACATCGTAAAGTCCAGACCGATTTGTGTAACAGAAGTCAGTTCATTCCAATTTTTTTTTCATTCCTTGAATGGATACATACAGGTAAAAGAGCAAGGGGTAGACCAAAAGAAACACTCAGAAGAACAATACTTAGAGAAAGTAAAACAATCAATATTTATACTATTCAAGAACTGCACAGAATAGCTTTGAACAGACATAATTGGAGAGATCTGACCTCTGCCCTATGCGCTAACTTCAGCGCAAAAGGACAATGAATGAATGAAGTAAATGTGTGTCATAAAAATCGACCACTAATAACATGATGTAATAACTTTTATATTAATTGAATATGGAAGAAAATTCGAAATAAGATTCTGGTCAGAACATACATATTTCTTCCTTTTATGGTCCATGCTGTGTGGCTTTGGTTATGTCTTTCCACAGCCTTCTGTTTCGTGTGCTGTCAATAGTTTCCTATACCGATGTTCTAGCATGTCACAATGACAGTCTGTCAAGAATTTTCTCTATTGGTCTTCACGTACCACTCTTCAATGTGTCTGTTCAAGCATTTTCTCTATTGGTCTTCACGTACCACTCTTCAATGTGTCTGTTCAAGCATTTTCTCTATTCGTCTTCACGTACCACTCTTCAATGTGTCTGTTCAAGCATTTTCTCTATTCGTCTTCACGTACCACTCTTCAATGTGTCTGTTCAAGAATTTTCTCTATTCGTCTTCACGTACCACTCTTCTTCAATGTGTCTGTTCAAGCATTTTCTCTATTGGTCTTCACGTACCACTCTTCAATGTGTCTGTTCAAGAATTTTCTCTATTCGTCTTCACGTACCACTCTTCAATGTGTCTAATTTTGCGATATTTTTTTTTATCTTTTCTCTTCTTATATATCCAAAAAAAAATGTGTACTATCTTTCTACTGCGGATGAGCCGTATCTTGTCTAGTAACGCTAAGCATGAAAAGCACTTATATTTGCGCTGTACCAATGTGCAGTTAGATCTGGAAAAAAAACTAATTACTGACTACTGTGACGACCGTAATTAGCACATATTCTAAATATAACATCATTGCGTATACATTTTCTAAATATAGTTTGATTTCACGTGCCAATAATATGACGTAAGTGTATTCTCATTAAAATAAAAGCCGTCATATTGGAAAAATTTGCCTACGACAACTAATTGTCATCAACTTATTCGTCGCCCTAATAGTTTATTATACAACTATTACAGCCTAATGTTATCCCTAACCCTAACCAAAAACCATCATAAATCAATCCAAAAACAAACAACTAGAATAACTATACCGTTAAAAACCATCAACCGTGCACACCTACTTAAAAAGTAACGAAATCAACTCACTAAATAACGCATCAATAAACATATATCTGTACACTATATATTTTTAAAATCTCGTTTACATTGCATTTTATGACCTAAATGTATACTATTGCCCCAAAAATTATGTCACATTGTTTACTCTGTGGTTGTTAGAGTAGGCGGGTTCGAACTAAAATATAACCTATTTTTAGTTATTTTACTGTTTAAAAAAATAAACACTGCATTACTCACTTCAAGTGTCTTAAATTATATCTTTTTTTCCTCTTGTTTTTTGTGTTTTTATAAAATTGTGTTTAATGTTAGAGAATAAGAACTAACACAATATGGGCGTCTGCCTGTGAAACTGAAAAATATACGAAAAAATCAATGCCGAAATCTGTGAAAAAGAGACTTGGCTGAACAAATTGGCAATGTGAAACACTAGGAGAGAAATATGTGAATAAATGCATTTGATCTTCTTCTTCTTTCTGTCCTCATGTACCTTTCGGTGTTGAGGGGAGAGGAGTGTACGGTCTTTTGCCCTTCTATTTGCCTCTTCTGCTGTTATATTTCCGAGTGTTAAGTGGTTTTTGGATAATACTTTGCTCTTTCTGTCTGGTTATGTGGCCGTACCATTTAACTTGTTTCTGGATGTATTCTATTGTTCATTTGATCCCTAATTGTTTCCTTAGTGCTTCATTCCTGATTTTGTCTCTCAAGCTTACTCCAATCATAAGTCTCACACATTTCATTTCAGTGGTGTTAATCTTATGTATTGTTCTAGAATCCAATGTCCAAGTTTGACACTGATAACACAATGTTGGTAAGAAAATGGTGTTGAAAAGCGCTTTCTTTTTTTCTAGTGTAATATCTTTGTTTCTTAGTAGAAGTGTTAATTGACCAATGACCTGACAGACCTTATTACATCTTGCGTTTATTTCTGCTTCTTGTTTATTGTCATATCTCAATGTGCTGCCCAGATATTTGAATTAATCTACTTGCTTTAGTTGTTTTATTTGATCTAATAGTGAATTGGAATACTGGAAGTGAAATCTACAAAATTCGTATATAACCAGCAGTAATCCCAAAGAGAACAAGTAACTTCTGGGAAGGAAAAATATAATCTTCTGTCTTCGCATCAACAAAGAAAGCTGAATAATCGTCTAAACGGAATACATTCACATATAATAGGACCAGTCGAAGGAAAAGTCTGAAGGAACTTAGAAGCCTACAAAGTGTATAATAATATTATGTATCACGAGTTCACATCCGTCAGACTTGGTGAATACGCGGACATGGTGCTTACTTTCATCAGGAGGTCAGCGTTACGGGACAGTAAACATATGCTCTCACCATTTCAGACGGCAAACGCATTGTTGTCCGGAGTATATTGACACCCCTGGCAAACTTAAGGGAGAGGGTCAAGTTGGTTGGCCAGGTTTTCTTCTGGTAAAGGTAAAGGTAGGTCCCATGGCATCTGCCATCGGGGATGAAGATAACTCTTCATAACTCTTCATGTACTATGCCGCAGCAACTATTAGGTGGGGTGGCCAGTTCCTTTCCTTGCTGTTTTTTTTACCTTCCCTAACTCATGCGTCAGGTACTCAGTTACAGCTGAGTAGACTGGAGGAGTGGTCGTGTCAAGTGAGAAATCACAACCCGGATTTTTTTTTAATGTCCGGACGTGGTTTCGAACCTGGCACGCTGTAACCAGATGATAGCAAGCAAGCTCACTATCCACTAGGCTACCGCGCTCCTTTCTTCTGGTAGGAGGAAATAAAAAGCAGCAGTGGAGCGAAGGAGGTAGGAATGCAAAGTATATGGGTGAATGTGTAAGTATGATATGTAAAGTATATGGGTGAATGTGTATTTATGATATGTAAAGTATATGGATGCATGTGTATTTTTATATGTAAAGTATATGGGTACACACACATATATATATATATATATATATATATATATATATATATATATATATATATATATATATATATATATCCAGGAATTATACAACACAACAATAACAACAGAATATAGACAAACCAACTCTCACAAAGATATAGAAGCCACATAACCAATTATACTAAATCAAGAAATAGAAGAAGCCTTAAAACATAGCCCAAGTAATAAATCACCAGGAGAGGACGGTATACCAAGCGAAGCAATAAAAGCGTGTAGAAATACAGGAGTACAATGGTTAGTCAGACTTTTCACAATAGCCTGGTCAGAAAGAAAAGTACCAGATGACTGGAAAAAATCAGTAATTGTACCACTATGGAAAAACAAAGGTAATAAGAAAGAGTGTGAATCATATAGAGGCATCTCCTTATTAAGTCACACAGGTAAAATCTACACAAAAATAATAGAACAGAGAATGCGATACATTGCAGAACCACAGTTGAGCCCCTCTCAGTTTGTCTTCAGAAGGGGAGCAAGCTGTACAGACGCACTTTTCACACTGAGACAACTGAGTGAAAAAACAATCGAATACAATCAAGATTTAAACACAGTATTTGTAGACCACGAAAAGGCATTCGACAGAGTAGATAGAAACATTCTATGGGAAACCTTAGAAATGTATAACATCAGAGGACAACTGTTAGAAAACATAAAAGCGATATATCAAAAATGCCAAAGCTCAGTAAGAACAACAGATGGAATGACTGAACCTTTTGAAACAAGATCTGGAGTAAGACAAGGATGCGTACTTTCACTCCTACTTTTCAACATATACATGGACAGAATATTAAAAGAAGCTCATATCAACAAAGAGGAAAACATTGCAAATAAACCTGATGAAGAACTTAATAATGAAATCAATGAACTATTATTTGCTGATGATCAAAGTTTAATATACAAAGATGAGGAAACTTTGCAAAAGCACATCAATGCATTGTTGTTAGTATGTCAGAAGTACAACATGAAAATTAATGTACAAAAAACAGAAGTTATGAAAATTAGCAAGTCTTCAACACCAATGAATATAACAATAGATAACACCAAAGTGAAACAAGCCAAAGAATTTAAGTATCTAGGCAGCATTTTTTCCGAAGATGGAAGACTAGACAAAGAAATAGAAACAAGGTGCCAGAAAGCAAACACAGTGACCAACTTTCACCATTACTTCTTCATTCAAAGATCAAGATGGAAATTAAAAAAAACAAATAATATTTACAATTTTTATACCATCACTGTGCTACCAATGTCAAACATGGTCTTTAACAGCTTCACAGCAAAGAAAAATCGTCACATGTGAAATGAAGTGTCTGAGGAAAGCTGCAATGGTTACCAAACTAGATAAAATAAGAAATGAAGAAATTAGGAAAAGAGTTGGTATAATATCATGTATCGAACATATTGAGAGACAGCAAGTAAAATGGTTCGGTCACCTTATGAGAATGAAGCGAAACCAAATACCAATAAGAGCATATAATACAAGAATATCCGGGCGTAAAGCCAAAGGTAGACCAAGGAAACGGTGGATAGAAAACATTAAGATAACCTTGAACAAACATGGACTAAATGCAACCTCGGCGACACATCTGGCCTTGAAACGACAGCGTAAGATAACACCCCTACGCTTAACGGCAAGTGTGACTGCGATCAACAATCATTCACCTGGGGATAGACAATATATATATATATATAGGACTATGAGTGTGTGTTAAAACCAACCCATTGCTTGATGGAGGAAAAATACTGTTTATGTATATCCACATTGAAGTGTTTGTTTCTTTAATTTACATTTATTTATTTTTTAAAGTAAAAAATAAAAAAGTAAAAGAACTAAAAAATAATTTCCTCCACAGAGTCTACAAGACCATCCAAACATTTAGATGCCAACAGAATATCCACAACCATCTATTTCCAGGAGGAGAACCAAGACCCACCAGCCTAACACCAAACGCACCAAGTACAATAAACAAGTCCTTCTTAGGACTACATCCCAATCCCCCAATATTGTTTTGTCCTTAAAAGGACTCGCAGACCAGACCCCAGGTCAAATCACCAGTCCCTAACAGAATAACCCAGGCCATTGGGCCACAATATACGACGATATAACTAAAGGAAAACTATTCCACGGTTGAAAGAGCCGTGTCTGACTCTAGACAGACAAATCCACCAACTAACAAACAACAACAAACAAGGTTGGCCAGGCTTTCTCATGGTAGGAGGAAAAAGCCACAGTCAAGCGAAGAAGGTAGCAAACAGTATAGGAAACGGGGACCTAGAGAAGTTCGGACAGGAGTTGGACACTAGTTGAAGAGACTAGGAATTCAGGCAGAGGTTCTTGGACTTGACGTTCGGTCAGAGTTCCAAGACTTTGTTCGCACACTTGGTCACATTGGTTTAAGAGACTAGGAACATCGAGCCTGAAACCAGTCAGTCCAGAAACTTGGTTCGGTCACTTGATACATCTTCGAGACTTTACAAGCGCCCCTCGACTTGAAATCCAACTTAGACTCGAGGAAAACAGAAATCGTAAAGAATTAGTAATAATCCAGACGTAGGGTAGTTTGCAGAGATCGTTTAGCAAGTACCAACAAAGATTTAAGTTCCCGTTGGTCTCAAGAATTTTTAGCAAGTACCAGGCCGTAGTGATAGACAATTTATTTTGTCGTGAATAAATTTGTGGACGCTACAATTAATATGATGAAACGTGTGTTTTTGATCTTGCTTCAAGTAGTAGACAACTGTATACGCCTGTGCCACGAGGTGTCAACATAATTAAATAGAGTTCAGTATTAACCACAGGTATGAACATGGCAACAGCTCCAGAGAGTTGCCAGAAAAGTATTGTCTAACACGTTTGCCTGTCGGTCAAACATAATGTGTGCCACTTGGTGACTCGGTCACACTATTCTAACGCACTGACGACTAGCCAAGCCTTCATAAGTGCCACACTGATTGCTATATGACCACGAACGTCCAGTCACAACGCGAATTACTGACCCATGCTGTTGTTCATCACAAATGAAGATGACCATTTGTTACATCCACTTTTGAAAATTCAATTTTAGTTATGTCCTTGATTATGAGTTCGTAGATGGCTAATGAGTCCTATTCGAGCTGTAAATGTCCTTGGACAGTTCGGGCATGGAATGACGTCTGTAGACGGATCTTGGTCTATCCGTGACTTTCTAGCTTGCTCTCCGCTGTTGAGCTGCTGCATTTCTCTTCTTTTCACAAGATGATGCGCTCTTTTTTTATTTTAGAACGCCATGTAGATCTATTTTGTGCAAGTTCTTCCTATGTATCGTGGTCTATTTCAAAAGCTTTCAGTGAGTTCTTTAACGAGTCCTTGTAGCGCTTCCTTTGGCCACCTTGAGATTGTATACCCTTCTCTAGCTCACCATAGAGAAGTATCTTTGGCAGACGATGGTCTGGCATACGCACCAAATGACCTGCCCAACAAATCTGTGTCTGCATAAGGATCGTGTCAATGATTGGGATACCAGCTCTATCAAGTACTGTGGTATCTGGAATCTTGTCTTGCCATCTGATGTTCATAACTTTTCTGAGACAATTATTATTATGATTGAGTTTTTTCACATGACGTCTATACACAGTCCATGTTTCACTAGCGTATAACAGCACTGGAAGTACCACTGCTCTGTAAACTTTCAGCTTAGTCTGTAGATTACATCAATGACCCATACTATACGATCAATGGAGGATGCCATTTTCTATGGTTTGGCCAAACACGTTCAAACAAATTTAAAGTTTCCACGGTGTGCGTGTTTAGTATATTTAATAATTCAGACAGAAGGACACAGAAGAACGATAAACCGTGAGTGTGCAAGTTTATACTAGTAGTCAAAGGGAACAATTAGTCAATTTTTGTGTAAAAGAAGTGAAATCAACCAATCAACTTGCCGATCAATCAGTCAGTCAAGCAACCAATCAATCAACAGAATAATCAAAGCAATAAATTTATCAATCATTTAAGCAATCAACCAACCACTTAATTAACCAACCAATAAATCAACAAATTCCAACACCAATCAATCAATCACCACACGAATCTATAAACTAACCAACCAGCCAACCAACAAAGTAACAAACCTGCGAATCAACCAAGTAGCCAGCCAGTCAAACACGAAAGTCCTTAAAACACGAATGCGGAAGAAGAAACAAGCTACAAATGAGAATGTAAATGCTACATCTATTCTACATTAATGCATGGTTCAGAAACATGGACAATAAATAAAGAACTAGAAGACAGAAATGATGCTGTCGAGATGTGGATATATAAAAGAATACATTCTTAAGATTAAGATTTAATTTAGAAAAATTGAAAGATCCAGAAATAGCAGAGATATTTGAGGCAACAGTAGGAGGAAAATTTGCAGCTCTAAACCTTGTAAATGAAGATGTTAACTCTCTCACAGAAACCATGAATGGAACTTTATTAGAATCAGCAACATAAATACTAGGGACAAGAAGAATAACACACAAACCTTGGGTAACAGATGACATCCTAAAATTGTGTGACGAACGGAGGGAAATGAAAAAGATTAAGAAAGAGGCCCCTGAAATGTCAGGGCAATATAGCAAAATAAGCAGAAACATCAGAAGGAAAATGAAACAAGCACAAGAAGTGTGGCTAGAGGAACAATACGAAACCATCAATGAAGGTATTTAACACGGAGACAGTAAGGTAGCATACGACACTCTAAGAAAGATAACAGCCAAAAAGACCAACTATATCTACAATACAAAACAAACACGGAAAGATACTCAATGAAACAACAGATATAGTGAAAAGATGGACAGAGTATTGCAAGGAGCTGTATAACTGCAAGTGTAATCCTGACTACATGATATTACAGAATTCTGAACTAAACAACAGAGAAATAGGAAATGCAGAAATTCTAGTAGATGAAATAAAAGAGGCCATATGAACATTGAAAGGAGGGAAGTCACCTGGTGTAGACAACATTCCAGCAGAATTGTTGAAATACGGGGGCATTAATGTGGTATTATGACCAAAATATGCTAAAATATATGGAGCACAAAACAATGGCCCACTGAGTGGACACAATCACTAATAATACCAATTCTCAAGAAAGTAATGTTGAAAGTGTGTACAAATTACGTGATCTATACCACAACTTCATGGACTTTACAAAGGCCTTTGACCGTGTTTGGCATGATGGTATGTGGCACATACTGAGGAAATTTAATTTTGACACCACAATTATAGACATTATTGAAGCTCTGTGCAAAAATGCAAATAGTGTTGTCTTGTCAAACAATACAATTGGAGAGTTCTTCAAAAACAAATATGGGAGTTCGACAGGGGTGCATAATGCCCCCAGTACTTTTTAACATATACTTAGAGCACATCATACAAGAGACATTACATGGTTACAACACGTCTATATCGATCGGAGGTCGCCCTATTTGCAACTTGCGTTTTGCTGATGATATTGATCTTTTTGCTGGGTCAGAACAATCATTGCAAGAATTAACATCAACGTTGGAAAAAGTTACCAGCAAGTACGGAATGGAAATCAATACAGATAACAGCAAAATCTTGGTAAACAGCAGAGACACAGAAAACCAAACTAATATCATGATGAATGGACATAAGCTTGAGGAGGTGAATACCTTCAAATACCTCGGATCCAGTATATGCAGCGATGGTAAATGCAAAGCAGAAGTAAGAATAAGGCTGGAGATGGCTTTAGCGTCCTTTTCAAGGCTAACTGTGATTTGGAAAAGAAACATCAGTGTTGGAGTAAAAATCAAACTGTATAAGTCGCTGGTGCTTTCTGTTGTGTTGTATGTTTGTTAGAGTTGGACACTCACTGCGGACATGGAGAGAAGATTACAGGCTTTCGAGTACAAATGCTACATAAGAATTCTACGAATTTCCTATAGGGAACATAAGACCAATGTGTACGTAAGAAATTAAGTAGAGATGTGTGCAGTGTTCAGGAGCCATTGCTTTCAATAGTGAAACGACGAAAACTAGCTTGATTCGGACATGTATGCAGGCACGATTCCATGTCAAAAACAATACTGCAGGGAACTGTTGAGGGTGGAAGAAGCAGAGGAGGCCAAATAAAGTCATGGACAGACAACATCAAGGAATGGACAGGACAAGATATTTTCACACTCATCCGCATCGCTGAGGATAGAATTCGCTGGTACACTCTGTGTGCTGAAGCATCCAATGTGGTACCCCTACGACCCTGAAGGGTTATGGGTTTATTGATTGATATTGATTGATATAAAAGAATAGGAATAACTACATGAAAAGAGAAGAAAATAAAGAGGTTCTAATAACACATCATATGACGAAAGAATTATAAAAAGAAATAAAGATCGAGCAAATAAAATATTTTGGACATATTAAAAAACATGACACCTTGTTGAAGACGTTAATTGACGGTAAAGTTGAGGGAAGGTGAGCAAGAATTAGGCTGAGATACAAGTGGGGGAGAAACATTACAAGATGGACATATTATAGTCTAGCAGAGTGCACCGTCAAAGCAAGGGACAGGGAATGTTGGTCTGTTGCGGCTAACCTTCGTTGCGGAGACGGCACTTAATGATGATGATTGTTACTGTGTGTAATTCTTGCATGTTCTTGACACACATAGCCATGCCCGCTGTGATGGTTGTTCTGCCATAGTCTCTCTTGGTCTTCATTTTTTCTTTTATGAAAAGAATCTGACATCCATTGTAATGTTTGTAGTGACACTGTTTTAATTCCTTCTAGATACATTTTTAATACAAATCCATCGTTTTCGTCTTATTGTCGTAGAAAAATATTGTGATATTGTGTCTTTTCTTACTTGCTTGTTTGACTTGAATTATTTCCAATATTTAAGTTTTTTTAGACATTTTGTTCAAATGAATTAAATTTCTCCGGTGCTTTTGTTTTGTTTTGTTTTCCAAATTTCGCAACCATATGTTAATACATATATTATATTGGAGTTTAATAGTCGTAGTAAGGATTATTTACTTTTTACTTTTTTTTTATTTCGAGACAATTGTTAGGAGGTTACACACTCTTGATGCCAACGCGACGTTTGATGAAATCTCTTCTATTGTATCTCTAACTATTTCAACTTTAATTGCTATTTATATTATTGATAGCTGATCCCTTTTTAATGTTATATGTTATACGCATAATTTAATTATAATAAAGTCGAATATCTTAGGCTTCATTGACGTAATTGTGTGAACAAGTTTAAAACTAAAAATATAATTTAGTCCAAAATAATCACTTGTTGAAGAAGCTCATAAAGAACTTTTGAATATGACAGAAGAGGCTGGACAAGTTTGAGCAGAACTGGGAATATGACAGTGAGGACAACGTTATGTAAAGGACACTACTAGGTAGTTGAGGAATCAGTGAATATCTCTTGTCTTTTCTCTGCTTATTCTGTGAGGCGTCGTAGGGTTGAATGACGATCAGTTTTCGGACAAGTTTTGTCGCTTGATACTGTGCCGTGTCAGAATGTCGGTAACTACTTCAATCCACCTTCATGTTGGTCTTCCTCTGTATCTTGCTGTTTCCATTTTCATGTTGTATGCTCTTGCCGCTATCAGTGAATATATATATTTATATTTCATCTGAGCATACATTATACAAGTGAAATAATGTTTTCGTATTAGTTCTTACACATCAAACCGCTCATTTTGTCATCTCTTTTAGTTCAAATAAATCAGCAAATATTCTATCTTAAAAATATCATGATGATACAGTATATAATATGTAGTAGTAATAGTTGTAGTAGTAATATTTGTAGTAATAGTAATAGTTGTAATAGTAATAATTGTATTAGTAGTAGTTGTAGTAGTAATAATTATAGTAGTAATAATTGTAGTAGTAATAGTTGTAGTAGTAATAATTGTAATAGTAGTAGTTGTTGTAGTAATAATTATAGTAGTAATAGTTGTAGTAGTAATAATTGTAGTAGCTATAGATAATTGTTGTAGTAATAGTTGTAGTAGTGATAGATAGTTGTTGTAGTAATAGTTGTAGTAGTAATAGTTGCAGTAGTAATAATTGTAGTGGTAATAATTGTTGTAGTAATAGATAGGTGCTGTAGTAATAGTTGTAGTAGTAATGAATGTAGTAGTAATAAATGTAGTAGTTATAATTGTAGTAGTAATAATTGTAGTAGTAATAGATAGGTGGTGAGTAATACTTGTAATTGTAAGAATTGTAGTAGTAATAATTGAAATAAAACTACTCCTATGATAATAGATGACTTCGAAGTGAAATGCTTGAGTCCCGAGAATACCATGGACAGTAAGAAAGACGAACCAAGATGTGCTAAGAGAAATCAACGTTCAAGAAGGCTGGCTTTTAAACACGAAGGAAGTTCAGTTGTGTTGGTCATGTGAAGAGACACGATAGCATGGAAAGAGTGTTTTTGGAGTGTTGTGATAGAAGGCAGTAGAGACAGAGGCCGACCAAGAGGTCGCTGTACAAGAGATAATTCAGTAATGCTTGCACATGTTGCTAGAGTATGCGGGACAACTTGCTAGAAACCGCGGGAATTTCAGGAGATTCATAAGGAAGACTACGTTTTGGAAAAATATGTTACATGATACACAGTAATAATTGTAGTAGTAATAGTTGTAGCAGTATTAGCTGTAGTAGCAATAATTGTAGTAGCAATAATTGTAGTAGTAATAGTTGTAGCAGTAATAGTTGTAGCAGTATTAGCTGTAGTAGCAATAATTGTAGTAGTAATAGTTGCAGTAGCAATAATTGATATCCCAGATATATCAGTTGGATGACATAACATAAATAATTTGAGACATGCGGATGAAACTGGATTGTTAAAACCTTCAAGATTTAATTAATGTAATTGAAAAAGTAAAGAGAAAGGCCTCTTTCTAAATATAAAGAAAATAGAATAACGATTATTTCAAAGAAACAAAATACCACACCTTCATTTTCAAAGGAATGATATGGTATTAAAACAGGTTCACCAATTCAAATATTTAGGCACAACGATTACAGCAGACGGAAACAGTTCAACAGAAATAAACAGAATAAGGTAGGCAAAAACAACAATTAGAAAAAAATGAAAAATATATTGTGTAATATGACTTTGACATTAAAGGTTTGTTTATTTGTTTTGCGTTCGCTCCATTGTAACCAGCACGGATATCCGTGCGATTTTCACCGGGAGCGTGATTACGTTGTGCCACCGTTATGCGCCTTGTAGGTCTAGCACATCCGATTTCGGCATGCCTTGACAATTCGGATGGGCTACCCTAGCCTGTGACAGCCTCCATATCTGTCTCTAGGCATGACATTAAAGGTGAGGAAGAGAGTTCTGCAGTGCTATATAACTCCTATACTAACATATGGATGCAAGTCTTGGTCAATAAATAAACAGGATAGTGGGAAATTAGAGGCAGTAGAGATGTGGTTCTACAGAAGAATGATGAGAATACCATGGACTGCTAGAAAAACTATTGTCGATGTATTATTTCACTATATCAAATGCGAAACGGAGCTAAATCAATAATATAAGAAAAATTTTAATATTTTGGCCACTTCATTAGATAGGGAGGTTTCGAGAACATAGTCACAACAGGCAAGATTGAAGGTAACAGAGATAGAGGGTGACAATATTAGAGAAAATATTAGACAGTTTGACAACCTGGCAAGGTAGGGAAACAACAACGATCTTGATACGTAATGCCAGAAGGCATGGCACCTGAAGATGATGAATAACAATTATTGCAGTAATAATTTTAGTAAGGAACTTGAAACCCGAAAGACGATGAACTATGTCTGAAAATTCACTATCGATTGAACAGCTCAGTGATTGCCTCGGGTTAGTCTCAGTTTGCCGCGCAAATTCCGGCATTCTGGCCGGGAAAAAGCTCGAGCTCGATTTCTTGGAGAAAGTAAATGTCGTAACAAGGTTTCCGTAGGTGAACCTGCGGAAGGATCATTATCTGTCTCGTCCACAAACTCGCAGTCGCAACCCGGCAGGCGAATGTAGACAGAAGTCTTCCCACCATGTGCACACGTCTTGTTGCACGAAGGACCACATGAAGAGTTGCCACTGTCGACCGACCGCTACCCTTTTTCGGGATACGTAGTCCTCAATACGACTAACGATGACGTCTTGAGTCGTAGTTGTTGCTCGCCGGGTCGTCAGGCTCCAAGAGTGCCTGAAATGATTGCCCTAACCGGGATGGCCAAGTGCGGAGCATGAGCGTGCCATCCGCGTTTGCTGGTTGTGTCAACTTTGACTGGGCTTCAAAAGGGAAGAGGAAGATAGGGTTCCTAAGCGCAATGTTCCTGAGCTCTCGGGATACGTCGCGGGTGCTCCTGTTGCAGCAGGCCGCGAGGCTTAAAGAGGTCGGTCTAGGCAGGGCGATGCTTTGACCATCCCGTCCTTTCCCTCTCTTGTCAACATTTTTCCCCCTGCAAATTTTTCCCTATCTATCTAAATATATATATATCATTATAGCTATATATACTGTTAAAAAAAGAGGCTACGCCCATCTGAGTGTCTTCGAGTCAGAAGCAATGGCATCCTCGTTTGGTAGAGCAGAATTACATGGCGGCAAATTCTTCTTTCTTGCTGGAAGAACGATAAATGTTGCTGTCCCTGTGGCTAGTGAAAACTCCATGGACTCTCGAAGATCACGACAGATCTCCGTGGCCTCAATCGGATTCATATGTCCATATTTAGTCCGCAAGGAGAGGCCTTCTAGTGCGTCAGTATCCAATCACTACCACCACCAGCACACACTTCTAGGCTAAAGATTTCATCGTTCTAAAGTCAGATATGTTGAACCATCGGCAGTGATAGTACATCTGTCATTCCCTGTCAACTGTGAGTATGCCACAAAAGAACAAAGGTGCAATGTCCGTTAACCTGCATCTCTTAGTCAACCGTTGGTATTAGTTTAGAGAAGACAAAAGTAAGAAATTGAGACAAGATGTGACAATAATGATTCTTTTCACATGTGACAGAATGTCAGCACATATCCCAACTTTCCTTAGTCGCCTTCAAGGACATGCCTGAAAAGAAGACAGTGGCTCTATTCCTCTTTGCACACTCAACGAGAAGTCGAGGCCCTGGTTCCCATATTGACGGATACTATAGAAGACAGCAAATGTTGAGAACTGACTATGAGAATGTTATCTATCAATCTATTATTAATCTATACATCTATCAATCTATTATTGATCTATAGATCTATCAATCTATTATTGATCTATACATCTATCAATCTATTTATCTATCTATATATTGATCTATATCAATCTATCGATATATGTCTATCTATCTATAAACCTATCTATATATCAGTCAGTCAGTATTTTTTTTACCTATCTACCAATCAATAATCAATAAATCCATCAATCAGTCAGTCTGTCTCTTTATCTATCCATCTATCCATCCATCCATCAATCGAACTATCTATCCAACTGTCTGTCCAACCTTCTGTATAACTTTTTGTCTATCTAATCTTTCTACTATCCATGTTCCTTCAACTCCAAATTTGGTGAGTAGTGCAGAAACCAGTGATTTCCAGTTCGAGCGTATGATGCTGCAGTATGTAGTTCTTGCATGTTATTGATAAGAATCATAGTCATGCGTCTTTGATGGTTTTTCTGCGAAAAGTCTTTCGTGTTGTTCCTTGAAGCTGGTACCCATTTTAATGCTTGTAATGGAAGTCTTTTCTGCGAAAAGTCTTTCGTGTTGTTCCTTGAAGCTGGTACCCATTTTAATGCTTGTAATGGAAGTCTTTTCTTATTTATTTGTAAGTAATTTCTAAGTACATGTCCGATATATACATATAGTACAAACAATTCATTCATTTATTCATTTTTCTTTTGGGCTGAAGTTAGCGCAGAGGTCAGATCTCTCCAATTCTGTCTGTTCAAAGCCATTCTGTGCAGTTCTTGGATAGTATGCATATTGATTGTTTTACTTTCCCTAAGTATCGTTCTTCTTAGTTTGTTATAAAAGGATACTCTATACAGGTATTCTACTGTACCAGGAAAGAAATAAACATAATCTCGTCAAGATTATATAGACAGACAGCGAACCAAGTGGTTTGACCACCTCATGTGAATAGAACTAATGCATCCAGCTCTACATGCATAAAACAGTATACGATCGGGCTACAAGGCAGGAGGAAGAACAAGAACTAGATGGGTGAAGATAATCAACGCTTAAAGAGACACTGATTGACCATGGCAACTCCAAGACAAACACCTCCAACCCTCCCCCCATCCCCACCCCGACACACGTGGAAATGATGATTAGATAGATGTCAAAAATGATCTCTCCATAATCAACATTCAGATTCATTATTTGTCAGTGTTTGATATGAATTTGAAGCATGGACACTAAATGAAACAGTGATCAAGAGAATAACATCATTTGAATTAAAGTGCTACGGAAGAGTTTTGAGAATACTGTGGGCCGCTACGAAAACAAACCAGGAGGTGTTATGAACAATTAATGTACAGGATCATGAAGGCTGGCTTCTGAAAGCCATATTTTTAAAAACAAGTTAGTTTATTTCGGTTACATTAAGAGACAAGACGGCATGGAGAGAGTGCTACTGTTGGGGATGATGGAAGGCCGGTGGCATAGCGTGGGTCAATGGCGCCCGGGGAGGAATCATAATTTTCTGCCCTAGTGACATAAAAAAATAAGTCAGTGATTGTAAAAACTAGACGAAAATAAGGTTTTGAAAACATATTCTATCTATCTATTCGCTGAAGCCCTTTGTTGCCTTTCGGCGTCAGGGATAGAAGAGTTTTCTGGAGACGGTCCTCTTGTGTGCTGAATATATTGTGGAATTTTTCGCCTCTTTTATTTCACTGGTCCATCGTTTTCATGGTCGGCCTCTAGGTCTGCCTTCACTGTATCTGTGTATCATAGCTTGCTGTGGTATGCTGCATGATGGTAGTCTGCTGATGTGTGCAAACCATTTGATCTGTTGTCTCTTGATGTATTCTAAGATTGGGGTGGTGCCGGTTTTTTGGTCGGATGTACTCATTCCTCACCCTGCCTCTTACCGATATTCCTAGGATTCTGCATAAGCTTGCCATGTCAGCTGTCACAAGTTTACGTTTGTCTTGCGATGTTGTTGTCCATGTTTGGCATTTGTAGAATAGCATTGGCATAATAATCGTTTTGAATAGTGTTATTTTGGTGTTTAAATCTACATATTTGTTTCTGAAGATTGGTGTCATTTGCCCTAGGGCTTGGTATGCTTTACTACATCTATTGTATTATATGTATATTATATATTATATTAGGAATATTATATATATTATATAATATATATTATATATATTATTATTATATTAATCTTATTAAACATATTAGGTACATAAATAAAAATACATTATCATTTAACTTTTCGAGCCTTAAGAGTGGCAAAATTGTTTATGACGCCGTCAAAATTAATTTTTCCGTGATGCTTTGTACTACTGACAAAATGGCTAAATTACTCAATCTTGTGGTGTACCTCATGTAATACCATGTGGACATGGTATACCTCAAGTAATTTTAAAAAAAAATAATTTTGAGAAACTTTGTTCACATGCTGCAGTGCCGATAGCTATTGTTAAAAATATGCGAAACATTATCACGATATTCTGCACGCTAATACCATAGTTGCATTGCTGGATAAACTCCAGAATCTCGAATGATCCCTTCATAACTTTATCGTAGTATTTTGCATGAGATACAGCGATGAAATTGCGTAACTCTCTCTTGCGATTTCAAACTCTTTCACATCAATGTGAACTCGATTCCATAATCCAAGGACGGCCAAAAATGACAAAAGCCCACCGTCTGATCTTGTCACTGCATTTTCTTTTATGTTCTACAAAAGTGATTCCAGGACTTCAATAATCTCATTATAATGGATCTTCATGGTCGCTATGGCTTCGTACTTTGCACTCCAGCGTGTTTCAATAAAGCGTTTGACACCTTGATCGGCAATGTCGGTAAGAAATTTCCAACAGTGAGTGGAAGACGAAAAATAATTTTAAAATCTATCCATAGTACCAAAAAAAAAAAAAAACGTAAGTGTTTCCACTGCTATTGACATTGCGTGTACTCCCACCAGATTCAAAGTATATCTTTCTCTTAAAAGTAAGCTTAATTATCAAGTTTTATTTCTCATATAACTTATTATTTGTACATTTTACCGCTTATAAAATATTTTATATATAAACTTAAATAACACCATAAACACCAACCATCTGCACTTTTCCGGGTCCATTTTATTGCTTTATTATTTGAAGACTACTATTGGGAATGGTTTTGTTGTAATAATTATCATTGTCAAGAAAGGAATTTTTAATTTAGTAGCTAGATATTTAGTTTTTGAAAACTTGCCTCCTTCCCGTTGATGCCGTCCGGGGCGGTCCACACCTCCGCCCCCTGTACTACGCCACTGTAGAAGGGAACAGGAGCAAATTCCGCCTAAGACGACGTTGAACACAAGACTTTCAAGAATGCCTGCGCATGTCACTAGAAGAAGCAGGACAACTTGTTCAAGACCGCGGAGAATTCAAGAGATGATAGGTAAGACTACGCTCTGGAAAGAATATGTTACCTGATGATTTGACTGAACTGGGACACACAGTTTGGTGCATTCTTGTCTCACAGTAGAATTTCTTATTGTTTTTATCATGCCATTGCTTTTTCCATTACGTCAGACTTTTCAGAATTTTCCTGAAATTATCTCTGAAATGTTGGAGAAAATCGTAATCTCAGTGTCTGGAAGAGATTTTAACTAAATGTCTAAGGACTTCGACACGATCCGGAAATTATAGTAATCAGTTTCTCAAGTGTGAAAATTACTCTCAATTCATTGAAATCGTATTATATAAATCAACTAGCACCACATGTCAGGCAGGTACGATATTAAAATAAATTATTCACAAAATTGATCATAGCTTACAGCTAACGTGGAAATAACAATAGACATGTACTCTCAAAATCACAATTTAAGCCAGTGAGATTATTGCGTTTTCCAATAATAAGATAGTTGACACACTAAATACTGTCAATTTTCTTTCATAAATCTGAAACATAATTACACACGCATAATTACATATAATTTAAAAGAAAATTAGCTGTGGTCTTATCATTTAGAAAACTATTAAACATAGGTGTTCATTAATGACAGCTAGTAAGTATCTGATTGTCCCGTTTGCAGTCCTCCATATTTTTCATTCCTTACAACTGTATCGCCCATGTACGACTGGATCAGCAAACAACTAAAATTTCAGTTAGGATATGCTAGACCTAATGTGGAGCAACTAAAAACGTATTGTACTTCATCGATCCGGCGTGTGTATCCCGTATATTGTTGTATATTGCGTGTATTCCGTTTATTGCTGCATATTCTATGTATTCCGTGTATTGTTGAATATTGTGCGAATTCGTATATTGTATTATATTGCGTGTGCTGTATATTGCGAGTATTCCGTGAATTTGCTCAACGTAAAACTGATGTTTGACTATTTTATATTTTTTTAATCACATTTATTTATCAAAGATAGTCCTTGAATTGTGAGCAATATTAATCTTACTATCAGTTCCCTTTCCCACTACAACCTGTATATTAGTAGTAGGCACCCTTTTGTCTTTCCAGAAGATAGTATTATTGTTGTGCTATAAGAAATATAATCTATGATAAATGTGACTCACAATACCAATCTAAGTCATAAAGAGTTTTCCACAGTAAGTGCATGCTTCAAAGACCTATGTAGCTTTTTGTGCTATTGCTTGTCTTCTTAGACTCACAGTCCTAGAACTATCTGCTATGATTAACTTGTATATACGTAGCACACACAGTTCGGCAGTTGGAGAATGAATATTATCAGATGACACTTTCGACAATCATGACATTATCACACAACACATCCAAGGTACTCTTACATCATAACATACACAATAGTGGTCCAGGTAAAGAAAAGCGGGAAACACATTCTCCAAAGTTTGGGCATTCATTAAACGTCTGCTACTCTAGTCATGTAAATTTTTGTATAACGTAATCTTCTTTATGATTGTTTTGAATTCCTCACAATTCTGGGCCAGTTGACTTGTCGCAGTCAAGAACATGTATCTATCTATATATATATAATCTCGTAAACCTTCATGGTCTTAGGGGTACCATATTGAATGCGATTTATATCTTCACCGTTGTAAACGAGTTAAGTAAAATCGTGTCTTGTCCAGTCTTTTATATTATCTGTCCATACTTTTATTTGTCCTCTGCTTCTTTCACCTTCGTCTTTTCCACTCAGTATTGTTTTTGACAATGAAACATACAATGGATAATAAGACAAGTACATTTGTAAACAATCTGACATATCTCTTATCCAGTGTCCTCTTGTCTATTAGTTTTCCCATGCTGTTATGTCTCTTTATATGGCCAAAGTTGTTATTTTATTGTAGCATTCTTGTTATAGTATTGTTTATGAAACTTCTCGACGTTTAATGTTCTTATCACTTATGGATTAATTTTTCAATGACTGCTACTTGCATAAAATATATTTCTGTCCTCTATTCTGCCAATAACATGCCATACTTTGTAATGTCTACTGAAATTGTTTATTCTAGGATGCAAGAAATAAAAAGGACCAGATGCTTGAAGAAAGACGTTCTTATTTGGTAGCACAATCTACCGGCTTTGCTAATGTCCAATTCACAGAACGACACAAGAAATCTGGTCAGTGCAAGCACAGATTCTGTCAGCGAAGAACTACTAATAATATTCAACACACTCAATCTGGCAAGTCTGGCTGGGACTGTCTGTTTATTTGGGATTGCATCTAATGTTATAAATATCGTGATTTTCCTGAAACAAGGGTTGAATGATACTGTAAATATTAGTTTAATTGCTCTAGCTATATCAGACTTTTGTTCCCTGGTCACACTTGAGTGGATGTGTTTACTCAATAATCCTCTTTTTATTACAAAAGTGCCGTTGATTTTGGTAGATGTTCAGCATCTTACTGCAGCCTGGCCTCACGCATGCTTTGCCAGAATAACCAGCTGGCTAACAGCTTACATCACCCTAGAGAGATGTCTCTGTGTGGTCCAGCCCTTGAAGATAAAAAGAATCATCACTCCAAGAGTGACTGTCTGTGTCATCGTCTGCATTTTTATGATAATGTTTTTATCTCTGGTTCCAGAATACGCTACATGCTACATCGACTGGAAATATATTCCAGAACAAAATAGTTCCAAGTTGGGATTATTTTTTCTACCTGGCAGAGATAAGATGGCAGCTATGAGTTTCAATCTTAGTATCGGAACTCAGATGAGCTCTTTTGGAGCCGTCATCATCTTCACCGCTATACTTATCACCAAAATGCAAGAGAAAGACAAATGGAGAAAGTCAATAAGTAATTATGGCTCTGATTCATCAAAAGAAAACAACACGAGAAACAAGAGAACAGTTAAAATGATAACTTTAGTGGCAGTTATATATTGTATCTGTTTCTTACCAGCACTTTGTACTTTTATAACCATCAGTCTCATGCCAGGTTTCATTGTATTTGGGACTTATAATAATTCTTTCTTCCTGGCCTGGTCGTTTGCCTTTTTGTTGGACTCTATTAATTCCAGTGTAAATGTTTTTGTTTATTATACAATGAGTAGCAAATATAAAGCCACGTTTCATTCGTTGATTTTTTTTAAATCAGGCAAAATATTTAAAGAGAAAGCACGTTTAAATAATTGAAATAAAGAATTACCAAATTGCCAGCTAAGATTTGAAGACTAGATGTGGGTCGATGTAACATAAATACGAAAATAAATATTGTAAATAAGTAAATAAGCGTTATAAAAATGTAGCACTAATAACATGACGATAATAACTTTTATATTAATTGAATATGGAAGAAAATGATTAACTTTTCGTTATAAAATTTTCGTCAGAACAAATACATCTCTTCGTCTTATGGTCCATGACGTGTGACTTTGTTTATGTCTTTCCACAGTCTTCTGTTTCGTGTGCTGTCAATCATTTCTATATCGATATTCTGGTATGTCACAATTCCTGGCTGTCAAGCATCTTCTCTGTTGGTCTTCACCACTCTTCAATTTGTCTGTTGTCGCGATATGTTCGATCTTTCATCTTCTCATGTATCCACACCATGTGGACTGTATCTTTCTGCTGCGGATGAGCCGTATCTTGTCTAGCAATAGTGGGCATGAAAAGCACTTATCTTTGCACTGTACCAATGTGCTGTTAGATCTGAATAGAACTAAGACACCGCCTACTGTGACGACCAACGGTTGCACATATTCTAAATACAACATCATTTGCTTATACATATTCTAAATATATAATTCAAAATCAATCTATGCGGATCATCCTTGCGTGCACAAGGGAGCACTCTGTGTGGCTATGATATTTTTTCTTCATTTTCTGAGCATATCTCATAGAATTGATATGTGGCGTGCCCGTGCATACCTCAGAGTGAGTTCTGACATAGACCACCCACTACACAGCGATGGCCCTCGTGTGAAGGGAAGCAGGTTCAAGAGAGGGAAATCGTGGATGAATCGTGATGAAGATACCGTTAAACATATCTGCGCTGCAGAAGACATAACTCCTGGCGAGGAATCTATTCCTACGGTCTTTCAAGAGGCAGTCTAGACCGTCATTACACTCAATAGAGAGTGCGGGGAACGCAGCCCCGTGAGCGTGGATGTTGAGGTCAATGCACTAATCTGTGACAATATCGATGGTACAGATGTTGTGATTTACTCGAAGTGGTTTGTCATCCGTCACCAGCGATGCGAATGGGCCTTTACTTCCAGATCAAAAGGAAGAACAGTACATGAAGCCAGTGGTGTCTTTACTGCAGCAACAAGCATCCTAACAATGGAAGTATTCGCCGTAACGCAGGCACTTAACTGGCTGGAATCGCAAGCCTATTCCCATGCATGCATACTAAGTGATTCACTGAATATGATTCAGAAAATTAAAACAGGTGATGTACGTAGTGAATGGGTGGAGTCATTAGAGAGAGCTAAAATGCGGTCACCAGTACGAAAACTAACGCTTATTTATGTCCCAGGACACGTGGGCGTGGATGAACGAGCAGACCAATTAGCTATCCTCACCACCACAAGAGACGGTAAGCCTATGAACCGAACAGACATACTTATTTCTTTTCGTGAGTCCTCACGATCAGAGGATTTTGAGATGAATGAGCATGAGTCATTTACTGAGAGATTTACTGAAGCGAAGATCTGAGCAACTATGGACGTGTCTGGTGTGCGAAGAGGACAATCAACAGACCTAATACCTAATTCTAAAAATAGTTTGATTTCACGTGCCAATAATGTGATGTAATTGTATCCTCATTTTTAAAAAACAACCGTTGTAGTGGAAACTAATTGTCAGCAACTTATTCACCGCCTTGATAGTTTATTCTACAACTAATACAGCCTAATCTTTACCAAAATCCATAATAAATCAATTCAAAAACAAAAATCGAAAACACCACTACCGTTAAAACAATCAACAATGCACACCTACTAAAAACTAATGAAATCAGCGCGCATGAGGATGCGTCTGTGGGTCTCACCAATGGCTCACTAGACAAACCACCCATGCAACAGAAAACCTTAGTAGATGACATGTCTTTATATTGAGATTATCTTCTTACAGAAGTTTCATGGCACGTCATCTATACCATACCGTAGTCGTAACCTTCGATCACAGTTACCATCTTGTTCCGACAAGGCGACGTTGTGTTTGAACTAGGACGGGCACGGTGTGGGTGGGCGGAACAACAAATCAACCTGTCGCAAGGGCCAGAGTTGTGCCCTGATGTCGACGTCTGTTTCGGCGACATTAGACTCGAAACACCTTCGAGTTGGATGGCTGCTGGAACAGAGGGCGGAGCACTTATGGGAATGCCCCACGTGCTGTGAGACCAGTTTTCTAATCAAGAATCAAGAATTTAATTCAGCGCACCAAGTAACAAATCAATAAACATATGTCTAAACACTATACAAAATCTCGTTTACATTGCATTTTATAACCTAAATGTATACTATTGCCCTAAAAATTATGTCACATTGTTTACTTCTGCGGTTGTCAGAGTAAGCACAGACAGTAAGTAAGACATAAATAAAATATAACCTATGTTTAGTTATTTTACTGTTTAAAAAATAAACACTGCATTACTTATTCAAAGTTTCTTTAATTATATCTTTGATGTTTTCTTTTTGCTTTTATGGTTTAAAAAAAAATTGTGTTTAATGATAGAGAATAACGCACGTGTGTTGCCGGGGCCTGAAAGGGGAGCAAAGAATAGCAGCACTGTTTACCTTCCACGAATGTCGTAAAAGGCGACTACGGAGGTTATGGGATGGAGTTGGCTGTCCCATCCCATATAGGGTCAGTGATCCAAAGCCATGCTGAAGTCGGATGTGTCAGGCCGAAATGCGCAAATTTTGCAGCAATGCTGTAAACCAAGACACAACGCATTCCGTTCTCCGGACTACATCCTGCTAATCTGTAGGAGTTTGACCACTCAACCACCCAATCAACTACTTAATTAATGAATCAATCAATAAATCAACACATTTTCTAACAAATCAACCAACCACCAAACTAATCAATGAACTAACCATATTGCCAACCAAGTAACAAACCCGCAAACCAGACAATCAGCCAGCCAGTCAACCAAGCACCCGCACCCGCATGAAAAGAATCGATGGCAGGACAAAATAGGTGAAAACTCCACAAAACTATGACCATCCCATTAAAGACTTTCTAACACAATTAACTAGGATGCCATGCGTTAGTTTTTAAAATTGTTGTTAGGATTTCGGTTTGTCACTATTTACATACTTGGAATTGCATGCCAAAAATAGCTAAAGCAACTCCAAGTATATAAAAAGTGACCAATCTAAATCCAAACACGTGTCCCTGTTCACGTGACAATTCTCGGTCACGTGACAATTCTAGGTAACAGGTCTTACATGAAATCGGTTGTGACAAAACTGTCCAGGTGGTCAGAGGTCGCTGAACTGAAATAGATGTCAGATGATTTATACTTGCATCTGACGAAGATTATATTTAGCGTGCCTATAGACCTGAAGATTGAATGCGACCAAATGATTTTCTTCAGTGGCCCGACACATCCGTCTTCGATCGGTTTTCCTTGGTTAAGCTACGGCTAATTTTACAGCGTAGAATTTCCTAGCAAAGAGACAACCAAAAGGCAACAACAGGGAATGTCTACCCTTAGACAAAAAGTCTGTGACTGCGTGCGAGGCAGATGAATCCAAAGGGATCAACGGCTCAAACGGCGAAACAGCAAAGTGTGTAAGTGACACAAGAGGCAAGTTCAGGGCATAAGAATGAATGTTGGCTGGCCACCATGGAATAGACTGGGACCTTACCACGCATACCCCAAAGCCAAGCAACGGATCAACATATCTAAAGATTAGAGTGCAATATATTAGAATAGGAACATTACATGTTAGAACACTACACCAGTCAGGGAAGTTAGAAAACTTAACATTGGAGGCAGAAGCATTAAATGTAGATATTCTAGGAGTCGTAGAGACAAAATGGAAAGATGCTGGGTACACGAGTAGGAAAATATTTGTTTTATACTTTCTTGATTACCATGAACGAGGGGTAGGAATATTGATTAAGAAAGAAATAGAAAAATACATCAGCGGCTACTGGACATATAACGACAGAATGATGATGCTAAAGATCAAAGCAACACCGTTTGATCTATCCATTATACAAACATATGCACCAACTACAGATTACACTGAAGAAGAAATAGAACAGTACTACGGAGATCTACAACAACTACTCAAAGAAGTAAAATCAACAAACATTTTAATAGTCATGGGAGACTTGAATGCGACAATAGGGAAAGGAAGATACAAGAACATTGTATGACAATTTGGACTAGGGACAAGAAATGACAGAGGAGAAAGACTTCTACAGTTCTGTGAGGAGAACAACATGACCACCATATGTAATACATTCTTTGAACACGAAAATAGAAGATTATATACATGGAAAAGTCCTGGAGACAGAAAGAGGAACCAAATAGATTATATTATGATCAATAACAGATTGAGAAATAGTGTCAAGAACACTAAAACATATCCAGGTGCAGACATCAACTCTGACTTTAATCCAGTGCTGTACAAAATGCATAACAAACTTAAAAAGATAGAACATAGAAGAGTTCAAGAACCACAGATAGACGCATCAGCACTAAAACAACCAGACATACAACAAAAAAACTTGTAGATGTAAGGAATAGATATGAACATCTAATGATAGAATGCATGGAACAATACAGAAGGGAAAATCCAGAAGAGAAAATAGACAATAAATGAGACGACATAAGAAAAAGTATTCAAACACCAAATACAAATTTACCAATAAGAAATACCAAGAACAAACAAACATGGATGACAGATGAAATATTAGAGAATATGCCAGAAAGAAAGAAAGCTAAAAATACCCCAAAATACTCAATTATACACAATGAGATACGCAACCTGTACAGAACAGCGAAAAAACAATGGTTAGAAACAAAATGCAGTGAAATAGAGGAGATTTCCATACAGGCACTAATATCAGACGAGATGAAAGGCAGAGCTATCTTTGATAGATATTTTCAACAAACTAATCAGGGTGACTTGGATCAGCGCAAAGAAATGCTACATACCCTGATATCCGTCACGGATTTTAGGGCCAAAGAAGACCAGCTTGCAGATGCTGAAGAAGTGCAACTAGCTATTAAGAATACATCCGATGGCGCTCCATGTCAGGATCGAATCAGATACAGCTTACTCAACGTCATTTGGGAGAATATGCTAGCTAAAATAACAGACGATTATAATGCGAGTCTGAAAACAGGAGTAGTACCAGATGAGTGGCTACATAGCTAACTTATACCCGTGCCAAAACCAGGCAAAGATTCTACGGACATAAAAGGTTATCGCATCATCACACTACAGAATGTGTACGGTAAGATTCTGGAACGAATTGTTGCTAGGCGCATAACCAGGGAACTAGAGATAAAAGGCGTTCTCCCAAAAAACCTAGGTGCATACAGACCCAGAAGAGACACAGTCACAAATGCAGCAGTTCTTCCATATGAAGTTTATGAAGGTTTTCAGAGTAAAGAAGAATCTGCAGTTGCAGCGATAGACCTGGAAGATGCGTACAATAGAGTTAGTTACACCGATCTTGTCGACATGCTGAGGGAACAAGATATCCACCCCTGGATCATACGCTGGATCATACGCTGAATAGCAAATGTGCTAATCTGTAGAAAAGTCGCCCTGAGGTGTGGATACTGGACGTCTGAGATCAGAACAATAGCACCTGGTCTGCCACAAGGATTTCCTCTGTCCCCATAACTGTTTAATGTGTATACATTGAGAATTGCTCAATTGCAAACCTCCAGTAATTGTAGAGTTCTAATATACGCTGATTATATCCTACTATGCAATATGGGTAGGAACAGAACATATATCGCTGACAATGTACAGAGTGGATTAGATCAATTGTCGATATGCTGTACAACATACAAGGCTGTGATCAATCCCTCGAAAGCAAAGGTCGCCTGGTACTCCTGAAATAATAATCTGGTCAATGGCACACTGCCAGCGGTTAGTTGCATGTGCTCATTCATTGAAAGAGAACAGGACCTTACATATTTTGGGATATTCTTTGATAGAAGTCTCTCATTCAACAAACACGTCACAAATATGATTCAGAAGGCTAAAAGAGGGATCAGTGTTATCAAGGTTATGGCGACCTTCGACATGCAGCATTGGGTACTTTTTCTGCTTCTACAAGTGATGGTGCTATCTGTCATAGATTATGGCCTCGGCCTACTAACACTGTTACAGATACAAGTCGATAGATTGGAAAACGTCCAAAATGAGGCAATGAGAACGGTTCTAGGTTGTACTAGAGATACATCCATCTCTGCTATGAGATTTCTGCTTGATCTACCCAGCATTAGAGTGCGACATTAGGTAGCACGAGTTAGGTCGTACCTTAAGGTGACAGAATACATGTACCACTAAAAAAACCAACGTCTGGATTAGTGAAAGGGAAAACGAATCAAGTGTGGCAGATAATGGATGGTGGAGGCCGAAGACACACTGCGAAGAGTATGTGAATTTGAAGAAATAGGAAAGGGCAGTGAATGGGTGGAGGTAGACACTGAGAAGAAATCACTGACTAAAGTAATAATACAACTAGATAAAGCGTGTCGAAAATGGCAGATGTCAGTGCCCAGGCTACAGTGCACGAACTCCTCCAACTACACTCGAAACCACAAGACATAGTTATATACACAGATTGCTCCGTTAACAGAAATACAAATAAAAGCGGTTGGTGTTTTGTTGCCTACAGAAACAGTGTGAAGTTGGTTGAGAAATCTTCAGCATATTCCACTGTCACATCGAGCATGAGGATGGAGATAGAAAGAGTTACAGCAGCACTTAATATACATGATACATCAATACACTCGGTAATACTCACAGACTCTCAAAGGATGCTGCGCAAGATAGAAAAGTTCATGCTAAGAAAAGAATGGTGGGACTTCTTGAACAACTCAGTTGTCCAGAGAATTGCATGGATATACTGACCTGGTCATGCTGGGGTCAGAGGAAACGAGAGAGAGCCGACATATTGGCAGGCAATGCGGCGATAGATGGCACAATACTGAGAAGAGATAAAGCAGACTTAATGAAGGAAGTAATAAATTCATTTCACGATGCAGATGATGTCAATGAGGCTGAGACCGTTCACATACAGAGAATGTTAGAAATGTGAGTATCTAGAGGTGAGAGAAGGAAAAGTAAATTTTTTGGAAAGTCCCGAAGATCACACAATCAACACCTGACCGGGACTCTGAGTCTACATACACTGGGATGGCTGCTGGAGCGGAGGGCGGACAACTTATGGGAAATCCGCGTGTTATCTTTATTAACGGTTCTAGTTGTAAATTATTTATCATTATTTTTTTGCACAGCGCTGCTTTAAAGTTAATTTTCTGTTTAAATAGATCTAGAGATTTCAATCTTCAGAAAAGAAAATCTGCATGCTTTGGCTTCGTTATGAGACAATGCGATTTGGAGCACATAGTCACAGCAGGCAAGATTGAAAGTAAGCGAGACAGATGGTGACAACGTGAGAAACAACCTAGACAGTTTAACGGCCTGGTAAAACAAGGAAATAACAACAATCCTGATACATAATACTGGAGATAGAGCGCTGTGGCGAACCATGATCGCCTATATCAGCCAGCATGGCACTTGCTGATGGTGAGATATTTCAATATATATTATATAAGTTCAATAGAAATCTAGTGATGTCATATGTCGAGGTACAACTGAAAAATAGATCACTGTAAGTAATACACAATCTAACAATGTCATATGTACTACTGAAACATAGATCGTAATGCAAAATTAGATTAACAGGTTACTGGGAATACCTAAGTATGAACAAATTTAGATGAAAAGGTATATAAAAACATGCAATGAAAAAAAAACAATTTTCTACGTTGCGGTCCTATTGGAACCTTTTACAAGAAAAAAAAAAAAAACAACTACAAAAAACACCAAACCGTAAATATATGAACCGCTAGAATGACTGGATCCTGTATCTCTTACCGAAGAAACAATCAAGTGAAAAATAGATCGCTGTAAGAAATTGACAATCTAACGATGTCGTATGTCGAGGTACAACTGAAAAATTGCTTATTGTAAACGATGTTTCTCAGTTTACATTAGAGCAGCGTGATTTGTAGAGTGGGGTCGCTGAGTTATCTTGTTTTATTGGGTAGATAATTCTCACAACCCACCCCCTCATTTTCCATCACCAGAAACACGTATTTACAGCCCTGAATAACATATCACATTAATATTACATGATATTATATCTCAGTCTATCACAATACTGCAGGGAATCGTCGAAGGTAGAAAAATCAGAGGATGACAAAAGCATGGACAGAAAACTAGAATTGAACAAGAAAAGATTTCCCTCACTAATTCGCATCATTGAAGATAGAAATCGATGGGGGACTGTCTGCTGAATCTTCCAATGTTCATTGTCTGCTGAAGCTACGACCCTGAAAGGTTACGACTATTCATAACGATGATTATGCCAACGCTGTGCTAACAAAGCCAAACATGGACAACGACAGCACAAGAAAAACGTAAACTTGTGACATCTGAAATGGCATGCTAAGAATCCTAGGAATATCGCT
>CM067306.1:30439945-30574516 GCA_034231615.1 Meghimatium bilineatum
AATTCATCGGTTAGAATGATTTTGTCCAGACTGACAAAATGTGTATGTAATAACATAAATTCCTCTACATGCTGTACAAACAATAAAGATTAATGTAAATGGGAATTTTGAAAAGTGTTGTTATATAGGGAAAAATTGTTATAAAAAAGATGCTGGATCACAGTTGAAGTCCTTATTTCTTTTATCATGTTTTTCCATTACGTCAGATCACATTTTCCTGCAATTATCTCTGAAATGTGGGAGAAAATCGTCATCTCAGTGTCTGGAAGAGATTTTAACTAAATGTCTAAGGACTTCGACACGATCCGGAAATTAGAGTATCAGTGTCTGAAGTAATTGTGAAAATTACTCTCAATTCATTAAAATCGTATTATATACATCAACTAGCACCACAGGCCAAGCTAGTACGATATTAAAATAAATTATTCATATAATTGATAATAGCTTATAGATAACGTGGAATTAGCAATAGACATGTACTCTCAAAATCACCATTTCCCCGGTGAAATTATTGCGTGTTCCAATAATAAGATAGTTGACATATTAAATACTGTCAACATTCTTTAATAAATCTGAAACCGTACACACGCATAATTACATATAATTTAAAAGAAAATAAGCTTTACAAAATATAATCTCATATTATTCAATATAAATTAAAATATTGAAAGCCATGCCATGTTTTAAGTAGCTCACCCCACCCCCTGAAGCGTAAAGAAGATTCCCATTTAGTCACTGCTAATTCCTATTTGTTAATAACAGAATTGAAATAAAAAGTGTCGCTGTAAATATGTGTCCTACATTGTTATGTTTGGTTGTTTATCTTCAAATACTTAATGGATGTCTATAATGAATTATAGGCCTACCAGCAAGCGGATAACCGAGGTCTAATGTGGATTCTGTGAGTGTCCTCTAGATATACTTGCATAATGTGTAGAATCTTCTAGGTGAGTTTTGTCGTGACCAATAACAAATATAAGATCTGTTGGCTCATTGAAAAACAGCCCCCTAAAGTGATTTATTTGACTTTTTCCGTTATTTTCATTGAACACTTTATGTCGACAGCCAATAAAAATTGTGGGGGAAAATTAAATGAGTCCTTTTAGAAGGCTGTTTTCCAATTAACTCGCATGTCTTATAACATGATTGGTCACGGTTGTGCGTAGACAAACGTTCAAGTGGAGGTCAGAAAAAACATTTCAATGTCTTGTGAAGATATCTCTTAAATACTGTAGCCTTTATTCAGGTTCTTGGGAACCATAGCTCTTGATCGTTCAGCCTGACCTGTACAGATTAGTGCGGGTAGAGAAATAATAGCTCTTGACCGTCCAACCTAACCTGTACAGAACAGTGCTTGTATTGAAAACTTTGTAAAGAGTAGAACACTTGGCTATAGACAGTACCACATGCCTTCTAACTGAATTAATTTTGACCCCGTTCGTTACTTTTTTGATTATTGTTGGGATTTTGATAGGTCGCTATTTACATACTTGGAGTGGCATGCCAAAAATATACAAGGTCAGCCAATAGATTTCACGCAAATCGGAAACTAATTCATGCTTATGTTTTAGATGATATGTCTTCTATAAGCCGCACGGTCATGGCTGTATTCGATTTCAATAGAGACAGAAAGGAAAGGTCAAACTGTTACCTTTACACTTAGACCGTCTTTATTTTTGTTAATACAGTATTGTATCAGGTTATTTTCCAGTCAGGATTGTAGCCTCAACCAAGATCGTATATATGCCTTCAATAAAGAGATGCGTGTTCAATATAGGGATACGTATTCAATATAGGGATACGTGTTCAAAAGGGGGAATATGTTTTAAATAGGTGGAAAACATCTTCAATAGGTGGAATACATCTTCAATAGGTGGAATACATCTTCAATAGGTGGAATACATCTTCAATAGGTAGAATACATCTTCAATAGGGGAATACATCTTCAATAGGTGGAATACATCTTCAATAGGGGGAATACATCTTCAATAGGTGGAATACATCTTCAATAGGGGAAATACATCTTCAATAGAAGGAATACATCTTAAATAGGAGGAATACATCTTCAATAGAAGGAATACATCTTCAATACAGGAAATACATTTTCAATAAATGGAATGCGTCTTCAATAGGGGGAATACATCTTCAAAAGAAGGATACGTTTTAAAATGGTAGAATACGACTTTAATGGGGTAATAGGTTTTCAAATGAAGTAATAGGTTTTCAATATATATAATCCACTGCTGAAACATCAGAATATCGATATGACTTCACAAAGAACATTAATACGTAAATTGTTCATGTCTTCTTCTTTCGTTTACTTGAAACATGTCTATATCTGTAATTCTGTCTCCCGAATAAACTCACTGTCTTTTGTAGTTCATACAGAGGCCCATAGAGCTTTGATTCCAGTGTTGCTTCCTCTGGCCAATATGTATTCCTCAGTGTTTCATACTCAGAATAATCTTGAAGTATATGCTTAGTACTCTGTGCTGCCTACCCACATGTGCACATGGCCGTGTTGTCTATCTTGAACTTTGTGTACATGTGACTGCGGAGTCTGTTGTGTCCTGTTCTGAGATGTAGAATTACAACTTGTTCTATCTGTTCATAATGTGATAGTCAATTTGTTTTGGTGTTTGTGTCTTTCTTATTGACTTGATCATCTGTTTTTTTCTGATGGTAGGTGATTGGTATATCTGGTTGGTCTTTGGCAGCATCTTCCTTAGCCAGTTGGTCTGCTTTTTCATTTCCTGGTATTCCACAGTGAGAGTGTATTCACTGCATGGTTACCCTATACTGTTGAGATAGTTCATTTAGTAGTTTTTGCAAGTCTGTAAGTTTTCCAGACCGAAGAGCTTGAAGCACTGACCTTGCATCTGTCAGGAATACCACGGGATGTGGGCCAGGATTGGAGTTCAGCATTTTTCAGTTGCTACCCTAACTGCCTGAATTTCTACATCATAATTATTGCATAATTTCCCTGTTGGTGTTCTGATCGTATCTCTAGTTGTGTGGATATTCTATATATACACCTGCCACCTCCATTCCTCACTGCATTCTGTGCTTACCCATCTGTGTATACTCTGACCCATATGTCTTGTGGATATTCCTCGTTCAGGAAACTGAGGGTGACTTCCTAGTTATGTTCGTCCTAGCTTAGTATTCCTTTCAGTTGGACGTGTACCGCGCCGTCGTTCTACCAACATTGCTTTATGCTGCGTCCTGCTGTACTGTACATGCGAGACACGCTCGACAGCTTATCTCTTTTCACTTTCGATGCCTACGAAATCTCATGGGAGTACGTTGGCAGGATCGAGAGCCAGATACGGAAATCCATCAGTCCCGTATGCAAAGCATCCATGCCCTGCTGACTAGGTCCCAGCTCCGCTGCACTATCCACATCGTCCTTATGCCAGAGAAGCGCCTTCCTAAGAGATTATTCTTTTGGGAACTGTGCGAAGGTAAATGTCCAAACGGAGGGCAGAAAATGTGCTTCAATGATCACCTAAAACAACTCTCTCAAGCACTGCCGCATCGATTCTAGCTCCTGGAGGCTAGAACACTTGATCACTCAGCATGACACACCCAGATCACTGCTGGCATTACGAAATGTGAAGGAGAAAGAACACTGGAGCAATCTACAAGCGCAAGAAGCGGAAGGACAAATCCGAAAATTCTACCCCGAACCTTCAACACTCCTGCATGCACTGCAATATAACTTTCCGTGCACGAATCGGACTCATCGGGTATCTACGAACTCACAAACCAAATTATACAATTACCAATTTATTATTACTATTTATTTTTTCATCGCATTAATTGTTTTTTTTCATTCCATGCTAATCTTCGCTTGCGAAGGAGGAACATCATCATCATCATCATCATTAGTATTAAAAGTCATGCTCTGATTTCCTACGGAGGGATTTGAACACTCCACGCTCCCTTACCTCCCCCCTCTTCCTTTATCCAGAACATTGTCCTCAACCATTTGAGAACCTACAAAACTAAACTTATGTAACTTTTTTCTACATCAAGTTCATCTTCTATGTGAAGGATGATACATCTTGGATACAGACATTCCTAATGACATAATTTAACTCAAGATTTTCTTGTATTGTTTCCTTAATTCTAGTGCTGGAATTTTTGTATACTTGGCATCTCTAGATTTATTTCTTGAATATAAGGTGAACTGCAGTAATGCTGTGTACCATACGGCAAATTATTATAAGCAACAACAAGAACAGGCTAAGATATTTCTTTTTAATTCTACTTAACTACTCCGTGATTCACTCATGTACTAGCTTCCGCTACTGCATTCCATTTGATACGAATGTTTAATTCACCATTTCTGTAATTGCTTGTCCATTTTCTGATAAAACCTGCTGGTCGAAACGTCAATTTCTTGCACTTAACGTAACAATAGATTTTAAAATATTATAGTATTTACAGTTAAATTTACTTGAGTAGGTTTATCTCTTAAATGTCTTATAAAACTCTTAAATATTGGTTGCGAAGAGTTCAAGTCAAACAATCAAGAGAAAACACAAAAACAGCAATATGTTTTAACAATAAGAAAACGATGGACTTATATAGGGGATGTACATAAAATTATTGAAAAAAGACTGCCACTACAAACATTAAAATGGGTACCAGATGGCAAAAGAAAAAGAGGAGGACCAAGAGAGACTCTTCGCAGAAAACCTTTCAAAGGGGGTATTCCTGTATGTCTCAAAATCATGCAAGAATTATACACATTAACATCACGCCGCTCAAATTGTAGAGATCTAGTTTCTGCCCTTTGCACCGTATTTGGCGCTGAAAGAACATCGATTGATAAATTTTTCTGTATTTATTCATCTATCAACTGACAACAGACATAGTCTTCATCAAAACTCTTTCATCTACTTTCATGTTAATTTATCGACTCATTAAAGATCTCATTGGCAGCAATTGAAATAGATCAAGACACAACCGTAGTACTTGCACAAAATAGAACTACATTGTGCTCTACAGTAAAAACAAAGGCGGCTCATCTTGTGAAAAGAGGAGAAATACAGAAGCTCAACATCAGAGAGTAGCTAGAAAGTCACGGATATACCAAACACCATACTCAGTGGTCAACCCATGCTCAACCTGACCAAGGACATTTGCGGAAAGATTATGGCTTATTACCCATCTACAAATTCATAATCACGGACATGACTGTAATTGAATTTTCGAAACTGGATATAACAAATGATTATCATCACTTGTGATGGACGAACAACAACGTCTAACTTATCCCTGAGTCCCGTATCTCATTCTCTGTCTTTCTCATTTCATATTTCCTTCCATTGTTCTAGAACCTTATTTTCTAACATGGGACGCAATTTGATTTTGATTTTTAGCAATAAGAGAATTATACAATTATCACAATCTTGAAACATCAACCACAATAAAAACCAAAAAAGCAAATCATAAATTCAATCTTTATGTCAACACTGTGTTGTTAGTGCAGGGAAATTACAAATGAAATGAATGTCCTGTTTTTTGGTATAAGGGATCGGGGGAAGTGGGTTTGCCGAACATTTGTGCCAAAAGGTGTCTTTAAGTTGAAGTTTGGGAATCACTGTTCTAGATCAACGATTATCTTGAATGAAGACGAATGTTTCTGGTCATTGGCGAACATAAAACGGCGACTCAACGCATTTCTATTCTCTGAACTACACCCTGCTGGAAATCTAGTAGGACCATTGTCTTACTAAAAGAGAGATCCAGCGGGAGTTTGAGATTGAACGCTGATAAAGAAGAAGAAGAATGATTACCATGGGTCTTCTTAATGTGGACCATGTCCATCTGCAATACATTTTCTCTAGATACTTCTCTTCAAGTGTTGGTCTATTTCTAGACGTTTCTCATTTCTCGTCTTATCATTATCTCCATCGATAATAAACACATTAAACAGGTCAAGAAGTTTAATTTTTTTAGGATGCATTATATCGAGTGAAGGAAAAACAGTTAAGAGATACAAAATAGATGAAACAAAACAGACTAGATCCTAGAACAGATGACGCGTATTTTTAAGAACAAAAATGTAAACATAGACACTATATTTGCAGTATACAAGAATATTATTATCCCATCACTATGGTACCAATGCCAAAACTGGACAATGACAGCACAAGACCAAAGAAAAATAGTGACAGTAGAAATGAAATGTCTTCGAAGAATACTAAGAGTGTCATTAAGAGAAAGAATTAGAAACGATCACATCAGACAGATAACCAAACCAGTGTTGGAACAGATCAAAAGAAACAGATGAAGTGGTTTTCACACGTTTCCGGACTACCAACAGACAGCGTGCTACAGATGGCTCTGACAAATAGATATAACGGTTGTAAAGTCATGTAAAAGATGGATTGTAGAAATCAAAGAAGCCACAGGAACAAGCTTACAAACAGCACACAGGAAAGCCATCTCCAGATAACTCTTTTACCCCTGATGCCGCAAGACAAACAAGTATGCAAACAAGGATACACCGAATATATATATATATATATATATATATATATATATATATATATATATATATATATATATATATATATATATATATATATATATATATATATATATATATATGGATATATGGATGGATGGATGGATGGATAGATAGATAGATAGATAGATGGATAGATCGATAGATAGATAGATCGATAGATAGATAGATAGATAGATAGATAGATAGATAGATAGATAGATAGATAGATAGATAGATAGATAGATAGATAGATAGATAGATAGATAGATAGATAGATAGATAGATAGATAGATAGATAGATAGATAGATAGATAAATAGATAGATAGATAGATAGATAGATAGATAGATAGATCATTTAGAATATTCTATTCAACATAGACGTTCATTAAAGACAGCTAGTAATTATCTGGTTGTCCCGTTTGCAGTCCTCCATGTTGTCATGCCTTACAACTGTATCGTCCAAGTACGGCTGGATCAGCTACCAACTACAATTTCAGTTAGGATATGCTAGACCTAATATGACACACTTAGAACGTATTGTACTTCATCGATCCTGTGTATGTATTCCGTAGATTGTTGTATATTGTATGTATCCCGTATATTGTTGTATATTATGTGTATTCCGTTTATTATTGCACATTCTGTGAATTCCATGTATTGTTGTATATTTCGTATATCCCGTATATTGTGTGTATTCCGTATATTGCATATTCTGCGAAGTCCGTATGTTCTATTATATTGCGTGTATTGTTTATTGTGAATATTCCGTGTATTTGCTCAACGTAAAACTAATATTTGACTATTTGATATTTATATAAACAATATTTATTTAATTATATCAATGACATCCCCTGAATTTATAGCGATTTTAATCTTACTAGCAGTTCCTTTTTGTATTAAAACCTGTATATTAGTAGTAGACATTTTTCCCTCTTCCAGAAGGTAGTATTATTGTTGCTATAAGAAATATAATCTACGATCCATAAGAAATATAATCTACGATCCATAAGAAATATAATCTACGATTCATAAGAAATATAATCTACGATCCATAAGAAATATAATCTACGATTCATAAGAAATATAATCTACAATTGATGTGACTCACAAGACGAATATGAGTCATAAAGAGTCTTCCACAAAAAGTACAAGAATCACAGGCCCACGTAGCATCTTGTGATATTGTGTATATTCTTAGACTCACAGCCCTAGAACTATCTGCTATGATTAACTTGTATATAAGTAGCTCACAAAGTTAGGTAGTTGGGGAATGGACATTACCAGATGAAACTGTCGACAATTATGATATTATAACACAACACATCCACGGTAGACAAACATAATATAACATACACAGTGCTCCAGTTGAAAAAAAAAGGAAAAAAGGGAAGCACATTCCTCCAAAGTTTCCACATTCAGTAAACGTCTGCTATTCTATTCAGGTAACATTTTTGTATAACGTAATCTTCTTTATGATTGTTTTGAACTCCTCACAATTCTGGACCAGTTGACTTGTCGCAGCCAAGAACATTTATCTATCTATATCTATAATCCCGTAACCCGTCATGGTCTTAGGGGTACCAGTTTCAGAAAGCTTCAGTACACAGAGTCCTCCAGCGATTTCTGTCTTCAACGATGCGGATGACTGAGGAAAAATAATGTCGTGTCCATTCCTTGACGATGTCTGCCGTATTTTTATTTGACCTCTGTTCCTTCCACCTTCGACTGTTCCACTCAGTACATGTGTAAACAATCTGAAATATCGCTTATCCAGTGTCCTCTTGTCTATTAGTTTTTCCATTCTGTTATGTCTCTTTATATGGCCAAAGTTGTTATTTTATTGTAGCATTCTTGTTATATTATTGTTTATGAAACTTCTCGACGTTTAATGTTCTTATCACTTATGGATTTATTTTTCAATGACTGCTACTTGTATAAAATATATTTTTGTCGCTTATGCCTGCCAATAACATGCCATACTTTGTAATGTCTACTGAATTTGTTTATTCTAGGATGCAAGAAATAAAAAGGACCAGATGCTTGAAGAAAGACGTTCTTATATGGTAACACAATCTACCGGCCTTGCGAATGTCCAATTCACAGAACGATACGCGAAATCTGGTCAGTGCAAGCACAGATTCTGTCAGCGAAGAGCTACTAATAATATTCAACACACTCAATCTGGCAAGTCTGGCTGGGACGGTCTGTTTATTTGGGATTGCATCTAATGTTATAAATATCGTGATTTTCCTGAAACAAGGGTTGAATGATACTGTAAATATTAGTTTACTTGCTCTGGCTATCTCAGATTTGTGTTCCCTGGTCACACTTGAGTGGATGTGTTTACTCAATAATCCTCTTTTTATCACAAAAGTGCCGTTAATTTTGGCTGATGTTCAGCATCTTACTGCAGCCTGGCCTCACGCATGCTTTGCCAGGATCACCAGTTGGATAACAGCTTACATCACCCTAGAGAGATGTCTCTGTGTGGTCCAGCCCTTGAAGATCAAAAGAATCATCACTCCAAGAGTAGCTATCTGTGTCATCGTCTGCATTTTTATGATAATGTTTTTATCTCTGGTTCCAGAATACGCTACATGCTACATCGACTGGAAATATATTCCAGAACAAAATAGTTCCAAGTTGGGATTATTTTTTCTACCTGGCAGAGATAAGATGGCAGCTATGAGTTTCAATCTTAGTATCGGAACGCAGATGAGTTCTTTTGGAGCCGTCATCATCTTCACCGCAATACTTATCACCAAAATGCAAGAGAAAGACAAATGGAGAAAGTCAACAAGTAATTATGGCTCTGATTCATCAAATGAAAACAACACGAGAAACAAGAGAACAGTTAAAATGATAACTGTGGTTGCAATTATATATTGTTTTTGTTTCCTACCAGCGCTGTGTACTTTTATAACTATCAGTCTCGTGCCTGGTTTCATTGCATTTGGGTCTTATAATAATTCTTTCGCCCTGACCTGGTCGTTTGCCTTTTTGTTGGACTCCATTAATTCCAGTGTCAATGTTTTTGTTTATTATACAATGAGCAGCAAATATAAAACCACGTTTAATTCGTTGATATTTACAAAATTAGTCAAAATGTATAAATAGATAGCACGTTTAAATAATTAGAATAAAAAATTATCAAAACGCCAGCTAAGATTTGAAGACTAGGTGTAAGTCGATGTAACAGAAATACGAAAATAATTATTGTAAATAAGTAATATAAATGCGTCATAAAAATGGACCACTAATAGCATGATGATAATAATTTTTATTCTAATTGAATATAGAAGAAAATTATTAACTTGTGGATATAATATTTTCGTCAGAACAAACACATCTCTTCCTCTTATGGCCCATGCCGTGTGGTTGTGGTTATGTCTTACCACAACCTTCAGTTTCGTGAGCTGTCAATCATTTTCCATACCGATGTTCTCCCATGTCATAATTCTAGGCTGTCAACCAACTTCTTTGTTGGCCTCCACTTACTCCTCTTCAATTTGTATGTTGTCGCGACGTGTTGGAACTTTCTTCTTGTACTCTATCCAAAAAAATGTGGACTGTATCTTTCTGTTGCGGATGAGCCGTATCTTGTCTAGCACTTATCTTTGCGCTGTACCAAGGTGCTGTTAGATCCGAGTAGAACTCATCATTTTATCCTCATGTTAAAAAAAAAGATGTCATGGTGGAAACTGGCTACTACAATTAATTGCCAGCAACTTATTTGTCGCCCTAATAGTTTATAATACAACTAATAAAGTCTAATCTTAACCAAAATCCATCATAAATTCATTCAAAAACAAACACCTAAAACAACTCTACCATTAAAACCATCGACCATACTTGAAAACAGACGAAGCCACCAAATAACACATCAATAAACATATGTCTGTACACTATAGCAAAATCTATTTTACGTTATATTATATGCCCTTCTTCTTCTTTTTCTGCGTTCGTTCTCAAAGTCCTGCTGATTAGCAGGATGTAGTCCGGAGAACGGCATGCGCTGTGTCATGGTTTACAGCATTGCTGCAATATCTGCACCTTTCGGCATGCCACATCCGACTTCAGCATGGCTTTGGGTCATTGACCCTATATGGGATGTGACAGCTAACTCCATCCCATAACCTCCTTAGTCGCCTTTTACGACATGTGTGGAAGGTAAACAGTGTTGCTATTCTTTGCTCCCCTTTCGGGCCCCGGTAACACACGGGCGGTTACATGTCCTAACTGTATACTATTGTGTAGGTAGTTAATGAGTTTGCCTCTCTTTTGGAGAGGCGTGCATCTTTTAACCAGCAGTCAACAAAGTCTAATTAGGTTATATCAGGACACACTACCATAAAATATTAGAGGTGACAAAGACCCTAGAGTTTATATTGTCCCCAAAATTATGTCACATTGTTTACTTTTGCGGCTGTCAGAGTAAGCAGGACAGAACTAAAATATAAACCTCTTTTTAGTTATTTTACTGTTTAAAAAATGAACATGGCATTACTTATTCCAAGTGTCTTTAATTACATTTTTGTTTTTACTCTTGTTTTTGTGGGTTAAAAAAAATTGTGTTTAATGATGGAGAATAAGAACCAACACAATAAATATATGAACGTCGGTCTGTGAAATTAAAATCTATACGCAATGTGATGTCAAAATCTGTGAACAAAGAGACTTGGCTGAACGGGTAAGCACTGTGAAACACTAGGAGAGAATTATGTGAATAAATACATTTTACCTAAAAGATGGTCAATTAGAATACTATTAGTGAAGTCTACAATTACTCGTATGTAACCAGCATAAATTCCAAAGAGAACAGATACCGTCAGGGAAGGAAAAATATAATATCTGACATCAACATATAAAACCTTTGAAATTGTTGGTAATCATCTTTTTTATTGCTCGGCTCTGAATGACATTAGAAGATCGCTTATCATTGCCAGGCTATATAATTAGAACACCCTATATGGTATAAAACCAAACAGCTCACAAACATATGTATATAGCACACAGTGGCATCGAATCAAAGGCTTGTTACCAGGACCGCAGGATCCATCCAATTATTCAACCAACCAACTACTCAATCAATCAATCAATCAATCAATCGATCAATCAACCTGCAAGCCCAACAACCAGTCACTCAACTAAAAAAGCCAGCAAGTCAACTAAAGAACCATCTCAGATTAAACCAACCAACCAACCAATCAACAAACTATCCAGCCAGTCAACAAACCAGTTAACCAACCAGCAGTCTTAATTCCTTTAGTTAAGACACATCTCAGGTCCTAGCCTTATTTAGAAGCATTATGTAGTCTGGTGTTATCTGGGGGTTTACCCACCAGGGTGATCTAGGGTTATTTATCCAAGAACCAGTTCGAGGTTGCTGTATGTGTGAGACGGACTACTGACCACACTACCAACAAGGCATATCTGTGTACTATATTACTTGTGAAATATAAGAAATCATATCTCTATACATAGATTATCATTCTATCATGTATATGTTACAACAGAATTCGATTCCTAAAATTTCACGTAATATGTGTTCGAGGGATTTTAGCGAGAATTTGTGTAGGAAACCACAAGACCATGTAACTGTGTATCTAATTTGAATTGTGTGTAATTTCATTTCCTAATCAAAAATTGTGCTAGCTTCCAGTAAAATATCGCTGTATTTATTTATAATCGACAAACCAGAAGTACGAGCATAATACGAGAACAATTAAAGATAATAGTTCCGCCACTTTCGTCAGATATTACACCAACTTTTGCATAATTCTAGTACTGTTTCGACTAGATCAAAGACATAGGTCGAGATCGATCACTGATTTAGTATGTGTGAGATAATATCTTGAGTGTTCATGTGATAGTTATTGTGATAAATCTGTCCAGCGAATCATTTATCAGCACTTATCTGACATTGATATTAATACTTTCCCTGGAGAGAAGAAATACCAGAATTATTCCTTCATGTCGTGAATATATTTTACTTGATCATCAAAGGCTACTTACCTACTAGACACACACAGAATTATCACATTAAAAAACCCACACTTTTTATGCTTACCAAAACAAGTTACATTTGAATAAATCCCATAGTATCTACTTTCTTACACAGTTTACATTTTGCATTTATTGGCTAATGTTTTTGTGTTATCGCGACTTAAAATTGGTAGGGGTCTCAGTGAAAATAAATGTTAATAGGCCTATATGCCTAGTATGGATTTTTGCATGTGGGGGTTTCTCCAAAAATGACATATTTGTGTGATTATTACAATATATTTTCCACATAATGTATGGTTTTCCCATGCGATTTTAGTGAAGTATCATGTTCTATAGCTGGAACATGACACATTTCAGTGAATCTTCATAAGCTGTAGAGCTGGAACTCTGAAAATGTGTTGGTTTGCACACGAAACAGATCACTGTGGAAAGACATAATAATGAACGCCACACGACATGGACCATAAGAAGAACTCTGCATTTCTTAACATTTAAAACATGAAGTGTGCTCCTAAAAAAAATGTATTAGTAATTAGAAGACATCTACATTTCCTATTATGAAGAAGCACATCATATATATGTATATATATATATATCTTATATATTTGGTTTGACAAAGACGTTTAGAGCGAAACGTCGATTTTGTCTCTTCGCAATGTTTATATTTCATTAATTATCAGGAAGTTTCAATATTGTACTTCTGAGGCTGATTATCTCTGGCAATTATTCATATACTAATGATGTGTTTCTTCGCCTCTTCCTGTGTGTTTTATGCGTGACATACATTTGTTTTGTTATCCACGATATTGAGGAAGATCTAAAAATCTATTTTGTGTAATTCTTTATTTTCTTAAATATTCTAATTGCATCTTTGGTCACCAGTGTCAACACAATCTCAGCACTGTTTTGTAAATGTGTTTAAGTGTGTTTATTCTATGTCCTCCGGTGTTTGATCAAAGCTGGATTGAAAGAGGATATGTCAATAATATTAATAGGGCAACATGAAATCGGAAGTTTACAGTAGTTTATGTATACATTACATTTATTATGAGAACCGTTTGTATAAAGTGCTGTAAAATCTTTAAAATAGCAATTCAAGTATTTGTATTTGATAACATACACACGCGAAGTAGAAATACTGTATTCCATTAATCATGTAATTAGCTGAAGCATGCCCTATATAAGACATTGCTTTTCTACTAAATTATAATTTTCAGAAACCCTTTATATGTTTCAGTACTATATCCAGTTTAAAAAAAAAATTATTGAGAGTTAAGTATACAGAACACAAGACAAATATATTTGTCCATCAGCAAATAAACAAACTTATAGGCTATCAAAAATCACTTTTTTCAGTGGTAAAACGGAGGAAACTGGTTTGGTTTGAACATGTGATTAGGCACGATTCACTTTTATATAATTATTTTGTAAGAAACAGGCACGGGATAACGGAGGTGAGGAAAGAGACAATCCTGGATTGATATCATCAAGGAATGTCTGGACGTGATTTTTCTACACTTCTTCGAATGAATGAGAATAGATTTGCTTGGAGAGCTCTTGATGTAACCAGTATGGAATCCCTATGACCCTGACGGGTTATGTGTCTGATTATACTATTATTATACCACCTTCACTTTACGTAAACCACGACCAAATTCAAAATTGTTGGAAAGATTTGATCGTTTTACTAACCCCTTAGACACCGAAGCCAGCATAACAAGTGAACATACTTTTATTATTTTATACTTACTCAACCGTTGGAAGTCAATGATAAATGATCAGTCTATTAGATTCATTCTTGTTGTCCTTGAAATCCGCTTTCCATATTGATTTTTCACGTTTTACCCACTTCTTAGGTTGACAGCATCGTGCCTCAGCAAAAGGTTTTAATGTCCCATTTAACAACACGATGGAAAAAAAGTTTAGAAGAGATTAGAAGCAGAATAGGGTAAGCAAAGGCAGCGTTCATAAAAAAGAAACATATACTGTGTAATATGTTACTGTAATATAGAGATGTGAGGGAAAGAGCCAATCAGAGTTACGTAACACTAATTCTAACATGGATGCGAGTTTTGGGCAATAAATAAACAGGATAGTGGGAAATTTGAATCATCAGAGATGTGGTTCTCTAGAAGAATGCTGAGAGTATCATGGACAGCTAGACAGACTAACAAGAGTCAAATGTGAGACCGGTGTTACTTAATAATATCAGAAAGAAATACCAAAAAATTTCGCGTACGTTATGAAACATGGCTGTCTGAAGAATATAATTACAACAGACAGGAGAGATCGAGGATGACACCGTGATGTATATATATATATATATATTAGACAATAAAATACTAGAGAATCTGACATCCAGGCATGGCAAAGAGTCAGCAGTCATCCTGAATAATAATACTGGAAATAGAAAGCTGTGGAGTGCCATAATTGCCTAAGCCACCAGTTTGCACGGCACCTGATGATGATGATGATACAGTAAAGATTCTGTTTTTCTATGCGAGTGAGAGGTAGGGTCGTTTTCAAGTAGATGAAATCTGATGTGATATAACAGGGAGCTATCTGTCAGTTTCGTCGTGGCTTTCGACAAAGTACTACAGGCCTTACTGCCGACGGTCACGGTTTCAGTCTTCATATCTTATCCTATAATCACATGATCTGTCAGAGTAGTGGGGGTACCACATTGGAGGTTTCAGCCACGACCGTCTGCATGTAATTTCTGTTACCTAGATTGTCACGTGACCGGACGGGGGGGGGGGCTTCTTGTGATTTCGGTTGGGATATATTTGGATTTGGTTTGGTTATTTTTGGCATGCTATTCCAAGTATGTAAATAGTGACCAACCGAAATCCCAACAATAATTTTTTTAATGTAATGAATGAGGTCCAAATTAACTCATTTGGAAGGTCTTTATTAGTAACGACCATGCCTCAGTACACAGTCCTTCAGCGATTTCTATCGTCAACGATAAGCATGAATGAGGGAAACGTTTTTTCTGTCCTGTCTTGATGTTGTCTGTCCATACTTTCATTTGCCAACTTTTGCTTCTTTCACATTCGACGGTTCCCTGCAGTATTGTTTTTGACAAGGAATCATGTCAGCATACATGTCAAAACCATAAAGTTTCCGTCGTTTCACTATTGAAAACAATGGCTCTTGTGGACAGGTATACATCACTATTTTATTTCTTACATACATATTAGTCTTATGGTCTCTTTATGAGATTTGTAGAATTCGTCTGAAACATTTGTATTCGATGGCCTGTATTTGTCTCTCCATGCCCGTAGTGGGTGTCAAACTCTCACAACCATACAATATAAAGCATTTATATCAAGTGACATATTCTTTCCAGAATCTTGTCTTCGTTGTGGATACTCTGAACACCTCTCTGTTCCGGGCAAGCAGGCCTGCATTGGCCAGATACATGTGCATACATTCTTCGATGTCGCTGGTCCATCGTCTTCCTCTTCTTCTTTTGTCTGGCACTCTGTCCTCTAGAATCAGCCGTTCGATATCATTGTATCGCATTAAATGTCCAAAATACTGTAGCTTCCTTCTTATGATGGTATTTATAAGCCATGATTCGTTTAGTTTCAGTAATTTCAAAACTTCAATGTTCTTATTTTTCTCTGTTCATGATATTTGTAGGAACTTTCTGTAGTAGTTCATTTGAAATGAATTTATTATTTTGAATATTGTCTTGTTTAAACAAGATCCGCCAAAATGGCACACGAAAATGAATGTGTTTTCCTTACGGCATCAAATTAACGGATTTTCCTCCCGAAAGAAACGGCAACCTACGCGAGTAATGTGACTAGAAATTCAGAAAGACCTAGTGAGTTATAAAATGTGATTTTTACTCCAACACTTATGTTGCTTTTCAAATTAAGTTTAGCCTAGACTTTTTCCTTTTTGCGCTATAGCCCTTTATGGCTTGCAGTATCAGGCGTAGAAGAGTTCTCTGGAGACGGTCTTTTTGTGTGCTTCATATATGTCTGTCTTCGTTGATTTTTTATTTCTGTAATTCTTCTTTTGCATAGTCTGCCCCTGGCTTTGTATTCATCGTGTCTGTATTATAAATGTTTTTTAGAATCAAATGATATAGAAGATTATCCTTGGCATAGAAGCTAAAGACATCTCCAGCCTTATCTTTAATTCTGCTTTGTATTTCCCATCACTGCATAGATCTGAGGTATTTGAAACATTCACCTTGGCAAATGTATAATGTATACCCATTCATCATGATGTTGATCTTTTCTTCTGTGTCTCTGCTGGTAACCAAGATCTTGCTCTTTTCTGTGTTGATATCTATTCCGTACTTGCTGGCAACTTTTATCAACTTTTCTGTTAATTCTTGTAGTTTTTGTTGTGGCCCAGCTATAAAATCAATATCATTAGCAAAAAGCAAATTGCTTACAGGGCGATATCCTATCAATATAGACGTGTTGTAACCCTGAATAGTCTCTGATGTTCTCTAAGTATATGTTCAAAAAGTACTGGAGACATTCGGGTCATTGCCAAACTCCCACATTTATTTTAAAGATCTCTTCAATTGTGTCATTTGATAAGACAGCACTACTTGCATTTTTGTAAAGTGATTTAACAATATCTATGATTGTAGTGTCAAAAGTAAATTGTCCCAGTATGTGCCACAGACCATCATGCCAAGCACAGCCAAAGGCCCAGGTAAAATCGATGAAATTGTGGTGTAGATCACGTTGGTGCTGAATATGTTTTTCAATTAAACATAGTTCAGTTATGCTCTTAACAGAAGATGAATACAGTCGTGGATGGGAGAAACAGAGAACTAAATGACTTTAGAGTGCCAAACTGGAGAAGATATCAAAAGGACGTAACACCAAGGAAGGTATGTAAGGGATGTAACAGCAGGGAAGGTATGTAAGGGATGTAACACCAGGGAAGGTATGCAAGGGATGTAACACCAGGGAAGGTATGTAAGGGATGTAACACCAGGGAAGGTATGTAAGGGATGTAATACCAGGGAAGGTATGTAAGGGATGTAATACCAGGGAAGGTATGTAAGGGATGTAATACCAGGGAAGGTATGTAAGGGATGTAATACCAGGGAAGGTATGTAAGGGATGTAATACCAGGGAAGGTATGTAAGGGATGTAATACCAGGGAAGGTATGTAAGGGATGTAATACCAGGGAAGGTATGTAAGGGATGTAATACTAGGGAAGGTATGTAAGGGATGTAACACCAGGGAAGGTATGTAAGGGATGTAATACCAGGGAAGGTATGTAAAGGATGTATCACCAAGGAAGATACGTAAGGGATATAACGCCAGGAAAGTATGTAAGGGATGTAACACCAAGTAAGGTATGTAAAGGATGTATCACCAAGGAAGATATATGTAAGGGATGTAACACCAGGTAAGGTATGTAAAGGATGTATCACCAAGGAAGATATATGTAAGGGATGTAACACCAGGGAAGATATATGTAAGGGATATAACACCAGGTAAGGTATGCAAGGGATATAATACTAGTGAAGATATGTAAGAGGTTTGTAATACCAGGGCAGATAAACAGGGGTGTAAACACAGAGAAGACATCAAAGGTGTGCAAAACCAGAGAAGACATCAAAGGGATGTAAAACAGAGAAGACATCAAAGGGAGATCAAATCAGCGAAGACATCAAAGGGAGATAAAATCAGGGAAGACATCACAGAGATGTAAAACCAGGGAATGTATCAAAGGAGACGTGACATCAACGAAGTTGTCTACGGCGTGTAACACTAGGGAATATACCAAAAAGGCGTTACATCATCATTATTAAGTGCCGCCTCTGTAACGAAGGCTGGTTGCAACAGACACCCAACATGCCCCGTCTCTTGTCTTGGTGGCACATTCTTCTAGACTGTAACCTATCCATTTCGTGATGTTACTCTCCAACTTGTATCTCTGCATACCTCTTGTCCCCCTCCCCCTAGACTTTACCCTTCAGCAAGGCGTTATATCAGGGAGAATATAAAAGGGCGTAATAAAAGGCTTGATATCTAAGGGACTTAACAGTACTGAAGACATCAAAGGTACAATATCTGGATGTTTATGAGAGGCGCGTAATACCAGGCAAGTTATAAATTGGTAGAAAAAGTGGGAAGATATTAAAGGAACAATAACAAAAAAATATGAAATGTGCGTAACACCAGGGAAGTTATGAAAGGGATGCAACAATTAGGGAATTTATGAAAGGAAGTAAAACCAGGGAGGTAATGAAAGAGATGTAATACTAGGACATTTATGAAAGGAAGTAAAACCAGGGAGGTAATGAAAGAGATGTAATACTAGGACATTTATGAAAGGAAGTAAAACCAGGGAGGTAATGAAAGAGATGTAATACTAGGACATTTATGAAAGGAAGTAAAACCAGGGAGGTAATGAAAGAGATGTAATACTAGGACATTTATGAAAGGAAGTAAAACCAGGGAGGTAATGAAAGATGTAATACTAGGACATTTATGAAAGGAAGTAAAACCAGGGAGGTAATGAAAGAGATGTAATACGAGGACATTTATGAAAGGGGTATATACAACGGGAGATATGAATTCCTATTGCATGTATTTGGGCCAAAAGGCCAAATTTTGTGTTTGTTTTCCTGTGTATGTCCAGTTATTCCCAAAACTTAGTTATCATGCGTTTAGACTTTCTTGCATTTGATAACAATAGCGATTTTTTAAGGCAAGGCCATAACATATATTGTGCATAGTTATTCAGATATTGCTGATATTTATTTTAAGAAATGGTTTATGTGTGCCACTAAGTAAAATGTGCAGTTAAAATGTATAATTGCTTTTTTTAAAATAATTTTTCTTACAGATAAATACATTAAAATAACTATACATTTGGAGTGAAATATGTTTGGTTGTGCAATCTATAGACCTCAATAATGTTTGCATCACAGAACGTTACAGCAAATCTGGCCAATACAAAAACAGATTTAATCAGTGACGACCTTTTAACAACAGTCACAACACTCGTTCTGGCAATTCTATGTGGAGCTATATGTTTATTTGGGATTGTATCTAATGTTATAAATATCGTAATTTTCCTGAAACAAGGGTTGAATGATACTGTAAATATTAGTTTACTTGCTCTAGCTATATCAGATTTATGTTCCCTGGTCACACTTGAGTGGATGTGTTTACTTAATAACCCCCTGTTTATCACAACAGTGCCGTTAATAGTGGTTGACGTTCAACATTTAACTGCTGCCTGGCCTCACCTCTGCTTCGCTAGGATCACCAGTTGGATAACAGCTTATATCACATTGGAGAGATGTCTCTGTGTGGTCCAGCCCTTGAAGATAAAAAGAATCATCACTCCAAGAGTAACTATCTGTGTCACCGTCTGCATTTTTGTAATATTATTTCTATCACTGGTCCCAGAATACGCCACTTGTTATTTGGACTGGAAATTTCTTCCAGAACAAAATCGTTCTATGCTGGGACTCTTATTTCTGCCTGGTAGAGAACAGATGGCAGCTGTAAGTTTCGACTTTGGTGTTGGAACTCAGATAGGGTCTTTTGGAGCCGTTATTATCTTCACCGTCATACTTATCATCAAGATGCAAGAGAAAGACAAATGGAGAAAGTCAACAAGTAATTATGGCTCTGACTCATCAAATGAAAGTAACACGAGAAGAAACAAAAAAACGGTTAAAATGATAACTTTCGTTGCATTTATATATTGTGTTTGTTTCCTGCCTATGCTTTGTACTTTTATAACTACCAGTTTCATGCCAGGCTTCATCGTGTTTGGTTTGTACAACAATTCTTTCATCTTGACTTGGACGTTTGCATTATTTTTGGACTCCATCAATTCCAGCGTCAATGTTTTTGTTTATTATAAGATGAGCAGTAAATATAGAGCCACGTTTGATTCGTTGATTCGTATATGGACAAGTACAGTTCATAGATGAGCAGTAAATATGAAACCACGTTTTTTTCCCTTCTTGATGATGAAGAAGACGAAGAAGAAGAAGAAGAAAAAACCACGTTTCATTCGTTAGACAAGTAAAGTTCATAGATAAGCAGTAAATATGAAACCACGTTTGATTCGTTGATTCGTATATGAGTAAGTAAAGTGCATAAAGGTACTGGTAGGTCCCATCGCAGCAACCTGCCGTCTGTGATGAAGATAACTCTTCATGCAACTATTTATTGGGGTGACCAGTTACTTCCTTGCTGTCTTTACCTCCTCCACTTATGCTACTAGGATTCTATTTTGTACTGGTATCTTCAATGTGATAACCTTAGGATTCTGTTTTGTACTGTTATCTCTAATGTGACACCACTAAGATTCTGTGTTGTACTGGTATCTTCAATGTGATAACCTTAGAATTCTGTGTTGTACTGGTATCTCTAATGTGACACCACTAATATTCTGTGTTGTATTGGTATCTTCAATGTGACACCACTAAGATTATGTGTTGTACTGGTATCTCTAATGTGACACCACTAATATTCTGTGTTGTATTGGTATCTTCAATGTGACACCACTAAGATTATGTGTTGTACTGGTATCTCTAATGTGATAATCTTAGGATTCTGTTTTGTACTGTTATCTCTAATGTGACACCGCTAAGATTCTGTTTTGTACTGGTATCTCTAATGTGACAACACTAAGATTCTGTTTTGTACTGGTATCTCTAATGTGACAACACTAAGATTCTGTTTTGTACTGGTATCTCTAATGTGACACCACTAAGATTCTGTTTTCTACTGGTATCTCTAATGTGACACCACTAAGATTCTGTTTTGTACTGGTATCTCTAATTTGACACCACTAAGATTATGTGTTGTACTGGTATCTCTAATGCGATAATCTTAGGATTCTGTTTTGTACTGTTATCTCTAATGTGACACCACTAAGATTATGTGTTGTACTGGTATCTTCAATGTGATAACCTTAGAATTCTGTGTTGTACTGGTATCTTCAATGTGACACCACTAAGATTATGTGTTGTACTGGTATCTCTAATGCGATAATCTTAGGATTCTGTTTTGTACTGTTATCTCTAATGTGACACCACTAAGATTCTGTGTTGTACTGGTATCTTCAATGTGATAACCTTAGAATTCTGTGTTGTACTGGTATCTTCAATGTGACACCACTAAGATTCTGTGTTGTACTGGTATCTTCAATGTGATAACCTTAGAATTCTGTGTTGTACTGTTATCTCTAATGACACCACTAAGATTCTGTGTTGTACTGGTATCTTCAATGTGACACCACTAAGATTATGTGTTGTACTGGTATCTCTAATGTGATAATCTTAGGATTCTGTTTTGTACTGTTATCTCTAATGTGACACCACTAAGATTCTGTGTTGTACTGGTATCTTCAATGTGATAACCTTAGAATTCTGTGTTGTACTGGTATCTCTAATGACACCACTAAGATTCTGTGTTGTACTGGTATCTTCAATGTGACACCACTAAGATTATGTGTTGTACTGGTATCTCTAATGTGATAATCTTAGGATTCTGTTTTGTACTGTTATCTCTAATGTGACACCACTAAGATTCTGTTTTGTACTGGTATCTCTAATGTGACAACACTAAGATTATGTGTTGTACTGGTATCTCTAATGTGATAATCTTAGGATTCTGTTTTGTACTGTTATCTCTAATGTGACACCACTAAGATTCTGTTTTGTACTGGTATCTCTAATGTGACAACACTAAGATTATGTGTTGTACTGGTATCTCTAATGTGACACCACTAAAACCATGGCCGTTTATATGTCTTATTATTAGTTATTACACATACACGAAAGTGACTACATGAAATATTACAGTATGACATAATGCAGCTTTAGTATCCAGCAACATTTCTGATGAATGGGAACAACAAGAATCATATTACAATCTAGCAAATACTTTACTTATATATAACTGCAAAGCTTATAATCCCAGGCATTGAGTTATCTAAGTAACTATATACTTGTACATAGTTCGAAATGCATCGTTCATGTTGTACTGTGAATGGTTGTCAGATAGTCGTAACTGTTTATGACCACATTGTTGGGAATGATGCCAAAAGTGACAAAAATTATAAATTGTTTATAAAACTACCAACACAACAAAAAAAAAGGTAATCACATGACAGCAACCTGCCGTTGGGAAGAAAGATAACTCTTCATGTACTAAACCGCAGCAACTATTAGGTGGTGTGGCCAGTACTATTTCTTACTGTGATTATCTTCCCCAACCCATGCGTCAGGTAGGCTTATCTATTTGGTGTTTCTCCTTAGCAAGCGAAAATTAGCATGACATGAAAAACAATAAAATGTGATGAACAAGTAGAAAACGCAAAACATTTGTGGTTTTTTTATAATTTGTTTGGGTTTGTGAGTTCATATAATTATACCTTGTTACAGCTTGGTTGACTAGAGAAACGGTCGTGTCAACCGAGATATAGCGACCCGGAATTTATTTCGTCCGGAAGAGGCATGCTATTAGCCGGTGACAGTAAGCAAAATCACTATCAACTAGGCTACATAGCTCCTCTAAAACATGCCGAATTTTAAAGAAGGCTACCTTTCTATAAAATTATATTATATATCACATGACATTTTTTTTCTAGAACGTTGTCTTCATCGTGGACACTCTGAACGCCACTCTGTCCCAGCATGCATTAGCCAGAGACATGTTCATATATTCTTCGATGTCGCTGGTCCATCGTTTTATTAGTCTTCCTCTTCTTCCCTTGTCTGGCACTCTGACCTCCAGATTCAGCCTTTCGGTATCATCATGTCGCTTTATTTTTTTTAAAAATGCTATAGTTTCAGTAATATCAAAAGATTCTGGTTTGCAATTGGTATCTACCTAAGTATTTTAGGGTTAATCAATCTAAATATTATATCAATAATTAATTTAAATATTCGTTTTTTAGGGTTATGATTAGGCGTTTCTCTGTCATCACAAATAAAAGTGTAGTTCGGTGTTTCGAGATTCTTCATCTGAAATAAGTGGACACATTAACGTATGTGTTAGTTAGATATCACATCGTGGTCACGTGATGTTTTCCAGAATACAACACTGCGACAGGATTAGCAATCCGACAGTGAGAACCCAAAGTCTCGTAGTAAAATGGTGGAGGGTTTCAGAATTCATATACATAGGCAGTAATTTAACAGCAGAGGGCAAGAGCAGAAAAGAAATACACAGCAGATGTCGTAAAGCATACTATGCCTTAGGGCAAGTGACACCAATCTTATGAAACAAAAATGTAGATTTAAACACCAAAATAACTATATTCAAAACGATTAATATGCCAACGCTGTGCTACCAATGCCAAATACAGACAACGACAGCATACGACAAACGTAAACTTGTACAGCTGAAATGACATGAATACACAGAATCCTAGGAATATCGCTAAGAGAGTGTGGGGAAAGAGGACATTAGACAAAGAACCGGCACCACCCACATCTTGGAATATATTAAGAATCAACAGATCAAATAGTTTGCACACATCAGGAGACTACCATCAGCATACCACAGCAAGTAATGCTACACAGATACAGGTAGACCTAGAGGCCGACCACGAAAACGCTGGATTACCGAAATAAAAGAAGTGACAAATTCCACAATATACTCAAACACACGAGATGTACAGGAATGGAGGAGGAATAGTATACCTAAAACATTTGCCCAATTTTGTTTGTAATTCCCTTGTTTTGATGAGAAATTTGAAAAATGTTTGTGAAACATCGTTAAGAAAGTAGTTTTATCCACATTTTGACTAAATTCCTAGTACTAAGTCATGTTCTGTTTCCAAATGTTCTGTTCTGAATTGCACCTTCATCCCCAACCCCAACCCCCCCCCCCCACTCATCAAAAGGATTGAATGGGAGTACTTTTTTGCATATTAAAATAATACATCTTATTTTTTTTTACTATTAAGTAACTCCATTTGTATTTTTATTATTGTTCTAACTATCATATAGCGTGTTTTTTTATTACCATGAACATTGCTGTTATTATTGTTTGTTGTATCAGGTCTCACTCTAGTAAAAACGCTTTCACTTGGATATGCAATATCAAATGCCTGTTTGTTTGTAACATACACTTTTCATTCTACATTTATACATAGTAGAACAGATAGTGTTTATATATGAGTTAATATATAATGTAAAACATCAGGGCAAAATTAGTTGCCAAAATAAACATTAAAACATGGGAAAGATGTTTTCAAAAAGACAAAAAGTGCTAAAAAACTACCCTAAAATGGCCAGAATAAATTTCGTGGTCATTAACGCTAACAATGGCCAATTGTGAGAAATTTGGCCATAAAATATGGCAACCCTATACTGAGGCTAGGTATGGATCTGTCATTGGTGTTTAAGAATTCAACAAAACATAATATATTTCAATTATTATATGTATTTTCTACTTATCAATGGTAGTCAATATTGAAAAAAAATATAACAAGGTTTAAATAACAGTTTTAATTTGAACAATACACAAGCTCGACGTTTGGACCATAAAGTCTTTATGAAAAAAGGGATCAACAATTAAAGAATGGAACCACACAATTATACGGAGACTACATGAAACAACAATGTTATACAGTATACAGATATAGAAAACAACGAAGAAAAACGAACTGAGAGAGAAAAAGTGTATACCTATTTTGATAAAGACCTTTCTGTCAAAAAATCGATCCTGTTTATTATTAATCGTAAAACTGTTATTTAACCATATATATATATATATATATATATATATATATATATATATATATATATATATATATATATATATATATATATATATATATATATATATATATATATATATATATATATAATGTATGTATTTCAATATTTACTGACCATACGGTTCACAGTTTTGTTTTACTGCGGTATCTAGTTCACTAAATTTTCGACTAACATGTCAAAAGTGAATTACGAAACTTTGCACACAATTTCAGTCTGAGCTAGCAACAACACAGAAGCTATATGGAACGTAAAATCATAGACTATGTGCCTGGCTAACAATTAAAGTACCACTATTGAATACTGCTCCCTGACACTGATAACAATCTTCCGAAGAATGTCCTGGACAAATGCATATGATTGTTAGTTAATACACGATGCTACTCTTCCCTACAGCTTCAACAAATAGTGTCAAGTATTATGACATATTATGTGACTCGTAGACGCTAGTAATTAACTTTTTAATTTATTAAATCGTAGGTTTGGACAGTAGTGCTTCCGGTTCAATAGCATTTCTTGTGGAAAAACTTGGATTGGAAATTAGCATCTTTAAACAAACAATATTATGATTGCATTTGTAATCGGGATGTGTACGTGTGTGTGTACGTGTGTGATGAGTGTAGGTTCCAATGCAAATGTTTCTTACATTGCCTAACATAACCGTATGTTTTTCATTGCCCTGTTTTATTTGACATGCACATATGAAGAGGCTTCTAATCAACACCGAATAGGATCTTTGAGCAGCTCCACAATCTGATTGATTTACAGAGACCGAGATCGATGCTGCAAAGATCTTGCTTGTGGTGCGTGAGAACAGTATCATAACTCATTTGAAAATACAGCATCATCATTATCATCTTCACTTCGAACATTGGCTGCAACGGACCTCCAACAAATTTTGTCTCTTGTCGTGGTGCTGCAATCTGCTAGACTGTATCCTGTCCAGTTCATGACATCTAAATAATGATTCCAGCTCATGATGTCCAAATTTATTTATTTTTTTTGTCGTTTGTGAGGCACGGAGGTGGTTGGGTGAGAACCATCTCTGTGCTTTTATAATTCAATAATTTAATAGTTTTTTTGTGTGTATTTTATGTGTTTCTTGATAAATTTCCCGTTGGAAAGTGACGTGGAAAAAATCATTGCTCCTTTATTTATTGCTATTTCTTTTGTATTTGTTAGATCGTAGTATTTATCACTGCATGGTGTCTCATTTCTACCTGTATCTCTGTCTAACTATGGCTCTTGTCTTCGTTGTGCACTCTGTTAGACTGTATCATGTTCATGATCTCTCCTTCCCACTTGTATCCTTGCCTACATCTTGCAAGTCTCTCCTCAACTCCTCCCTCAAGTAAGATTTCCAACAAGGTGTCTTTTTAAAAAAAACAAAATAGGTCTAAAATGTTTTATTTCTTTGATTTTTAATTTGTTTAAGAATTCTTTTCATCCCTTTTTATTTGTGTTCTCCCTCATGCAGTTGTTCATATTCTTCAATATATTCACATCTCAAAGGCATCGAGTCTGTATTTTAGTTATTTATTCATTATCCAAATTTGTTAGCAATACATTAATATAGAATAGATGTATTATATTACAATTCTCTGTTAATATTTTCCTCATGTTGAGAAACAAAAATCATGTCAACAGATATAACAACACAACAACCAAAAATCAGGATAGACAATACCGAGATAGAATGTGTGGATAAATTTGAATACTTAGGAGCAAACATCAACGGTGCAGGAGACTGCATGGAAGAAATAAGGAAGAGATTGGCAATGGCATATTGTAAAATAACACGGCTGAAAAACATATGGAAAAACAACAAAATAGAAACGAAATTGCTAATGTTACGAACTTTTATTTTTCCGGTTGCAATATACGGCTATGAAACATCAACGCCTTTGAGATGAAATGCTACAGAAAGATTCTTACAATATCATGGAAGGAAAAAAAAGAAGAGAAACTCAGATATTATAAACACATTGAAGATTCCCAAATGTTGGTTACTAAACACAATAGCAAAAAGAAAACTACACCTAATTTGTCATATAAAGAGACACAACTGTTTAGAAAGACAAATAATGGAGGGAAGAGTACATGGGAGAGGAGAAAGGACAGACCAAGAAGACGATGGACTGACGACATTAAAGATAACATGAATACATCGTTGGAAAATGCATCGCCCAAGTCATAATGGTGACTCAGAGAATTTATTGGGAAGACAACGTTCTGGATAGAATACGTCACATGACAGTCATTGAAAGAACTTTTAGTTATTTCTATTCTCCTATGAACTTCTATCTCACATCTACCATCATTTGTGATTATGTTTCCGAGATACAGGTACACTCTATATATCCATGTGACATGTTCTTTGCAGAACGTTGTCCTCACTACCACTCTGTAAGCCTCTAGGTTCTGTACAAGCTGTCCATCTTCTTCTAGTGTCATGTTCAGAAGATCTTCGATGTCATGTGTCCATCGTAGTCTTGGTCTGCCTTTTGTTTTTATTTCTTGGAATTCTCCCCTTTATGCTTAATATTTCTAAACCATTATGTCTTTTTATATGTCCGACATATGTTAGTTTGCATTTTTTTAAATAGTTCTGAGGAGTCAGTCTTCTTCTAAAATGTTTAGATCTTTGCCCACGTCAGCGTCGGTTCATCTTTCTGCGTATGATATTCTTAGGACCTTTTTATAACATTTCATTTCGAATGCCGCTAAAAATAAAACGTCGGCACAACGCGTTTCCTTTTTGTAGACTTCATCCTGCTGTACATCTAGTAGGACCATTTTCTGGTTTAAGAGATATCCAGCGGGAGTTTGAGAATGAACGATAAAGACGAAGAACAGTTAGATAATGTCAGAAACTTTGAATATGTTGGGTCAACCATCAATACCACAAGAGATTGCATAAAAGAAATTAAAAAGAGGTTTGAAATGTGAACCATCAACACCAAGAGATTGCATAACAAAGATCAGAAAGAGTTTAGCAATGCCCCTACAAAAAAAACATCACAGATGAAAAATCTATAGCAAAGGACACACAGAAAAACAAAGTTAAAAACTATTAAAAAGCTTATTTCTTTTTCCTTTAACAACATGTGGACATCAATTGCAAAGACAACGTTCTGGAAATAATGTCATGTGACGATGAGATTGTGGTTTGCAAACGTGGGCAATGACACCGTCAAAGAAAAAAAAAATCGATATTCGAAAGGAAATCTATTTTTTTTAAAGTCATAAGAATGTCATGGACAGAAAGACGACTCAGTGCAAACGTCCACAAAGACCTGAACATAAAAGAAAACTGTCTCCCTAAAACTATCAAAAGACGCAAGTTAACATATTTCTGACATATAAAGAGACACGTTCGTTTGGAAAGACTAATCATGAAGGGAAATGTTCCGGGTAAGAGAACACGAGGCAGACAAATACTATGATGGACACAGGATATCGAATACCTTCTGAACATGACAGGGAAAAGCAGCTGGGCAGCATGCATATAACTGAGAGGCTTACAGAGTAACACTGAGGACAACGTTCTATAAAGGGCACGCCGTATAGATAGAGTGTTGCTGTGTAGGCATTGCTAATACATCTAATCCCATTGCCAGTAGAATTGGGACAATCAGTTTTCTAATCTGTTTGACCTGGTTGCATATGTGAACAGGCCCATTAACCAAGCTACCAAGTATTTTTTAACATAATTAAGCGGAAGTTGTTGCATGGATTCTTGTCAGTCTGTTGAAAATAATGGGGGGTTGGGGTTTAAAAATTTATAAAACTACGTAATTAATGGACAGCTCCATTAAGGGGCTCGGGAAAGGAAAAACAGATTAGTAATATTACCACCTGTCATGCTTGACGTAAGAAGCGAATAATGAGCTTGACTCAGAGGTTAATGACCTAAACCAATGATCTTTTGTTTGTTGAAGGTTGCTTGAATTGGTCCATATGAAAGATGATGACCAGTGTTTGAATAACTAGGAGAGAATGTCCCATGTCTAAATTATTGAGACATAATGACCCATGTCTGAATGACTGAGAGAGAGTGACCCATGTCTGAATGACTGAGAGAGAGTGACCCATGTCTGAATGACTGAGAGATAGAGAGTGACCCATGTCTGAATGACTGAGAGATAGAGAGTGACCCATGTCTGAATGACTGAGAGAGAGTGACCCATGTCTGAATGACTGAGATGGAGTGACACATGTCTGAATGACTGAGAGATAGAGAGTGACCCATGTCTGAATGACTGAGAGAGAGAGTGACCCATGTCTGAATGACTGAGAGATAGAGAGTGACCCATGTCTGAATGACTGAGAGATAGAGAGTGACCCATGTCTGAATGACTGAGAGAGAGTGACCCATGTCTGAATGACTGAGATGGAGTGACACATGTCTGAATGACTCAGAGATAGAGAGTGACCCATGTCTGAATGACTGAGAGAGAGTGACCCATGTCTGAATGACTGAGAGATAGAGAGTGACCCATGTCTGAATGACTGAGAGAGAGTGACCCATGTCTGAATGACTGAGATGGAGTGACACATGTCTGAATGACTGAGAGATAGAGAGTGACCCATGTCTGAATGACTGAGAGATAGAGAGTGACCCATGTCTGAATGACTGAGAGATAGAGAGTGACCCATGTCTGAATGACTGAGAGATAGAGAGTGACCCATGTCTGAATGACTGAGAGAGAGTGACCCATGTCTGAATGACTGAGAGATAGAGAGTGACCCATGTCTGAATGACTGAGAGAGATTGACCCATGCCTGAATGACTGAGAGATAGAGAGTGACCCATGTCTGAATCACTGAGAGATAGAGAGTGACACATGTCTGAATGACTGAGAGATAGAGAGTGACCCATGTCTGAATGACTGAGAGATAGAGAGTGACCCAAGTCTGAATGACTGAGAGATAGAGAGTGACCCATGTCTGAATGACTGAGAGATAGAGAGTGACCCATGTCTGAATCACTGAGAGATAGAGAGTGACCCATGTCTGAATGACTGAGAGATAGAGAGTGACCCATGTCTGAATGACTGAGAGATAGAGAGTGACCCATGTCTGAATGACTGAGAGATAGAGAGTGGCCTATGTCTGAATGACTGAGAGATAGAGAGTGACCCATGTCTGAATGACTGAGAGATAGAGAGTGACCCATGTCTGAATCACTGAGAGATAGAGAGTGACCCATGTCTGAATCACTGAGAGATAGAGAGTGACCCATGTCTGAATGACTGAGAGATAGAGAGTGACCCATGTCTGAATCACTGAGAGATAGAGAGTGACCCATGTCTGAATCACTGAGAGATAGAGAGTGACCCATGTCTGAATCACTGAGAGATAGAGAGTGGCCCATGTCTGAATGACTGAGAGATAGAGAGTGACCCATGTCCGAATGACTGAGAGATAGAGAGTGACCCATGTCTGAATGACTGAGAGAGAGTGACCCATGTCTGAATGACTGAGATGGAGTGACACATGTCTGAATGACTGAGAGATAGAGAGTGACCCATGTCTGAATGACTGAGAGATAGAGAGTGACCCATGTCTGAATGACTGAGAGAGAGTGACCCATGTCTGAATGACTGAGAGAGAGTGACCTATGTCTGAATGACTGAGAGAGAGTGACCTATGTCTGAATGACTGAGAGAGAGTGACACATGTCTGAATGACTGAGAGAGAGTGACACATGTCTGAATGACTAAGAGAAAGTGACACATGTCTGAATTACTGAGAGAGAGTGACACATGTCTGAATGACTGAGAGAGAGTGACACATGTCTGAATGACTGAGAGAGAGTGACACATGTCTGAATGACTGAGAGAGAGTAACCCATGTCTGAATGACTTAGAGAGAAAGAGAGAGAGTGACACATGTCTGAATGACTGAGAGATAGTGACACATGTCTGAATGACTGAGAGAGAGTGACCTATGTCTGAATGACTGAGAGAGAGTGACACATGTCTGAATGACTGAGAGAGAGTGACACATGTCTGAATAACTTAGAGAGAGTGACACATGTCTGAATGACTGAGAGAGAGTGACCCATGTCTGAATGACTGAGAGAGAGTGACCCATGTCTGAATAACTTAGAGAGAAAGAGAGAGAGTGACACATGTCTGAATGACTGAGAGAGAGTGACACATTTCTGAATGACTGAGAGAGAGTGACCCATGTCTGAATAACTTAGAGAGAAAGAGAGAGAGTGACACATGTCTGAATGACTGAGAGATGGTGACACATGTCTGAATGACTGAGAGAGAGTGACCTATGTCTGAATGACTGAGAGAGAGTGACACATGTCTGAATGACTGAGAGAGAGTGACACATGTCTGAATGACTGAGAGAGAGTGACACATGTCTGAATGACTGAGAGAGAGTGACCCATGTCTGAATAACTTAGAGAGAAAGAGAGAGAGTGACACATGTCTGAATGACTGAGAGATAGTGACACATGTCTGAATGACTGAGAGAGAGTGACCTATGTCTGAATGACTGAGAGAGAGTGACACATGTCTGAATGACTGAGAGAGAGTGACACATGTCTGAATGACTGAGAGAGAGTGACACATGTCTGAATGACTGAGAGAGAGTGACCCATGTCTGAATAACTTAGAGAGAAAGAGAGAGAGAGAGAGTGACACATGTCTGAATGACTGAGAGAGAGTGACATATGCCTGAATGACTGATACAGAATCAACAATATTATAATGATACACTGGAATGCCTCGAGCATGCAAGAAATTGGGAGATTTACACAGTCTCCTAACTTAGAGCCATTCAAGCACTTACTCTAATCATTTCTAGCTAAATCTTCTCACTAAACTTGTAGCGGCCCGGGATTCAAGCACTGACTCTAATCATTTCAAGCTAAATCTTCTCACTAAACTTGTAGCGGCCCGGGAATATTTCCCGACTAACACTACTTTGCGATTTACCTCGTCCCTGTCCACTTCTCTAATCTCCTGATTCTTGAACCGAACCTCAATTTGCCAAGTTTTCCCCAACTTAGCAAAATCTTCCAACCAATCTAAATGTATACATCTCATATACTCACATCCGGTATCACTACTGCTCTCTTTGTTAATTATACACAAAGGTGCAGCAAGTCATTACATCAACAGTTGTTCAAACATTCACACTTTGCAGGGAATAGTGTGGGTTTTTTTTACATAGACATGGGGTATATAGTTCTTGTGTGCGCACTTAAGTAATGTATGGTATCCGAAAACATATTATTGTTTTGTCCGACCAGGTCTTGTATAGATGGTGGAGAATGAACAATGCCTGTTAGTCTAGCTGTATACCTGGTCGCTTGTTCTCGCGACAGGGTGCGGCGAACAATGATTGTGTATCACCCGTCTGCCATTTTATATTACTGCACTCATTCATCTGTACTGGCTGTTTATGCATGAGACGGGTGTGTGACAATATTATTATATGAGCCATTATGGATTGGTGATTCAACGTATCGTTGTGGTATTTCTCACCGTCACAATCTCTTGCTGTTTGTGTAGGGTTTCCCTTCTTGCTGAGATGTGTACCCAACTCTGGCACAATCATCCTCGCCATCAATAACATCATTACCGCCGAAGACGGATGAGTCGGGTCATTGGCGCAAATATAACGGCGACACAACGCATTTCCATTCTCTGGACTATATCCTGCTGGAATTAAATAGGGCCATTGTTATACTGTAATAGAGATCCAGCAGTTTGAGAATAAACGCTGAAGAAGAAGAAGAATAACATTAACATTGTTGAATTATTTGATGTATTATTTATATTCTTATATTTGTATTTACTTTCAAAATTCTTAAATTACTTGGATTTTTTAATTATTTTTTTTTTTGGACACAGGGTTGGTTAATATATAAAGGAAGAAATAACGACGAAAATTTGGTTTCATTGCACTCGTCACAGTTCTGCAGACGATGTCATTCATATCACGTCGATTGGCAGCTTCAAACGATAATTACATTGCTGATCTGCAGCGATAATTTGCAGCTACTATTTACAGCGATAATTTGCAGATGCAATCTACAGCGTTAATTTGAAGCTACAATATACAACGATAATTTTCAGCTACAATCTACAACGATAATTTGCAGTGATAATTTGCAGCTACAATCTACAACGATAATTTGCAGCTATAACCTACAGCGATAATTTGCAGCTACAATTTACAATAATTTGCAGTTATAAACTACAGCGATAATTTGCAGCTATAATCTACAACGGCAATTAGCAGTTCCAATGAACAACGATAATTTACAGCTACAATCTACAACGATAATTTGCAGCTACAATCTACAACGACAATTAACAGTTCTAATCAACAACGATAATTTGCAGCTACAACCTATAGGAATAATTTGCAGCTACAATCTACAACGACAATTTACAGCTACAACCTATAGGGATAATTTGCAGCTACAATTTACTGCGATAATTTACTGAGATAATCTACAACGATGATTTACAGTCATAACTTATAAAAAAATCCATAACGATAATTACAAATATTTTTGCAGTAATAATCAACAGCGACTAATGTAGAACGATAATTGACAGTGATAATTTGCATTGATAATCTAAATAGATATTTACATCCAAAATTTATAACTGATAGTTTACATCGACAATTTACATTGATAATTAACAGCTATATTTTACAGCAATAATTTACAGCACTAATTTACAGTAATAATTCATATCTATAACCTACATCAATAATTTATAGCATAACAACAACCGCACAATCTACAACGATAATATATAACCATAATCTACAACCATAAAATGTAATCATAATCTGCAGTCATAATCTGCAGTCATAATCTACAGCTATAATGTACAGACACAATCTACAATAATAATCAACAGCCATAATCTATAACGATAATCTATCTATCTGTCTACCTGTCTGTCTAACAATAATCTACTGGGTTGAAATATGAAAAAGCAAGACGGAATAAGAAGTTCTTATCTGGTTACTGTAGGAATGAGTTCTCATCTGGTTACTATACGGTTAGAGTAAGAAGTTCTCATCTGGTTACTATACGGTTAGAGTAAGAAGTTCTTATCTGGTTACTATACGGTTAGAGTAAGAAGTTCTTATCTGGTTACTATACGGTTAGAGTAAGAAGTTCTTATCTGGTTACTATACGGTTAGAGTAAGAAGTTCTTATCTGGTTACTATACGGTTAGAGTAAGAAGTTGCCTAATTACATAATTTACCAGCCCCGAAATGTCTGTATCTCAGAAGGCTACGAGAAACGTGATCGATACGAACATAGATTTAGTTAGTGAAGAGGTGCTAACAATATTCACAACTCTGAACTTGGCGACTCTTTCTGCAGCCGTAGCTTTATTCGGGATTATATCTAATGTTATAAATATCGTGATTTTTCTCAAGCAAAAATTGAATGACACGGTCAATATCGGTTTATTAGCTCTGGCTGTATCAGATTTGTGTTCCCTGATCACGCTTGAGTGGATATGTCTTCTTAACAATTACATGTTTATTAATAAAGTGCCGTTTATTTTAGCAGACGTTATGCATCTCACAGCCTGTTGGCCTCACGCATGTTTCGCCAGGATTACAAGTTGGATTACAGCTTACATCACCTTGGAGAGATGTCTCTGTGTGGTCCAGCCTTTGAAGATTAAGAGAATTATCACTCCTAGTGTAACTGTTTGGGTGATAATCTGTATCTTTCTCGTCATGATTTTGTCGCTCGTCCCAGAATACGCAACTAGTTATATCGACTGGAAGTTTGTTCCCGATCAAAATCGATCCATGGTTGGAATCTTGTTTCTGCCAGGAAGAGAACAGGTTGCCGCTATTAGTTTTGTGATTAGCGCTGGAACTCAAATGAGCTCATTTGGAGCCGTTATCGTATTCACCGCCATTCTCGTCATCAAAATGCAACAGAAAGCAAAATGGAGAAAGTCTACAAGCAGCAGCGGTTCTGATTCATCAAAAGAAAGCAACACGAGAAACAAGAAAACAGTTAAAATGATAACCTTGGTGGCAGTTATATATTGTGTGTGTTTCCTGCCTATGCTTTGTACTTTTATAACTATTAGCCTCGTGCCAGGTTTCATCGTATTTGGTTCTTACCATAATACTTTCTTCCTGACCTGGACTTTTGCCTTTTTGTTGGAATCTATTAATTCTAGCGTCAATATTTTTGTGTATTATAAAATGAGCAGCAAATACAGAACAACATTTGATTCGTTATTTTGTACACTGACTACTAAAATGTCTAAATAAATGAATGCCAAATAAAATAATGATGAAGTTTCTCATCCGTATTTAGAAAATGTATGATTGATTTTTTGCTGTTGGAAGCAAAATTGTATTCGAAGATGCTAGCAACATTGATAATTAAGGTTTTAATTTTTAATACTTTCAACTAGCGAATCACAATATTTAAAAAATCAGCTAATTTGTGAAATATTAAGTTAGTGTTTCAGCTGTGACCTAGTTCATCTATAATATGTTCATTCTAAGATTGAAGTGGGTCAAAACACACCTATATATTACTCTGCAACAACAGCGAGTTTTATACAGCTGATGACATTTAAAAATAATAATATAATTAATTATTTAGAACTTACGTCATAGCAAACCTGTCCCCTCCCAAATACCTCTGAGAGCTTATAACAAACGATTCGCTGGATACAGAGCCAAGGGAAGACCGAGAAAGAGCTGGGTCGATAACATCACGACCGCCCTCCACAAACACGGACTCAGTGCGACTTAGGCATCACATCTGACATTGAACAGAAACTTACAGCTCCCATCCCTACGCTTAACGGCAAGTGTGGATGCTATCAATCAGCTTTCACATGGGATAGACAATAGATAAGGAACTATTAATGGTTTCCACCTGACCTATACGCATGTTCAACTGCAACAGTAATGAGCCTTTGAGCTCATTATTGTGACAGATAAAAGTTCTGCACGTAATGTGATATCTGTCAGTCTGTCAGTAACGTGACAGCAATGAGATCTGACAGTGCGACAGAGTGACTGTCTGTTGAGTGGGTGTCACAATATTAGTGACAAGGACAACTGTTGTGACCGAGTCACTAAGTACGTCATGAGGCAATATTTTGACTCTCGTCAAGTGGCATCACCTTGAAGTGCGACAGTATAACAACGTTGGAGATGCCACTTTAGAGTGCGACAGTATAACAACTTGGAGATGCCACTTTAGAGTGCGACAGTATAACAACGTTAGAGATGCCACTTTAGAGTGCGACAGTATAACAACGTTGGAGATGCCACAATGGAGTGCAACCTTCTGGAACTCTCTGGTGCTATGGCCAGAATTTAATCCTGACTTTAACTTAAACTTTGTCTCAGTAACGAGACTCTTTGTGTCGTGGACTATCTCAATAACAACACCGCGACGCTTCGTGTCACAGGTATCAGTAGCTTAATACCTACACGGATGGAATACTTCGTGTCATGTGTATATCAGACGTTTAATATGTGCCATGATACAAATACAGAGTCTTCACTTGGAGTAGTGGCCTCCAACTATTCTTTACATCAATGAGATAAGATAATACTTGCCACCTCGATTAAGTTGATACATCCAGGAATTATTTCACAACACTTGATCAACTATTTAGAGAGATTATAGAACATTCCTCTCTCTACTCGTATTTCTAAGCTCACTCGTGTTAGACTAGAACACACTTGTAGTTATTAACTATTTCTCTAGCCAATCTTGGAACCAAGTCCGCAACAACACTTGGCACCAACTGTTCAGTTGTCGTCTTGCTGTGGACTCCTCACGTCCACTTAGTCCTCAGACTTTCCGATTCTCGGGCCAAGATCTGCCCGTAGACTCTGAACTGCTCGACACTGAATCTTCGTCCAATCTCTCAACTCCCAAGTTCTTCCCACTTTGCCCAAACTTCCCATCAATCAAAATCCTTAATTTCACCAGAGGAAAACATCTGAGCAATCAGGGTTGATCCATCTGGTCATACAATAAACGCACGTTGCATATTCATACTTTCTTTGGAAATCCTAAAAACTTCAAACCAATCAGATTGCTTCCATCTGGTTATTCAATAACACATGTTGCACATTCATAATTATTTTGTAAATTTTGAACAACTTTAGACCAACCAGAATGCTTCCATCTGGTCTGCTCTCAGCTGTATATTATGCACGAAAATGTGTGACACATTCTTAGATAAACACACGTTTGCATTTGATCGTCGCGTGACACATTCTTAGATAAACACATGTTTGCATTTGCATTTGCATAACAATATTTATACCTAAGCCCGTAAGGGTTGACCATGCAATGTGTAGCATTCCACATCGTTAATCTCTCGCTATCTGTGAAAGGTTCTCATTTCTTACTGTGAAGCACCCTGCTTGTGAAGGGTTCTTTATATTGTGAAATGTGCCTACCGACTTTGACGCGCAGAGTAGGGTGCTAATAATGTGAAACTACGATATAACAGCGGGTATAGTGATTTATCATAAAATGATACAGATATATTATATGAAAATATTATATAAATATATTTATCAAGAAAGTCGTCATCATAAGTGACGTCTACATAAGCGACGAAGACGAGGAAGCTGGGAGAATGGCAGAGAGTTGTGACAAGCAGGAGGATGAGAATAAGTGTAGAGCAGAAAACCACGTGCATCAGTAGGTTTGTAGTAAACAGGTGTGCTGAGGTAAGGGGATGAATAGTGATAATCTTCTTCGTCTTCTTTCCTTCCTCTTTTACCCTTTACGGGTGTCGAGGGAGATACAATGTTCTTGTTCTGGCTTTTCTGGCAGCATCAGATAATGCTATTTGGTGTTCGTGTAATGTCTCTTTGATGTCGATCCAGCGTACTCTAGGTCTACCCTTGGCTCTTCTTTCTGCGTCTCCTCTCTTCGAATATGCTTTATAAACTAATGAATCACACGGCATTGTATTTTGGAGGCTGGTATCTCGATTGTGAAGTATGGCCTTTGTTATTAACATCGCTGCCCGACATTGTTGTAATGTTCTCCACATGAAATTTATTTTAGCGAATTACTTGTTATGAACAGAATAAATTATCTACCGACTCGCTAGGTCTGTCGTAGAGTCCTCTTTATTCTGGTCATAGAAAAATCCTAAAGAATCACATATAATAGCCTAATGCAGATGATAGTGATGATAATATCAAGAAAAGTTGACAGAAGTAGTAGAGATGTTAGATGTGAATTGAAAAGCAAGATCGAAGTTGACTATTTTGTCGCAGGCATGTCAGTAATACATAAGTGATATATCAATATATCTATGAAATAGAAATGGAAAAGAACTTTCAAATGTCTCCCTAACCTGATGTTCAAAATGTCCCATGAAAAGATACGCATAATTGGGTTCCATTTTAATGCCCATAGCAAGACCACAGGATCTGATCGAAATGTGCCCATAGCAAGACCACTGGATCTGATCGAAATGTGCCCATAGCAAGACCACAGGATCTGATCGAAATGTGCCCATAGCAAGACCACTGGATCTGATCGAAATGTGCCCATCGCAAGACCACAGGATCTGATCGAAATGTGCCCATAGAAAGACCACAGGATCTGATCGAAATGTGCCCATAGCAAGACCACTGGATCTGATCGAAATGTGCCCATAGCAAGACCACTGGATCTGATCGAAATGTGCCCATCGCAAGACCACAGGATCTGATCGAAATGTGCCCATTGAATTCAAGAGTTGAGTCTAAGCACCAGTTCAGCAAGGCGGATAAGAATGGGAGTGAATACAGAGGGAGGACGACTCTTATCAAGAAAAAAACTGTGGACCAAGATCTCATTCAGATATTTGAACGCATATCCGATATCCTTGATAGTATTTTCCAACACTTAGTAGAGCAACTGCATTACTTTTTAAAAGATACTATAAATGAGTTAACTATATTTTCCTCTGTTCAGTTATCTTCTGACCACACTTATCGTTTATTCTTACTTGATGTTTGTTCTTTATATACTTCTATACCCCATTCTGATGGTCTTAGGTCTTTGCAAATACTATCAAGGATATCGGAAATGCGTTTAAATATCTTAATGAGATCTTGGTCCACAGTTACCTCATGTCTTGTCTTCCTACTCACTTTGACACTGTTCGATGCAAACGCGGCCATTGCTACACATGTTCCTATGTTGTTCAGATCTGCTTTGTTTCATTTCTTAAGGCCACTTTCACTGTCGATTATGCCTTTACATGTAAATTTCGTAACACCATTTACGTTATCATTTGTAAACGTTGTGACAAGAAATATATAAGTGGAATGGCCTTACGTTTGAGTAACAGTTTCTGTAGGCATCTTCATGCCATTAAACACAGAGAACCTACCCCCGTTACAATTAATTTCAATGGTGATGGTCATCGTGGTGCCCTCGATATCCAGGTCACTTCCCTCAGAACATATCCAGTCGCCTTGTCTACATAACCCGCTTCCATGACTACATGTTTACACGCACGTCATTGTCATCTTGAATTTCGTAGTGTTTACATGTCTGTGTTCTAGTGCCTCTGTGATGTAACAATGTTTTTACTGTTTTTTTTCACTGTTTGTTTTGTATGCTTTTGACAAAAATCTAACTGTTCGAAACGTTGAAAATGTATTCTGTATTGTTATTTGTATTTTCTCATGTTTACACCGCTAGCCTTTTAGTGATAGTCTGTCAGTAGTCATCAGGTGAAACTCAAATACCTGTGTTCTACGTAAGTACTGTTTGTTATTGCGTTTCACAGCAGTATTATCTTTTATTGATTGTCTGTCAATAATAATGAACGCTGAGGTGTAATACTACTTTTCCATATATATAAACAGACATGCAAAGAGTATAATTATTCGACTATTTAGGGTTAAACTTATTCCACGTTACCAGCTAGAATCTTCTGTACCAACTACTCAAGTTCAAGCCCCAAACATTGCTGTAAAAATAGTTAAAGACAAAATATGCCAATGTTAACAGGTAGTATTTCTTACTGATTAAATGTTTTTACTTCAAACCCTTGGCAACGAAAAACTGCCAGACCTGAAGGAAGTCATAGGAGAAGTGAATATCCAAAGAAGGGTAGTATTACAGTGGATACCATTCCACTGTGGCATACCAGGAAATGAAGAGGCAGATAGACTGGCAAAGAATGGAACAACACTGGAACAAAAAGATCAAGAAATCACCCACCAAGAAAAGAGGACCTTCATCAAAGCTATTAGAAACGACGGCTACCCAAAAGACAACTGTCTCTATCTTGACAGAACTGAGCAGGTTATCTTCCGCATCAGACAGGACCCAGATTAAACAGCCACGTAAAATAGACTAAGACTGGCCCCATCACCTCTGTGTCCATGTGGGCAGGCAGAACACACCGCGGAACATTAAACCTGTTAAAGGAGGAATACTGGCCCACAGAGACGTATATCCACAGAAAGCTGTATGGGAGGACTGTGAGATTTCAAATACATCAGCATTTATCAAGAAAATCGGACTTTGGACACTTAAAGAGACACGGTGATATAGAAAGGCAGATTCTGGAGGGAAGAGTGTCGAGTGAGAGAAGAAGACCAAGAACACACTGGACCAGCAACATATAAAATGTATGAATAAAAATGTCTTTGCCCAATGCAGGCCTACTTTGCCAGGCACAGATAGTCGTTCATAGTGTCCACTACGAAGACAACATTCTGGAAAAAATATGCCGCTTGTTATATGCGCGTTATGCTACCTATGTTTTTAGACTTCAATCCGGGACTGACACTAATAATACGAAAGTTGAAAATTGTGCTCACCGGGACAATTAATGTTAGTACTGGGAATTTGTACATCTAAATCTAGAGTTTTTGTAGATGTGTACGTAACTCCAATCGTCACTGTTTTCTTTTCAAGCCTGTCGTAGAAGGAAAGTTTGGTAGCAAAATTCTTATTGTCACTGCATGTCTTGTCTTGATTTATTGCTTTTTTCTTCTGTCAAATGGTTCTCACGGATGATGAAGTTATGCAGGCCGGTGGACATTGTACCTATTCCTTTTGTAACAGACCTCTATATGGTTGAGAATGTTGGGTAGTGCCTATACCATCATAGCAGATATGTCAACACCTCTGACTAAAGAATACTGAACTGCGTTGGCTCAGGAGTATATACTACACGTCTGGCATAATGTGTTTTTCCTGGGATACTGCCCCACAGGAATTACTCCTAAAATGTATCCATAAATTCCTCTAACACAGCCAGGTCTTTGAGACAACAAACTCGATACGAATTGGTGCTCTCCAGTTCGAGCGATGTATGTGAAGCTGCTTCGTGTAAGTAATCAGTATCTTTGGTTTAAATTACCATATGAATAAATTATCATTTAATTAAATTACCATTTGATTAAATTACCACTTGATTAAATTACCACTTGATTAAATTACCATTTGATTAAATTACCATTTGATTAGATTGTCATAACTTTCAAATATTTCAGTAGAAACAACCGTATACAGAAATTATTTTTTATTGTGTTACAACATACCAATGGTAGATTTGTTGAAAATGTATTTTATTCATTGAAAGATCATTGAACTGTAAACACAGACATTCACTATGATGACATAGCAAATCTACAGGAAACCTGCTATGACCACTGACCTATAGATTAGACGTACTGATATACCCCTATTTATCAGTATGCATGCAGCATTACTATGTGTTGATTCAAACATGAGCTCGCAAGGCCGTAGATACGTCTTTGATTACACGGAGGTGTTATCTAAAAATTTCATCTTTCAGTTTACTTTGAGTTTATTTTATAGGCAAACCATTAAAGGTGAATTTCCCTATATTTTACTCGGAATCCTAGTACTAAATGTCATGTTATTTCTTCGTGGGGCCTAAACACCCACCCTCTCACAATTCCTATCTGCTGTCTTGTAGGCGCGTTATTGCTATAAAAACATTTATAGTACCAATTTTTATCGTAAATATTTTTTTTATCAAATTGTGCTATAAGCTGGAACAGCATCAATAGTCGCCGGGACACTCGGACAGCGGATCATAACAGAGAAAAACCTGATCAAATTGGGATGTCTGGTTTATTGTCTATTGTCTAACCACGGTGGTCTTGTCGTAACTTCCACTCATTCCGTTATGCGTAGGGTTTGCGAAGGAGATGTAGTCTGCGTTACAGAACCAGGTGTGTTGTTCTTTAATCCTTCTGGTGGACAGAAAAAGCGTTTCAAAGACACGCTCAAGTCATCCTTGAAACATCTTAACATTGACGTAGGCGCTTGGGAGAGCCTCGCTCAGGATAGAGCAGCATGGCGTTACAGCATTAGAACGGGAGCACTAGCGGCAGAAGAATTCAGACAAGAAACTGCAAGACAGAAGCGGACACGTAGAAAAGAAAAAACATCTCAACCTCACACAGATACCTTCTATTGTTGTCAATTCTGTAAAAGAACATTTTGTGCGCGCATTGGACTTGCTAGTCATTTAAAAACGCACTATTAACTTTATTATTTTATTATTTATTGTTATTATTATTATGGTTGAGTTTTTGGTCATCGTCGATCACGACGGACGAACATCATGTTGTTCTGGTTGAAATATAGTCATGTTTATTCAGAATAGTCTTGATGTTGTCTATCCATATCTTTCTAGATCCGCCCTTGGCTCTGTATCCTGGTTCCATCTTGCTATAAGCTCTTATTGTAAGTTGATCGCTCATCTTCATAAGATGTCCAAACTATTTTATCTGTTGTTTATATTCGATACATGATGTTATGCCTATTATTTTTCTTCTGTTCTTACTTCGCATTTTGTCGAGTCTGGTGATTCCAATAGCCTTCCTTAGACATTTCATTTCGCAAGTTTCGATCTTAATCTTATGTATAGATACCAGTTGCCAAGTCTGGCATTGGTAGCATAGTGTTGGTATAAAGATACTCATTCCTTTCTTTACTTCTATGAAGATTTTTGTGTGCAATAGCAAAAGTGACAGCTGGTATGTCACAGCATGTGTCTTTTGACATCTTGTTTCTATCTCTCTAGTCGTCCGTCTTCTGTGAAGATACTTACCAGGTACTTGAACTCTTTGATTTGCTTTATTTTTGTGTGTTCTCTATCTGGATGTTGAGATCGTCTGGTTATCTCGTTATTTGCATTGTTTCTGAATTTTCTGTGTTTAGCCGCATGTTGTATTTATTGCATATTCTTTATATTGAGCTAACGTATGATGTACAAAATACTTATCGCATTTTACAGTGTTTCTAGAATGCTGAAGAGGATTCCATTTGAAGAGGATTTACGAGTTCGTTCAGTTTTCACATTTTAACCTGTTTCCTGCGTACCGACGTGTCAAACATTGTTCTGTACTTACTGCTCATTGTATAATATATGAAAATATTCACACTCGAGTTGATGGAGTCTAACAAAAATGAAAAGGACCAGACCGCAAAAAAACTGTTGTTATATGCTCCAAATACTATTAGTTCTGGTTCAACGCTGGTTGCAATGTATGTACAGAGCATGGGCAAGAAACAGACGCAGTAGATAACTGCTACTAGGGTAATCATTTTGATAACTTTTTTGTCTCTAGTGTTAGTCTCATTTGATGAATCACCACCACGATTACTCGTGGACTTTCTCCACTGTGATTTCTCGTGCATCTTGACAACGAGTGTGGCTGTGAAGATGATGACGGCTCCAAAAGAACTCACCTGAGTTCCGACACCAAGATTGAAATTCAAAGCAGCCATTTCCTCTCTGCCAGGCAGAAATAATATTCCTAACATAGAACGATTGTGCTCTAGGACAAACTTCCAGTCGATATAACAAGTAGCGTATTCTGGAACCATCGACAGAAACATGACCACGAATATGCAGAAAATAACACAGATAGTCACTGTTGGAGTTATGATTCTCTTGATCTTCAAGGGCTGGACCACACAGAGGCATCTCTCAAGTGTGAGGTAAGCTGTTATCCAACTTGCGATCCTAGCGAAGCAGGCGTGAGGCCAGGCAGCTGTCAGATGTACAAAGTCAGCTAGAATGATCGGAACACGTTGGATAAACAGCGGATTAATCAAGAAATTAATCCACTCAAGCGTGATTAAGGAACAAAGGTCCGAGATAGCCAGAGCTAAGAGGCTAATATTTACAGTGTCATTCAACCCTTGTTTCAGGAATATCATAATATTTATTATATTTGAAATGATCCCAAGCAATGAGATGGCACCAGCCAAAATTGAAAGATTTATAATCCAGAGTATTTTCAGACACTCATCGCTGATCAAATCTATCATTTTGTTTGTTCCAGATAGCGTGATGTTGGCTGACATTCTCGCAATGCCAGTCGTAATTAACGAATACTCAAATGAACAAGTTTGCATTTAAAATAGAATAAATCTCAGAACTTCCGTCATGCTGGAGATCACCAATCGAATCTGAAAACGAAAATATGTAAACTTCTGCGACTGAAAAGATATTCTCATTCATAGACAATAATTTGGTAATCGTTGCGAAGCAACAAATGTCTATTGTTTAAAAAATCTTATATGAGTATTGGGTACAATCATTTTGTCATTTCAGTGCTTTTCGAACCAGATCTAGCATCTTTTCAACTCATCTAGTGTTAAAATAAATAGTACATCTGCGCTATTTCCATGCATAGAAAAAATATTTTTTTTCGTTTTTAGTGATTTTTGGCACGAGAACAACATTTTTTTTTAACCAAATGAGTTGGCAACTACGGTTGCATTGTTTTGTCAGTCATAGTGAAATCTTAACATCAACCACAATAAACCAAAATGCTTAAAATGTCAGAAGGATTAATGACATTATTCTCCGGGTACCTCATATGTACTCCGTCCTTCTAATTGATGAGGAACACCGCTTGCCGAGAATATCATGATAATAACATGTACTTATGACCATCGACAGTACTATGATACATAACTACAAAGTAAACAGACCTTCATTCGGTACGATTTTCATTATTGTCACGTTTTCCATTGATTACTATTTTTATAATTGGCGGAGTCTTTGCTATTTGTGACATGCGATTTCAAGTATATAAATATTGGCCATTGGAAAACACGGGAATAGTCAAGAAAAGCAAGGAATGAAGACCTCATTAATTCAGAGAACATGTATTCTACCATCGATCGGTTGAGACGTATATTCTCAATGAAACGGATCACTGCCTGCCGCACATAGCAAGCACTCCGTTTCAATCGATAATCTGCCAAAATCTCAAAAAAGAAATTACAAGAACTATCATGACAGACAAATCAACATAAGTAAATCAACACAAGTAAATTAACACAATTTATGAAAGAGGACGCACGCATAAATAACTTACTCAACGTTTATCCTTGCTGAGTTTACTTTCATTGTATGAGATATTTTATAAGTTTCCATTCATTACTTGAGTTTACTTTCATTGTATGAGATATTTTATTAGCTTGCATTCATTACTTGAGTTTACTTTCATTGTATGCGATATTTTATTAGGTTACATTTATTACTTGAGTTTACTTTCATTGTATGCGATATTTTATTAGGTTACATTTATTACTTGAGTTTACTTTCATTGTATGAGATATTTTATTAGCTTGCATTCATTACTTGAGTTTACTTTCATTGTATGGGACATTTGATTAGTTTCCATTCACTACTTGAATTTACTTTCATTGTATGAGATATTTTATTAGTTTACATTCATTACTTGAGTTTACTTTCATTGTATGGGACATTTGATTAGTTTCCATTCACTACTTGAGTTTACTTTCATTGTACGAGACATTAGTTTCTCCCATACCATATGTCTGCAGTTCTGAACCAATTTTTGTATAAATACCACGCACAGATTATCTGATACTAATAGTTGCAGAGTTTAAAGAAAAGTGTACTACAAACCTTTAAAGTAGAACCAACATAAGTTGTTGAGTGTTAACACAAGTATGAGTGTTAACACAAGTATTGTAAACTACGTTAACAATTAGGGTGTAGAGATTATGAATAAATGTTACAGTTGTTGACAAGGGGGAGTGGAGAGTTGACAATAGTTGACATCAACAAACTTTTTAAATAAACCAATTAAATTGCATAAGAGAAGACATTAAACAGCAATATGTTTCTACAACAATAAGAAGAAAACAATGGACTTATATCAGACATGTACTTAGAATGAATGAAAACAGACTGCCACTACAAACATTACAATGGCTGTGGGATGGTAAAAGAAAAAGAGGAAAAGAAAAATTCTTTGTAGAACAACCATCAAAGAGTGTATTTCTTCTTCTTCAGCGTTCATTCTCAAACTACCGATGGATCTCCTTTGTAACAGGACCATGGTCCTACTAGATTTCCAGCAGGATGTAGTCCAGAGCATGGAAATGCGTTGTGTCCGTCGTTGTGTTTGCGCCAATGGCCTGATACATCCGTCTTCGGCGGGAAAGAGTGTATGACTATGGGTCTTAAAACAAGAATTATGCACAGTAGTATCACATCGCTGAGACTGGAGAGTTCTGATTTCTGCCCCATGCACCGTATTCTTGGGTTGAAGGAACATAAACAGATAGAATTTAATTGTGTGAATTTGAAATTGTTTTCGAAAAATATTCAGAAAATCACGTACCTTTGTATTTTATCTTAAAAATAAACAAAAAGAAACGTTGTTGTCTGAACGTGGGTGTGAGTGGGGAGGGGGGGGAGCGAAATAATTTTGACATAATTAAGCAGAAGGAGACAGAATTTCTCACAGTCTGTTGACAAGGGGGAGTGGATCAACATGTGACACACACAAAAACTGTTAACGTTATTTATGCACAACTCCACTTTCTCACTTCATCTGCCAGCACTAAAATCAATTTATATTCTGGTCTTGGTAGATTTATAAGTTCTTTAAAATGTTTCACAAATTTGTTTTTGTTGTTGGTTGGAATAGTTTCTTCACCATATTCATAAATGTATTTTGATTTTTTTGTTTCTTAGTATTTCGGGATACTTCTTGATTGTGTCTACAGACACATTCTCTCATCTTGCAGGAACCCGAAAGGGGAGCAAAGAATAGCAATACTATTTACCTTCATGCAAGTCGAAAAAGGCAACTAATGAGGTTGTGAGATGTAGTTAGCTGTCCCATCCCTTATAGGGTCCAAGCGACCTAGAAGCCATGCCGAAGACGGATGTGTCTGGCCCGGGCAGATATCGCAGCCAATCTGTAAATTATGTCACAGCGCATTCCGTTTTCCGGACTACATCTAGATCATCTGCATGAGTTTGAAAACGAAAGCAGGAGAAGAAGCTAATTCGTTAACTTCTCTACTAACACTATACGTATACGCAGAAATATATCCTTAAAAATACACAGATTCAACGTTTCGACCACCTGCCTTTTGCCACGATAGAGATAAGCACATAAACTGGAATTGCAATTTAATAAATCTACGTTTTAAAAAAGTATCTAGGCATATATGTTAAAATAGTAGAATCAGGTGAAGTAGCGTAGAATCATCATCATCAGGTAGTACATCCAGGACAGGATGTAGCATTCATCACAGCCTTTTAAACTCCTTTCAATCGTGTCACACTTTCTGCTCCTGTGAGTGTCATTGTAGTACATCCAGGACAGGATGTAACATTCATCACAGCCTTCTGAAACTCCTTTCAATCGTGTCACACTTTCTGCTTCTGTGAGTGTCATGTTAAGTTGGTGTATGATGTCCATCATCTTCGTGGTCAACTCTTTGTTCGTTTCCATGGCATCCCCTCTATTCGGCATATGATATTTTATAGGCTGTCATGTCTTGTGATATGGCCCAAATATTGCAATTTTCTAGAGATACTGGTTGTTTAGCCAGTTTTTCGTTTATTCTCGATTCACTAAGAATGTGCTTATTTATGTTCTTGTAGAGTAGAATACAACAATAAATATCATATATTGCATCTGGATATAGATTAGTAGACAATATAAATGTGCTTCCAAATTGTATTTCCACATTTAGTAATCTATATCACCACCTAGTTTATAACATATATGTCATACTTGTATTCTACTTTATTTTCAAACATACAAGATTTGAACAATTTTTATGTTTTGAAGTAAATTATAAGCTGAAATAGTTTTTACGGTTTTCAGCAAATTTAACGCGTTCAACATTTTTTACATTTGGAAGTAAATTAAAAGCTTTGAACAGTTTATCCTACGTTTGGAAGTAAATTAAAAGCTTTGAACAGTTTATCCTACGTTTGGAAGTAAATTAAGAGCTTTGAACAGTTTATCCTACGTTTGGAAGTAAAATTACAAGATTTGAACAGTTTATCCTACGTTTGGAAGTAAATTAAAAGCTTTGAACAGTTTATCCTTGTTTGGAAGTAAATTAAAAGATTTGAACAGTTTATCGTACGTTTGGAAGTAAATTAAAAGATTTGAACAGTTTATCCTACATTTGGAAGTAAATTAAAAGATTTGAACAGTTTATCCTACATTTGGAAGTAAATTAAAAGCTTTGAACAGTTTATCCTACATTTGGAAGTAAATTAAAAGATTTGAACAGTTTATCCTACATTTGGAAGTAAATTAAAAGCTTTGAACAGTTTATCCTACGTTTGGAAGTAAATTAAAAGCTTTGAACAGTTTATCCTACGTTTAGAAGTAAATTAAAAGATTTGAACAGTTTATCCTACGTTTGGAAGTAAATTAAAAGATTTGAACAGTTTATCCTACGTTTGGAAGTAAATTAAAAGCTTTGAACAGTTTATCCTACGTTTGGAAGTAAATTAAGAGCTTTGAACAGTTTATCGTACGTTTGGAAGTAAATTAAAAGATTTGAACAGTTTATCCTACATTTGGAAGTAAATTAAAAGCTTTGAACAGTTTATCGTACGTTTGGAAGTAAATTAAAAGATTTGAACAGTTTATCGTACGTTTGGAAGTAAATTAAAAGCTTTGAACAGTTTTTATTTCTAGATGTAAAATAAACGTTTTAAACAAAATAGAACATGAAAGAGACAAGTAGGAGAAGAGATCTCCTAAAACGAGATGATTAAACGAGAAGAGACTGATTTCCATCATCTCATGATCAAACCCCCACTCCTGCTAGCAGTGCAACAGATTTTTCAGATCCAGGTTTGGATTCATTAGCCACCTATGGACTGACTACACAGAAATAAACCACACTTGATCTTTTTCCATACCATGCTCATCTTCGCTTGCTAAGCAGGAAAATAAGCACGTTCAAGCGTTTAATCTGTGTATTTGTTTTTGTTTTGACAAAATACTTCGGTCGAACAATTGAGAATAGTTGCCTTATTTGTAAAACGGAATTTTAAAACTTTTTGTTTTTTCATATATTTTTTTTTATTCACCGTATGGTAGACATTTTTATTGCAGATTTTCTTTTATTAACGCTTATTATGCAGAGATGTATATCCATATTCTTCTGTATATGTCCAGTTTCCGTCCAGTTTTATTTGCTTATGTTACACAATTCTCTGGCACTGTTTTATAACTTCGGCTCAGGGTAAAGAATTAATTCAATAGAAACTTTAACGTACTTAAAAAGGTCTCCATCTCCAAAACGTTGATAGTTGTAAAGAAACACAACTTGATGATGTCTGCAAGATAGCAACAACATAAGCAAGTTTAAATATATTTGACGTGGTATATGATAGAAATGGCATAGAAATTAAGAAGTAGAAAATTAACTAAAAGAACCAAACTCTTGATTTACCAGAATTTTGTCAGAACCTCCATCTACTGTAGTGAAACATAAGCAACCTACATGCACAAAACGAGATGATTAAACGACTTTCATATGCATTGCCTACTTAGAATTCTTGGAGTAAGGTGTCATGACAATGTTACAGACACCGACTTATTGGAGATAACAGACAATACCATAGTATTTTCTGTTCTCAGACTGCGCAGATTCGGACGGCTGGGACAAACTAGGAGGGTAGAAAATGGAAGGATACCGGAGGATCTACTTTATGGGGAATTGCAGTCCGCGAAAAGATCTGAGGGGCGACATCTATTTCAGTACAAAGACGTAAGCAAACGTCATATGCACGATACAGGCATTGTTACAGAATAATGAATAATTTGCATGTAATGGAAAGATCAGGAATAATATAAAAACAAAGAAGAAAGTAATAGCAGTTAGTTTAAGGGTTGAGCGTCTAAGAAGACACACAGCAGCACACGATGGTACACATGGGGCTTGGACCCTTTGGACATACTGGGGTGCAAATGGAGCGCATTGTTCTCGGCGGACTCAGGGTTCCAAATGTACCTCCTCGCGGTGCACCCTGGAAATAGCGAGCTGATTCTGACCAAACCATTTGGGGTTCGCGTCCGAGAATGTGGAGGTAGAAGATGGAAAGAGATTTGAATGCATAAGACAGTCAATATCTCCGACACCAGCAGCACCAACACATGCAGCGGCACTGTCACACAGTGTCACACACTGACACACAGTGTCGCAAGTCAGTCCAGACCGAACATTGGAGGGGCGGCCAATGAAAAATGCACGAAAAGGTAGATGCATGGCGACAAACGAGTAGATTTCATATAGAGTACAATAAGAGGGCAGAACAGCGCCAGAGGGCAGCACCAACCGCAAATAAAAAATGAAAACGTTCTATAGAAATAGGAACTGCAAGCTCTGCTAGCTCGAGACAAGCTTCTAGTTACCTGTGATCCTTAAGGGCAGATACGCAGACCCAATCATGGGTGCCCGGCACGGCAAAAAAACCTGGCCTAACTCTAATGTTGAGCCTTCCTATATCGGAAACATGCTCGCGAAAAAAAAGAGTTCCGAACACAGGCACAGTACGTCCAATTACATGAGGCAAGTGCATAGACGGTGGAACACCTCGTGCGAGATAGACGTGAACGACAATCGTCTTGGCGAAGAGTCACCACACACCCGCGTGCCCAGCGACAGATAGGCAGGCTGTCACGGACTAGGGAAGCCTACTACCCGATTTAAAGGTATGAGGAAAACGGATGTGCTGAACCTCGGAAATCACACGATATATTCGTTGTGGTTATATGAGAGCGAACGCAGAAGAAGAAGAAGAAGAAGAACATACTGTGGACAACTTGTTTTGGCTCAGGTTGCTATTGTGAGACACATTCATCCTCCCATTGACTCTAGATTATATTTCCATAGTACAACAATACTACTATCGTCTAGAAAGACGGAAGAGTGTCTACTACGTAAGGTGTGTGTTACACGTCATCATCGTTATAAAGTGTAGATTATATCTCTTATATCACAACAAAAATTATGTCGCCGTGAAAGACGGAAAGGTTCCTACTACAACAACTACTAATACTATATGATAGAAATATATAGAATTTAGGGAAAGTTATGTAATAGCTGTATCTGTAACAATATTATAACAAGTAAATTCATGATTTCATCAAGATAATAAGTAATTAAAACGGTAAAGATGTACTTAATTAAGGGAATTAGTTATTGATCGTGACATGACTGTGATTACCACAAAGATCAATATCATCTTTGTACATTGTACAGAGTAATTTGCTCATTATATCATCATATCCTGAAAAAAGGGAAATCTGATGAATGGCTTGTATGATAATTATGTGTTTGGAAGAGCTGAAACAATAAAGGTTAAGTAATAAATGTTGAAATTATGCCTCCAGCAACGACATGTCGCGTGCAACGAATACATGTCACGTAGAAATTTTCAATTAAGTTCAGAAGCATATAACCATGTTTAGAGGGTTATTTCTTGAGGAAAGGGGGGAGGGGGCGAGGGGTATCGACAAACTGGGAAATATAAGATAATTCTAAGAAAACTAAAAGAAACAGAAATATGAAATAAAATATTTTGAGTCGGTAAAAAGAATCATGGTTTACTAGAAGAAATGGTTGATGGATGATTCACATTAGGAAGGCATCTTCTTCTTCTTCCGTGTTCTCTCTGTGATACCAACACGAAAGGTCGTGGGGTTTCCGTAAAGCGGGGGGTGGGGACCGTGAGGTACGTTGTGCTGCTAGTTTACAGCATAGCTGCGTTATTTGCACCTCGGAAAGTCCAACAGATTCATTTTCGTCATGTCTTTAATTTGGGTAGGCTTCTCTTGCCTGCGACAAGGTACCTATCTGTCGCCAGAAGGCGAATGTGTATCGACTCTACGCTATGACGGTTTGTCACCCACTGTGCCCTTGGACGTTTCACGCCACAATCATGTTTCTTGGTGGCAATATCCGAGGAGTCGGTAATCGGGGATTTAGACTTGTGTCGACTACGTCTATCTCTCATGAGGTATGCCGTTGCCAGTGAACTAGTCTCGCGTAAATAGACGTATTTCGTCTGTGCTCTTCGGGTACTGCATCTTTTCTCTCTGCCATCATGATTCCGGTATTAGAAATCTCTACGATTGACTTGGATCCGAGTTCGTTCGCCATCTTAGCTGAGGTGTTACTCACCGACATCTTGAATCCCTCGTCCAAGTATGAGTCTCCACATATATTTAGGAGCAGCGGGGTTACAATCTTGTTCTCTAGCAGAACAAAACCTTGTTCCGATTCCGTTCTATTTGCACGTGGTACTGCCCTCTAGCGCTGTATTTCCGTCTGATTGTACTCAATTTGCCATCTTTACGAAGAATAGCGCACTTCTTTCAATTTTTGTCATGAGATCTACAAATTTCGTGACATTTAAATTAGCCGCCCCTCCAATGCCCCCGCCGTAATGTCTTTCGTTGCTGTGTGTCAACAGGGCTGCTATTTGTCTTAGCCCAGAGGTGTCGGAGACATTGCCTATCTTTTTTCAATAAGTTCTCATTCCACCTGCTGCTTCCATATTCACGGACACGATTCCGAAAAGTGTTGCCGGAAACACAGCACGAGCAGTTATATTTCTGTTTCCATTTGCACCACGAGGAGTTACTTTTAGGATTTTGGTAATCTGCTAACACTGGATCTGCACGAGAGCAATGCGGAACCCTTTGCACCCTATAAAGGCATACTTTTTGGCAGTATTATATAAGCATGTTGCTGTCTGTTCGAGTGTAGCTATATTGATGATGATGAAATAATCCCTTTATCTGTGAGCAGGTAGCTCTTGATATCCCACGGCCTTTCTGACAAAAGTTGTGTAACAGAAACTACACCCAGACCCATATAAGATTGTCTCAAAAGCATGGATATGTAAGGGAGGTTTGTGGATGCATGTTCAGTCTCTGAAGCTCCAGTATAGCGCTAGTATAACAGGATTACCACGTCCTGCCAGAGGCTTAGCACTCACATCTAGATCATATACATCAATCACCTGTCAGATTTGTTGACCCATCCGCAGTGGTGGCATATCTAGCACTCCATGCCACCTAGCAGTCTTCATCAAAAGAACACAGGCGCAGTGTCCACTCTTCAGCATATCTTCGTCATCCTTTGGAATTATTTGATAGAAGATGATAGCAATTTGAGACAAGATATGACACTGATGAATTTTTTTTACAGATATTTGACAATTGTCAGCCAATCTCCCAGCTTTCCGTAGTCGTCTCCTACGACATTTCTGTAAATAAGACAGTAACCATGGATACTTTGCACCCTGAACTAGACGCCCAGTTCAGGGTTGTCACACAGACGAGCACTATGGAAAGACTGTTAGAGATTCTGTGCAGTAAACCATCTTTGAGATTATCAACATATGATGTGCTATGTGGTACATCTCTTCGGTTCTCAACATGTGATATATAGTCTCTCTGGGAGAGACGAAGACTTGCAAGGCGGGAACACTGTGAAACTATTTGAAGTTGAGGTTGCGGGGCAACAGTCCAGTACTGTAGGATGGAGGGGAACTAGAGGAAAGTACCCACTTACACATAACGCTTTGTTTACTTGCACATAAATAAAGCCATGCTTACTTGCACATAAAACCTTGGTTTCTTTCAAATGAAGCTTTGGTTACTTGCACATAGCACCTTGGTTTCTTTCGCATAGAGCTTTGGTTGCTTGCACATAATACCTTGTTTTTTTCACATAAAGTTTTGGTTACTTGCACATAAAACTATGGTTTCTTTCACATGAAGCCGTGGTTACTTGCACATTCAGTCATGTCTACTTGCACATATAACCTTGGTTACTTGCAAATAAAACCTTTGTCAGTTGCAAATAAAACCCTTTTTATTTGCAAATAAAGCCTTTATCAATTGCAAATAAAGCCTTGGCTTGTTGCAAATAATGTCTTGGCTAGTTGCAAATAATGTATTGGCTAGTTGCAAATAATGTCTTGGCTAGTTGCAAATAATGTCTTAGCTAGTTGCAAATAAGGCTTGCAAATAAAGAGTTGGTTAGTTGCAAAAAAGACCTAATTTTTTGTAAATAAAGCCACGGTTACTTGCACGTAAAACCCTGGATGATTTCGAATAAAACTTTGGTTTCTTGCAGATTAAGCCTTTTTTTCGTTCCAAATACAGCCTGTGTTAGTTGCAAATAAATTCTTAGTTATTTGCAAATAATTCCTTTGTCATTTGCAAATAACACTTTGCTACTTGAAGTAAAGCTTGGTTAGTTGAAATACAGCTTGGTTAGTTGAAATACAGCATGGTTAGTTGAAATACAGCTTGGTTAGTTGAAATACAGCTTGGTTAGTTGAAATACAGCTTGGTTAGTTGAAATACAGCTTGGTTAGTTGCAAATAAGGCCTTGGGAATAGGACTACCGGCTATAGAAAAGTTGAGGCCACTGTTCAATTAGCAACCAATGATCTCTACTACATTCTACCTGCAGTACTTGTATTATCTCTACTACATTCTATATGCAACACGTCTGTCATCTCTACTACATTCTACCTGCAGTACTTGTATCATCTCTACTACATTCTACCTGCAGTACTTGTATCCTCTCTACTACATTTTACCTGCAGTACTTGTATCATCTCTACTACATTCTACCTGCATTACTTATATCATCTCTACTACATTCTACCTGAAGTGCTTGCATTATCTCTAGTACATTCTACCTGCAGTATTTTATCATCTCTATGATACAAGTAGCAGATTAGCAGGATGTAGTCAATAGTAGGAGTGAGTTGTGTTATGGTTTACAGCTCAGCTGGAATATTATATCTGCATTACTTTTATCGTCTCTACATTCTATCATCAGCACGTGTATCATCTCTACATTCTATCATCAGCACGTGTATCATCTCTACATTCTATCATCAGCACGTGTATCATCTCTACATTCTATCATCAGCACGTGTATCATCTCTACATTCTATCATCAGCACGTGTATCATCTCTACATTCTATCATCAGCACGTGTATCATCTCTACATTCTATCATCAGCACGTGTATCATCTCTACATTCTATCATCAGCACTTGTGTAACAGTCACATATAAATTATTGCAATCAAAGACAGACAATCCATTATTACATGATGATGGAGGGATCATGAATTTAGGCCCATGGATAAAAACATATAAAGATAAACTCCCTTCTGAAATTATCTTAACGGATAAAATTCCCCTTTTGGTCACTGGAAATATTGTGGTTGGGCGAACACAGTTCAAATAGAAAAGAAATTGTGTAGAGACAGACTTAAATTAAGGGATTTTAAGATAGTATTAGAAGTAGGGAAAATTGTAAACACTGTTCGGCCGAATATGAATTAGATTCAGGTAGGGAAGATTTATACTCACAATCATGAGAACTGTTCGTGAATTTGCCTGACGTGAGTTGAGTTCATGAAGTAACTTAGGAAAGTTGGGAAGAATAATTAGGACATTCTCTTCTTCGCTCTCGGACGGACAGGATAGACAATTGTTAACAAAGAAGTTAGAGCTAATTACCAATGGCTTCTCTTTAGTAACTAAAGAGAATAGCCGGTACGTTTTAATATATAGGCAACTCAGACGACAACAAAGAGATGACCACACAGTTATTTTAAATCAAGACGGACGAATCTAACAACTGATAACGAGAGGACGAATAAGGATTGATATATTGGAACCAAAGAAAGAACTACAACTTTGTATTAGGACGGACATCTGTGAATTTGGACAGAACAGATTAGGGGAAAGATCATGATCACAGAGAATTGACCAAACAGTGAATTGATATGGTTTGTGCTGGAGATTTTCTGACAATCGTGAGTAGTTGATAAACTAGTGTGTGGTTAACAATACACGTTTAGATGATAGTACTCGGTGAGACCTAACGAATAGTCTGTAAGACCAGAGTAGGAAGGAATTCATAGACAATCTATAAAGTGTTTACATTCCACAACTGTTTTGCCACAAGGTTGCCATAGAGTTAATAAAGAAACGTCGAATAAACTTAGAATTCTAGCACCTGGAAATATATTGAAATCAGTTAACTAGATTGACTAGTATTTCAAATTGAGGCACAATTTACAAGGTTGCCATAGAGTTAGTAAAGAAACGTCGAATAAACTTAGACTTCTAGAACCTGGAACAGATTGAGACCAGACAGATAGAGTGACTAGTATTCCAAATTTATGTACAATTTATAAGGCTGTTACTATCTATATAAGGAGGCACATGATAGGAATGGAAAGTTTGTAATATGTTGTAAGAAGTTGAAGTGGACTGGCTTGTGTATTCAACAAAATCTTTGACTCTAGCATCAGAACAGTGTTTTCGAGTATAGTATTTAACCCACTTTACTCTAGGAAGTTTACACTGACAGATTTAAGTTAGAACTAGACGTACCCATGTTACAGCAATCGTTCTGGAAGAACTAGGTGATCACCTTTAACAACTACAGGAGGGGAGGACCTAAAACTCATCAAAGAAGTTTCCTTAATATTCTGTGATACCGACCATAACTGACAGAATCGTATTTCGTACACCAAAACTGAAGACCTAGAACGCATCTTGTCTTCATCCTCAACACAACAACTAGAAGATTAATGTACAGCCACAAGATATAACGGACAATATTTTACGTTTGCTTCCTTTAACCTGGAAGTGTGAAAGCCCAACCTGTGGACTAGAAACATTGTAATCAAGTGTGTGAGCATATGTAATTATTCAATGTGTTCACTAGCTACCCAACTGTCCAAGAGGTTAACAAAGGTAACTGGTATCTGTATATGTCAGTAAGAGATATATTATGTTTTGACAAGATTATCATTAATGTGTTTATGTATGAACTAAATGCTAATGCCAATTATACACATACTGCTGTTGTGAGTTCTAGATAATAAACGACGACGATTTGCCTGAAAAGTCAGGAGCAAGACTGTTCGCTGTGTAACAACTGTGTACTGATATTGTTGATTCTACTAGAGTTTCTGATAACACAACCCTTTGTATGAAGTACTGATATAATATTCTTCTTAGATACGATCACGGGCCATTCAGTTGAGAAGTTTACAGGAGTTAGTCTTTCTTCCCTTTCTCATTTACATTGACCTGTCTGTGTGGACTTCAAGCTTGTCATTCGTGATTCTTGGTTATCCTTATCTAGGTAAACAATCATCTATGAATCAGAATTATAGAAGGATATTGGTATGATATTGATCAATGGAACATCGATCATTATAATAAATGTTACATTGGTGCTCTATTGTCAGTGTCGTACTTTTCATTTGATTTGTCCGACACTGGATGTAAATACAATAGTTTCCCAGGATTGAATTGAGTTGTCGCGGCCAAGATAAAGGATTATAGGAGATGATGTTAATGTCACGCTTGTACAGTATTTATAGATAGTGTTTAGGAGATAACATTTTTGAGAAATTTGATGTAAATATTACAGTGTTAACATTAGAAGATATAATTGTACTATTATTTGTTAGAATACATGTTTCAGCAACAGGAATAATGGCTACAGGGATGGAAGAACCAGAAAGAATAATATCCAAAATGGTAGAAGGGATTTCCAAACTTTTAGGAGTGGAGTATTCATGAAGACATCAAGCATTGGAAGTTGACGTACAGAAATATACAGGGGAAGGCAAGAACTTTGGAATATGGATAAAGCAAATTGAGAAACATGGATTTATATATGAAGTATCCGACCTTGGAAAAAAGAAGATTGCTTACAAAACAAGTACAGGACTAGTAAGTGATTACATTCAGAAACGTTTGGTAAACCATAAAGAAGAAACGTGGGACGATTTTAAACATTTAAAAGGAAGGTATGGAGAACTCAAAGAAGGACAAGATGCTTTTGTCGAATTAAGGCATATTAAACAAGAAAGAAACGAGGATATCCAATCCTTCAGTACTAGGTTAATAAATATAGCGGACGAAGCCTTTAGCCATACAAAGTTAAAGAAGTGGATAGACAGTTACAAGCAATATTTGTGGATGGGTTGAAGTTTAATGAACTGAAAATACAGCTGTTACGACAGAATTTCCAAGAGTTATCAGCGTTAATACAAGCAGCCATTATGGAAGAAAACCTAGAGAAAAGGTTTCATATCAGGTCAAAGGAGGATAGAGAAACGCCAATGGAAGTAGATTGTACTAGAGAAGAGGAAAGGACTCAAGGACAAAGAAATGGAATACAGGAAAACTATGGACCGACTGGAAGAGGAAGAAATTTCAGAGATATAACATGCTATAGTTGTGGTAGACGAGGCCACATAGCGAGGTACTGTAGATTGCCACGACAAGAAGACAGGAGAAACATTCCAATAACAAGGAATCAGGGAAAAGGATCCCGCACTTAGGAAACCAACCCGTCCTGGGTGCAAGAAAAATAAGGGGTTATAAAGAGAAACATTACGTATATAGTAACGAAGTATTAAACGAAGGTGACCTAAGTATATGTCAGCTTAAAATTAAGGGACAATTAGTAGAAGCCTTAATAGATACTGGGGCAAGCATTTGTTTAATGTGGGAGACTTTGGCGAGGAGATTGAAATTATTCTGGTACCATACCAAAGTTAGATTAGTCAGTGTCGGGTGAACATCTAAGAGTTAGGGGACAGAGATATGTTTACATAGAGATGGGAAACCTGAGCCTGAAACAGAGGTTCATAATAGTAAGAGGGATCCATAGGCAACTGATATTGGGGAGAGATTTCTTTTACAACCATAGAACTGTTATAGACTATGGGAAGCAAAGAATTGAAATAAGAGGGAGGTATATTCCGATGATGAAGGAACCAGAAGTTCATTCCACCTATCAAATAGGCGAACTACCTGCAATACTGAAACCGGGAACCCAGACTGGGGTGTTAGTCAGAGTTTCTGGGAATTGTGAAGGGTTAGAAGGTATGGTAGCTCTCATGGAGGAAACGTGTCTGGAAGAAGTAGATCCGGGAATCCTAATAGTTGCCGGGATTCTTAAGGTTGGGGAGAATGGTGAGTTTGCTACCTCCATATTAAAAATAACTGGGAGAACTTACAATCTTAAGCCAGGTATGGTCGTGGGAAAGGTGAGCATAAGAGGTCAGGGAGTACACATTAAGAAAGAATTCCATAAGGGAAGAAAATTTGTTTCAGCAGTAGACCAGAAGGAGCTCTGGAAAGGGGGAAAATTCTCAAATTACTTAAGTTTAGAAAGAGAGAAGTTGTTATTAGCCTTAATTAAGGATGAAAATGATAACTATGAATTAATTAAAAGAATGATCCTTAAGAATCATATCTTTGCTCTGGATGATACTGAGTTAGGGAGTTTACCTCCAAGATGTTTAGGAAGACAATGAAAGACTTAGGGATCAGATATATCCTTACCTCTCCTTACTGCCCACAAGGCAACGGTCTGAACGAGCGTCAGCACCGTACGGTAAACGATATACTGGCCAAATTGTCTAAAGGCCAAGACTGGGACATACATTTAGGACCCGCCCTGACCGCTATACGAACTAATAACGACAGTACTGGATACAGCCCGTTCTACCTGATGTATGGTCGGGAACCGCTGTTACCCCTTGACAATATAACCAAAATAATAGTACTGACGTAATACACAAGATCAATCAGCCTTACAATAGACGCACAGGCAATTAGAATATATGGTATGAAAAACACAGATAACAGTATACAAGACAGTTTCAACGTTTCATCCTTAATGTAATTTTCAAGAAAATACGTGACAAACATTAAATAAACAGTAAAAAAAGTTAAAAATAAAGGATGTACCACAAAAAGCATTAAACGACAGACATCGAACAGCAGAATCATCCAAGATAACAATGAGGTAAATATACACTTGTATATAAGCTTCAAATGTTGAACGTACATATACACTTGTATATAAGTTTGAAATGTTGAACGTACATATACACTTGTATATAAGCTTGAAATGTTAAACGTATATAAGCTTGAAATATGTAATTATTCAGTGTGTTCACTAGCTACCCGACTGTCCAAGAGGTTAACAAAGGTAACTGGTATCTGTATAGGTCAGTAAGAGATATATTATGTTTTGACAAGATTATCATTAATGTGTTTATGTATGAACTAAATGCTAATGCCAATTATACACATACTGCTGTTGTGAGTTCTAGATAATAAACGACGACGATTTGCCTGAAAAGTCAGGAGCAAGACTCTGTTTGCTGTTTAACAACTGTGTACTGATATTGTTGATTCTACTAGAGTTTCTGATAACACAACCCTTTGTATGAAGTACTGATATAATATTCTTCTTAGATACGATCACGGGCAATTCAGTTGAGAAGTTTACAGGAGTTAGTCTTTCTTCCCTTTCTCATTTACATTGAACTATCTGTGTGGACTTCAAGCTTGTCAGTCTTGACTGTTGGTTATCCTTATCTAGGTAAACAATCATCGACTCCACTCGAGTTCACGACTCCACTCGAGTTCACGACTCCACTCGAGTTCACGACTCCACTCGAGTTCACGACTCCACTCGAGTTCTCGACTCCACTCGAGTTCTCGACTCCACTCGAGTTCTCGACTCCACTCGAGTTCTCGACTCGACTCGAGTTCTCGACTCGAGTTCTCGACTCGAGTTCTCGACTCGTGTTCTCGACTCGTGTTCTCGACTCGTGTTCTCGACTCGAGTTCTCGACTCGAGTTCTCGACTCGAGTTCTCGACTCGAGTTCTCGACTCGAGTTCTCGACTCGAGTTCTCGACTCGAGTTCTCGACTCGAGTTCTCGACTCGAGTTCTCGACTCGAGTTCTCGACTCCACTCGAGTTCTCGACTCGACTCGTGTACTCAACTCGAGTACTCAACTCGAGTTCTCAACTCGACTCGAGTTCTCAACTCGAGTTCTCAACTGGACTCGAGTTCTCAACTCGGAGTTCTCAACTGGACTCGAGTTCTCAACTCGAGTTCTCAACTCGAGTTCTCAACTCGACTCGAGTTCTCAACTCGAGTTCTCAACTATACTCGAGTTCTCCACTCGAGTTCTCAACTATACTCGAGTTCTCCACTCGAGTTCTCAACTATACTCGAGTTCTCCACTCGAGTTCTCAACTCGACTCGAGTTCTCCACTCGAGTTCTCAACTCCACTCGAGTTCTCGACTCGAGTTCTCGACTCGAGTTCTCGACTCCACTCTAGTTCTCGACTCCACTCGAGTTCTAAACATTTTAAACACACAACCTCGACTCTAATTCTCGACTCTAGTTCTCGACTCCGACTCGAGTTCTCAACTCGACTCGAGTTCTCAACTCCACTCGAGTTCTCGACTCGAGTTCTCGACTCGAGTTCTCGACTCGAGTTCTCGACTCGAGTTCTCGACCCGAGTTCTCGACCCGAGTTCTCGACCCGAGTTCTCGACCCGAGTTCTCGACCCGAGATCTCGACCCGAGTTCTCGACCCGAGTTCTCGACCCGAGTTCTCGACCCGAGTTCTCGACCCGAGTTCTCGACCCGAGTTCTCGACCCGAGTTCTCAAATCGACTCGAGGTCTCAACTCCTCTCGGTCTCAACTCGACTCGAGGTCTCAAATCCACTCGAGTTCTCAAATCCACTCGAGGTCTCGTGATATTGCCCGTGATCGTATCTAAGAAGAATATTATATCAGTACTTCATACAAAGGGTTGTGTTATCAGAAACTCTAGTAGAATCAACAATATCAGTACACAGTTGTTAAACAGCAAACAGAGTCTTGCTCCTGACTTTTCAGGCAAATCGTCGTCGTTTATTATCTAGAACTCACAACAGCAGTATGTGTATAATTGGCATTAGCATTTAGTTCATACATAAACACATTAATGATAATCTTGTCAAAACATAATATATCTCTTACTGACCTATACAGATACCAGTTACCTTTGTTAACCTCTTGGACAGTCGGGTAGCTAGTGAACACACTGAATAATTACATATTTCAAGCTTATATACGTTTAACATTTCAAGCTTATATACAAGTGTATATGTACGTTCAACATTTCAAACTTATATACAAGTGTATATGTACGTTCAACATTTGAAGCTTATATACAAGTGTATATTTACCTCATTGTTATCTTGGATGATTCTGCTGTTCGATGTCTGTCGTTTAATGCTTTTTGTGGTACATCCTTTATTTTTAACTTTTTTTACTGTTTATTTAATGTTTGTCACGTATTTTCTTGAAAATTACATTAAGGATGAAACGTTGAAACTGTCTTGTATACTGTTATCTGTGTTTTTCATACCATATATTCTAATTGCCTGTGCGTCTATTGTAAGGCTGATTGATCTTGTGTATTACGTCAGTACTATTATTTTGGTTATATTGTCAAGGGGTAACAGCGGTTCCCGACCATTCGAGGTCTCAACTCCACTCGAGGTCTCAACTCCACTCGAGGTCTCAACTCCACTCGAGTTCTCAAATCCACTAGAGTTCTCAACTCCACTCGAGTTCTCAACTCCACTCGAGTTCTCAAATCCACTCGAGTTCTCAAATCCACTCGAGTTCTCAAATCCACTCGAGTTCTCAAATCCACTCGAGTTCTCAAATCCACTCGAGTTCTCAAATCCACTCGAGTTCTCAAATCCACTCGAGTTCTCAAATTCACTCGTTCTCAAATCCACTCGAGTTCTCAAATCCACTCGAGTTCTCAACTCCACTCGAGTTCTCAACTCCACTCGAGTTCTCAACTCCACTCGAGTTCTCAACTCCACTCGAGTTCTCAACTCCACTCGAGTTCTCAACTCGACTCGTGTACTCAACTCGAGTACTCAACTCGAGTTCTCAACTCGACTCGAGTTCTCAACTCGACTCGAGTTCTCAACTCGAGTTCTCAACTGGACTCGAGTTCTCAACTCGAGTTCTCAACTGGACTCGAGTTCTCAACTCGAGTTCTCAACTGGACTCGAGTTCTCAACTCGAGTTCTCAACTGGACTCGAGTTCTCAACTCGAGTTCTCAACTGGACTCGAGTTCTCAACTCGAGTTCTCAACTGGACTCGAGTTCTCAACTCGGAGTTCTCAACTGGACTCGAGTTCTCAACTCGAGTTCTCAACTCGAGTTCTCAACTCGACTCGAGTTCTCAACTCGAGTTCTCAACTCGACTCGAGTTCTCCACTCGAGTTCTCAACTATACTCGAGTTCTCCACTCGAGTTCTCAACTATACTCGAGTTCTCCACTCGAGTTCTCAACTCGACTCGAGTTCTCCACTCGAGTTCTCAACTCCACTCGAGTTCTCGACTCGGGTTCTCGACTCGAGTTCTCGACTCCACTCTAGTTCTCGACTCCACTCGAGTTCTAAACATTTTAAACACACAACCTCGACTCTAGTTCTCGACTCTAGTTCTCGACTCCGACTCGAGTTCTCAACTCGACTCGAGTTCTCAACTCCACTCGAGTTCTCGACTCGAGTTCTCGACTCGAGTTCTCGACTCGAGTTCTCGACTCGAGTTCTCGACTCGAGTTCTCGACTCGAGTTCTCGACTCGAGTTCTCGACTCGAGTTCTCGACTCGAGTTCTCGACTCGAGTTCTCGACTCGTGTTCTCGACTCGTGTTCTCGACTCGACTAGGGTTCTCAAATCGACTCGAGTTCTCAAATCCACTCGAGTTCTCAACTCCACTCGAGTTCTCAAATCGACTCAAGTTCTCAAATCCACTCGAGTTCTCAACTCCACTCGAGTTCTCAAATCCACTCGAGTTCTCAACTCCACTCGAGTTCTCAAATCCACTCGAGTTCTCAAATCCACTCGAGTTCTCAAATCCACTCGAGTTCTCAAATCCACTCGAGTTCTCAAATCCACTCGAGTTCTCAAATCCACTCGAGGTCTCAACTCCACTCGAGGTCTCAACTCCACTCGAGGTCTCAACTCCACTCGAGTTCTCAAATCCACTCGAGTTCTCAAATCCACTCGAGTTCTCAACTCAACTCGAGTTCTCAAATCCACTCGAGTTCTCAAATCCACTCGAGGTCTCAACTCCACTCGAGGTCTCAACTCCACTCGAGGTCTCAACTCCACTCGAGTTCTCAACTCCACTCGAGTTCTCAAATCCACTCGAGTTCTCAACTCCACTCGAGTTCTCAAATCCACTCGAGTTCTCAAATCCACTCGAGTTCTCAAATCCACTCGAGTTCTCAACTCGACTCGGGTTCTCAAATCCACTCGGGTTCTCAACTCAACTCGAGTTCTCAAATCCATTCGAGTTCTCAAATCCACTCGAGGTCTCAACTCCACTCGAGGTCTCAACTCCACTCGAGGTCTCAACTCCACTCGAGTTCTCAACTCCACTCGAGTTCTCAAATCCACTCGAGTTCTCAACTCCACTCGAGTTCTCAAATCCACTCGAGTTCTCAAATCCACTCGAGTTCTCAAATCCACTCGAGTTCTCAACTCGACTCGGGTTCTCAAATCCACTCGGGTTCTCAAATCCACTCGAGTTCTCAAATCCACTCGAGTTCTCAAATCGACTCGGGTTGTCAAATCGACTCTGGTTCTCAAATCGACTCGGGTTCTCAAATCCACTCGAGTTCTCAAATCCACTCGAGTTCTCAACTCAACTCAACTCAACTCAACTCAACTCAACTCAACTCAACTCAACTCAACTCAACTCAACTCAACTCAACTCAACTCAACTCAACTCAACTCAACTCAACTCAACTCAACTCAACTCAACTCAACTCAACTCAACTCAACTCAACTCAACTCAACTCAACTCAACTCAACTCAACTCAACTCAACTCAACTCAACTCAACTCAACTCAACTCAACTCAACTCAACTCAACTCAACTCAACTCAACTCAACTCAACTCAACTCAACTCAACTCAACTCAACTCAACTCAACTCAACTCAACTCAACTCAACTCAACTCAACTCAACTCAACTCAACTCAACTCAACTCAACTCAACTCAACTCAACTCAACTCAACTCAACTCAACTCAACTCAACTCAACTCAACTCAACTCAACTCAACTCAACTCAACTCAACTCAACTCAACTCAACTCAACTCAACTCAACTCAACTCAACTCAACTCAACTCAACTCAACTCAACTCAACTCAACTCAACTCAACTCAACTCAACTCAACTCAACTCAACTCAACTCAACTCAACTCAACTCAACTCAACTCAACTCAACTCAACTCAACTCAACTCAACTCAACTCAACTCAACTCAACTCAACTCAACTCAACTCAACTCAACTCAACTCAACTCAACTCAACTCAACTCAACTCAACTCAACTCAACTCAACTCAACTCAACTCAACTCAACTCAACTCAACTCAACTCAACTCAACTCAACTCAACTCAACTCAACTCAACTCAACTCAACTCAACTCAACTCAACTCAACTCAACTCAACTCAACTCAACTCAACTCAACTCAACTCAACTCAACTCAACTCAACTCAACTCAACTCAACTCAACTCAACTCAACTCAACTCAACTCAACTCAACTCAACTCAACTCAACTCAACTCAACTCAACTCAACTCAACTCAACTCAACTCAACTCAACTCAACTCAACTCAACTCAACTCAACTCAACTCAACTCAACTCAACTCAACTCAACTCAACTCAACCAACTCAACTCAACTCAACTCAACTCAACTCAACTCAACTCAACTCAACTCAACTCAACTCAACTCAACTCAACTCAACTCAACTCAACTCAACTCAACTCAACTCAACTCAACTCAACTCAACTCAACTCAACTCAACTCAACTCAACTCAACTCAACTCAACTCAACTCAACTCAACTCAACTCAACTCAACTCAACTCAACTCAACTCAACTCAACTCAACTCAACTCAACTCAACTCAACTCAACTCAACTCAACTCAACTCAACTCAACTCAACTCAACTCAACTCAACTCAACTCAACTCAACTCAACTCAACTCAACTCAACTCAACTCAACTCAACTCAACTCAACTCAACTCAACTCAACTCAACTCAACTCAACTCAACTCAACTCAACTCAACTCAACTCAACTCAACTCAACTCAACTCAACTCAACTCAACTCAACTCAACTCAACTCAACTCAACTCAACTCAACTCAACTCAACTCAACTCAACTCAACTCAACTCAACTCAACTCAACTCAACTCAACTCAACTCAACTCAACTCAACTCAACTCAACTCAACTCAACTCAACTCAACTCAACTCAACTCAACTCAACTCAACTCAACTCAACTCAACTCAACTCAACTCAACTCAACTCAACTCAACTCAACTCAACTCAACTCAACTCAACTCAACTCAACTCAACTCACCAACTCAACTCAACTCAACTCAACTCAACTCAACTCAACTCAACTCAACTCAACTCAACTCAACTCAACTCAACTCAACTCAACTCAACTCAACTCAACTCAACTCAACTCAACTCAACTCAACTCAACTCAACTCAACTCAACTCAACTCAACTCAACTCAACTCAACTCAACTCAACTCAACTCAACTCAACTCAACTCAACTCAACTCAACTCAACTCAACTCAACTCAACTCAACTCAACTCAACTCAACTCAACTCAACTCAACTCAACTCAACTCAACTCAACTCAACTCAACTCAACTCAACTCAACTCAACTCAACTCAACTCAACTCAACTCAACTCAACTCAACTCAACTCAACTCAACTCAACTCAACTCAACTCAACTCAACTCAACTCAACTCAACTCAACTCAACTCAACTCAACTCAACTCAACTCAACTCAACTCAACTCAACTCAACTCAACTCAACTCAACTCAACTCAACTCAACTCAACTCAACTCAACTCAACTCAACTCAACTCAACTCAACTCAACTCAACTCAACTCAACTCAACTCAACTCAACTCAACTCAACTCAACTCAACTCAACTCAACTCAACTCAACTCAACTCAACTCAACTCAACTCAACTCAACTCAACTCAACTCAACTCAACTCAACTCAACTCAACTCAACTCAACTCAACTCAACTCAACTCAACTCAACTCAACTCAACTCAACTCAACTCAACTCAACTCAACTCAACTCAACTCAACTCAACTCAACTCAACTCAACTCAACTCAACTCAACTCAACTCAACTCAACTCAACTCAACTCAACTCAACTCAACTCAACTCAACTCAACTCAACTCAACTCAACTCAACTCAACTCAACTCAACTCAACTCAACTCAACTCAACTCAACTCAACTCAACTCAACTCAACTCAACTCAACTCAACTCAACTCAACTCAACTCAACTCAACTCAACTCAACTCAACTCAACTCAACTCAACTCAACTCAACTCAACTCAACTCAACTCAACTCAACTCAACTCAACTCAACTCAACTCAACTCAACTCAACTCAACTCAACTCAACTCAACTCAACTCAACTCAACTCAACTCAACTCAACTCAACTCAACTCAACTCAACTCAACTCAACTCAACTCAACTCAACTCAACTCAACTCAACTCAACTCAACTCAACTCAACTCAACTCAACTCAACTCAACTCAACTCAACTCAACTCAACTCAACTCAACTCAACTCAACTCAACTCAACTCAACTCAACTCAACTCAACTCAACTCAACTCAACTCAACTCAACTCAACTCAACTCAACTCAACTCAACTCAACTCAACTCAACTCAACTCAACTCAACTCAACTCAACTCAACTCAACTCAACTCAACTCAACTCAACTCAACTCAACTCAACTCAACTCAACTCAACTCAACTCAACTCAACTCAACTCAACTCAACTCAACTCAACTCAACTCAACTCAACTCAACTCAACTCAACTCAACTCAACTCAACTCAACTCAACTCAACTCAACTCAACTCAACTCAACTCAACTCAACTCAACTCAACTCAACTCAACTCAACTCAACTCAACTCAACTCAACTCAACTCAACTCAACTCAACTCAACTCAACTCAACTCAACTCAACTCAACTCAACTCAACTCAACTCAACTCAACTCAACTCAACTCAACTCAACTCAACTCAACTCAACTCAACTCAACTCAACTCAACTCAACTCAACTCAACTCAACTCAACTCAACTCAACTCAACTCAACTCAACTCAACTCAACTCAACTCAACTCAACTCAACTCAACTCAACTCAACTCAACTCAACTCAACTCAACTCAACTCAACTCAACTCAACTCAACTCAACTCAACTCAACTCAACTCAACTCAACTCAACTCAACTCAACTCAACTCAACTCAACTCAACTCAACTCAACTCAACTCAACTCAACTCAACTCAACTCAACTCAACTCAACTCAACTCAACTCAACTCAACTCAACTCAACTCAACTCAACTCAACTCAACTCAACTCAACTCAACTCAACTCAACTCAACTCAACTCAACTCAACTCAACTCAACTCAACTCAACTCAACTCAACTCAACTCAACTCAACTCAACTCAACTCAACTCAACTCAACTCAACTCAACTCAACTCAACTCAACTCAACTCAACTCAACTCAACTCAACTCAACTCAACTCAACTCAACTCAACTCAACTCAACTCAACTCAACTCAACTCAACTCAACTCAACTCAACTCAACTCAACTCAACTCAACTCAACTCAACTCAACTCAACTCAACTCAACTCAACTCAACTCAACTCAACTCAACTCAACTCAACTCAACTCAACTCAACTCAACTCAACTCAACTCAACTCAACTCAACTCAACTCAACTCAACTCAACTCAACTCAACTCAACTCAACTCAACTCAACTCAACTCAACTCAACTCAACTCAACTCAACTCAACTCAACTCAACTCAACTCAACTCAACTCAACTCAACTCAACTCAACTCAACTCAACTCAACTCAACTCAACTCAACTCAACTCAACTCAACTCAACTCAACTCAACTCAACTCAACTCAACTCAACTCAACTCAACTCAACTCAACTCAACTCAACTCAACTCAACTCAACTCAACTCAACTCAACTCAACTCAACTCAACTCAACTCAACTCAACTCAACTCAACTCAACTCAACTCAACTCAACTCAACTCAACTCAACTCAACTCAACTCAACTCAACTCAACTCAACTCAACTCAACTCAACTCAACTCAACTCAACTCAACTCAACTCAACTCAACTCAACTCAACTCAACTCAACTCAACTCAACTCAACTCAACTCAACTCAACTCAACTCAACTCAACTCAACTCAACTCAACTCAACTCAACTCAACTCAACTCAACTCAACTCAACTCAACTCAACTCAACTCAACTCAACTCAACTCAACTCAACTCAACTCAACTCAACTCAACTCAACTCAACTCAACTCAACTCAACTCAACTCAACTCAACTCAACTCAACTCAACTCAACTCAACTCAACTCAACTCAACTCAACTCAACACAACTCAACTCAACTCAACTCAACTCAACTCAACTCAACTCAACTCAACTCAACTCAACTCAACTCAACACCAACTCAACTCAACTCAACTCAACTCAACTCAACTCAACTCAACTCAACTCAACTCAACTCAACTCAACCCAACTCAACCAACACAACTCAACTCAACCCAAATCAACTCAAACTCACTCAACTCAACTCAACTCAACTCAACTCAACTCAACTCAACCAACTCAACACAACTCAACTCAACTCAACTCAACTCAACTCAACTCAACTCAACTCACTCAACTCAACTCAACTCAACTCAACTCACTCAACTCAACTCAACTCAACTCAACCACCTCAACTCAACTCAACTCAACACAACTCAACCACCACAACACAACTCAACACAACACAACTCAACTCAACACAACTCAACCTCAACTCAACTCAACTCAACTCAACTCAACCAACTCAACTCAACTCAACTCACCAACCACAACTCAACACAACTCAACTCAACTCAACTCAACTCACTCAACACAACTCAACTCAACTCAACTCAACCAACTCAACTCAACTCAACTCAACTCAACTCAACTCAACTCACTCAACCAACTCAACTCAACACAACTCAACTCAACTCAACTCAACCACCAACTCAACTCAACTCAACTCAACTCAACACAACCAACTCAACTCAACTCAACTCAACTCAACTCAACTCAACCTCAACTCAACTCAACTCAACTCAACTCAACTCAACCAACTCAACTCAACTCAACTCAACACACTCACCAACTCAACTCACTCAACCCAACTCAACTCACTCAACTCAACTCACTCACACAACTCAACTCAACACCAACTCAACTCACTCAACTCAACTCAACTCAACCAACTCAACCACCACCCAACTCCACCTCACTCAACTCAACTCACCACTCACACACACACAACACACCAACACACACCACTCAACTCAACTCAACTCAACTCAACTCACACATCAACTCAACTCAACTCACTCAACTCAACTCAACTCAACTCAACTCAACTCACCACCAACCACACCAACTCAACTCAACTCAACTCATCTCAACTCAACTCAACCAACTCACTCAACTCAACTCACTCAACTCAACACCAACTCAACTCACTCAACTCAACTCAACTCAACTCAACTCAACTCAACTCAACCACCAACTCACCACCAACTCACTCACACAACCACAACCAACTCAACCAACACACCAACTCAACAACTCTAACTCAACTCACTCAACACACAACTCACCACCCACTCAACACAACCACCAACTCAACTCACCAACTCAACACACTCACTCAACTCAACTCAACTCAACTCAACACAACTCAAACAATCAACTCACCAACTCAACTCACACTCACCACACCACACCAACCACTCACCAACTCAACTCACTCAACTCAACTCAACACAACTCAACTCACCAACACAACTCAACTCAACTCAACTCAACTCAACTCAACACAACACAACCACCAACTCAACTCAACACACACTCACTCAACCAACTCAACTCAACTCAACTCACACTCAACTCAACTCAACCACCCACCACTCAACCAACCATCACCAACCCACCCAACACAACTCACCTCAACTCAACTCAACTCAACTCAACTCAACTCACTCAACTCAACTCAACTCAACTCAACTCAACTCAACTCAACACAACTCAACTCAACACAACCACTCAACTCAACTCAACTCAACTCAACACACTCAACTCAACCAACTCACCAACTCAACTCAACTCAACTCAACTCATCCAACTCACTCAACTCAACTCAATCAACTCAACTCACAACTCAACTCAACACACATCACTCAACCAACTCAACTCAACTCAACTCAACTCAACTCAATCATCAACACTCCACTCACTCAACTCAACTCAACACAACTCAACTCAACTCAACTCAACACCCACACTCAACTCAACTCAACTCACCACCAACTCAACTCAACTCACTCAACTCAACTCAACTCAACTCAACTCAACTCAACTCAACTCAACTCACACACCAACTCAACTCAACACAACTCAACTCAACTCAACTCCAACTCAAACAACACAACTCAACTCAACTCAACTCAACTCAACTCAACTCACCAACTCAACTCAACTCAACTACCACTCAACTCAACTCACCAACTCAACTCAACTCAACACAACTCAACTCAACAACTCAACTCAACTCAACTCAACTCAACCACTCAACTCAACTCAACTCAACTCACTCAACCAACTCAACTCAACTCAACACAACTCACAACTCAACTCAACTCAACTCAACTCAACTCAACTCAACTCAACTCAACTCACCACTCAACTCAACTCAACTCAACTCACTCAACTCAACTCAACTCAACTCAACTCAACTCAACTCAACTCACCAACTCAACTCAACTCAACTCAACTCAACTCAACTCAACTCAACTCAACTCAACTCAACTCAACTCAACTCAACTCAACTCAACTCAACTCAACTCAACTCAACTCAACTCAACTAACTCAACTCAACTCAACTCAACTCAACTAACTCAACTCAACTCAACTCAACTCAACTCAACTCAACTCAACTCAACTCAACTCAACTCAACTCAACTCAACTCAACTCAACTCAACTCAACTCAACTCAACTCAACTCAACTCAACTCAACTCAACTCAACTCAACTCAACTCACAACTCAACTCAACTCAACTCAACTCAACTCAACTCAACTCAACTCAACTCAACTCAACTCAACTCAACTCAACTCAACTCAACTCAACTCAACTCAACTCAACTCAACTCAACTCAACTCAACTCAACTCAACTCACTCAACTCAACTCAACTCAACTCAAACAACTCAACTCAATCAACTCAACTCAACTCAACTCAACTCAACTCAACTCAAATCAACTCAACTCAACTCAACTCAACTCAACTCAACTCAACTCAAATCAAACTCAACTCAACTAACTCAACTCAACTCAACTCAACTCAACTCAACTCAACTCAACTCAACTCAACTCAACTCAACTCAACTCAACTCAACTCAACTCAACTCAACTCAACTCATAACAAACTCAACTCAACTCACTCAACTCAACTCAACTCAACTCAACTCAACTCAACTCAACTCAACAACTCAACTCACTCAACTCACTCAACTCAACTCAACTCAACTCAACTCAACTCAACTCAACTCAACTCAACTCAACTCAACTCAACTCAACTCAACTCAACTCAACTCAACTCAACTCAACTCAACTCAACTCAACTCAACTCAACTCAACTCAACTCAACTCAACTCAAATCAACTCAACTCAACTCAAATCAACTCAATCTCAACTCAACTCAACTCAACTCAACTCAACTCAACTCAACTCAACTCAACTCAACTCAACTCAACTCAACTCAACTCAACTCAACTCAACTCAACTCAACTCAACTCAACTCAACTCAACTCAACTCAACTCAACTCAACTCAACTCAACTCAAACTCAACTCAACTCAACTCACTCAACTCAACTCTCAACTCAACTCAACTCAACTCATCTAAAACTCAACTCAAACTCAAACTCAACTCAACTCAACTCAACTCAACTCAACTCAACTCAACTCAACTCAAATCAACTCAACTCATCTCAACTCAACTCAACTCATCTACTCAACTCTACTCAACTCAACTCAACTCAACTCAACTCTACTCAACTCAACTCAACTCAACTCAATCTACTCAACTCAACTCAACTCATCTCAACTCAACTCAACTCACTCAACTCAACTCATACTCAACTCAACTCAACTCAACTCAACTCAACTCAACTCAACTCAACTCAACTCAACTCAACTCAACTCAACTCAACTCAACTCAACTCATCTCAACTCAACTCAACTCAACTCAACTCAACTCAACTCAACTCACTCAACTCAACTCACTCAACTCAACTCAATCAACTCAACTCAACTCAACTCAACTCAACTCAACTCAACTCAACTCACTCACTCAACTCAACTCAACTCAACTCATACTCAACTCAACTAAACTCAACTCAACTCACTCAACTCAACTCAACTCAACTCAAACTCAACTCAACTCAACTCAACTCAACTCAACTCAACTCAACTCAACTCAACTCAACTCAACTCAACTCAACTCAACTCAACTCAACTCAACTCAACTCAACTCAACTCAACTCAACTCAACTCAACTCAACTCAACTCAACTCAACTCAACTCAACTCAACTCAACTCAACTCAACTCAACTCAACTCAACTCAACTCAACTCAACTCAACTCAACTCAACTCAACTCAACTCAACTCAACTCAACTCAACTCAACTCAACTCAACTCAACTCAACTCAACTCAACTCAACTCAACTCAACTCAACTCAACTCAACTCAACTCAACTCAACTCAACTCAACTCAACTCAACTCAACTCAACTCAACTCAACTCAACTCAACTCAACTCAACTCAACTCAACTCAACTCAACTCAACTCAACTCAACTCAACTCAACTCAACTCAACTCAACTCAACTCAACTCAACTCAACTCAACTCAACTCAACTCAACTCAACTCAACTCAACTCAACTCAACTCAACTCAACTCAACTCAACTCAACTCAACTCAACTCAACTCAACTCAACTCAACTCAACTCAACTCAACTCAACTCAACTCAACTCAACTCAACTCAACTCAACTCAACTCAACTCAACTCAACTCAACTCAACTCAACTCAACTCAACTCAACTCAACTCAACTCAACTCAACTCAACTCAACTCAACTCAACTCAACTCAACTCAACTCAACTCAACTCAACTCAACTCAACTCAACTCAACTCAACTCAACTCAACTCAACTCAACTCAACTCAACTCAACTCAACTCAACTCAACTCAACTCAACTCAACTCAACTCAACTCAACTCAACTCAACTCAACTCAACTCAACTCAACTCAACTCAACTCAACTCAACTCAACTCAACTCAACTCAACTCAACTCAACTCAACTCAACTCAACTCAACTCAACTCAACTCAACTCAACTCAACTCAACTCAACTCAACTCAACTCAACTCAACTCAACTCAACTCAACTCAACTCAACTCAACTCAACTCAACTCAACTCAACTCAACTCAACTCAACTCAACTCAACTCAACTCAACTCAACTCAACTCAACTCAACTCAACTCAACTCAACTCAACTCAACTCAACTCAACTCAACTCAACTCAACTCAACTCAACTCAACTCAACTCAACTCAACTCAACTCAACTCAACTCAACTCAACTCAACTCAACTCAACTCAACTCAACTCAACTCAACTCAACTCAACTCAACTCAACTCAACTCAACTCAACTCAACTCAACTCAACTCAACTCAACTCAACTCAACTCAACTCAACTCAACTCAACTCAACTCAACTCAACTCAACTCAACTCAACTCAACTCAACTCAACTCAACTCAACTCAACTCAACTCAACTCAACTCAACTCAACTCAACTCAACTCAACTCAACTCAACTCAACTCAACTCAACTCAACTCAACTCAACTCAACTCAACTCAACTCAACTCAACTCAACTCAACTCAACTCAACTCAACTCAACTCAACTCAACTCAACTCAACTCAACTCAACTCAACTCAACTCAACTCAACTCAACTCAACTCAACTCAACTCAACTCAACTCAACTCAACTCAACTCAACTCAACTCAACTCAACTCAACTCAACTCAACTCAACTCAACTCAACTCAACTCAACTCAACTCAACTCAACTCAACTCAACTCAACTCAACCAACTCAACTCAACTCAACTCAACTCAACTCAACTCAACTCAACTCAACTCAACTCAACTCAACTCAACTCAACTCAACTCAACTCAACTCAACTCAACTCAACTCAACTCAACTCAACTCAACTCAACTCAACTCAACTCAACTCAACTCAACTCAACTCAACTCAACTCAACTCAACTCAACTCAACTCAACTCAACTCAACTCAACTCAACTCAACTCAACTCAACTCAACTCAACTCAACTCAACTCAACTCAACTCAACTCAACTCAACTCAACTCAACTCAACTCAACTCAACTCAACTCAACTCAACTCAACTCAACTCAACTCAACTCAACTCAACTCAACTCAACTCAACTCAACTCAACTCAACTCAACTCAACTCAACTCAACTCAACTCAACTCAACTCAACTCAACTCAACTCAACTCAACTCAACTCAACTCAACTCAACTCAACTCAACTCAACTCAACTCAACTCAACTCAACTCAACTCAACTCAACTCAACTCAACTCAACTCAACTCAACTCAACTCAACTCAACTCAACTCAACTCAACTCAACTCAACTCAACTCAACTCAACTCAACTCAACTCAACTCAACTCAACTCAACTCAACTCAACTCAACTCAACTCAACTCAACTCAACTCAACTCAACTCAACTCAACTCAACTCAACTCAACTCAACTCAACTCAACTCAACTCAACTCAACTCAACTCAACTCAACTCAACTCAACTCAACTCAACTCAACTCAACTCAACTCAACTCAACTCAACTCAACTCAACTCAACTCAACTCAACTCAACTCAACTCAACTCAACTCAACTCAACTCAACTCAACTCAACTCAACTCAACTCAACTCAACTCAACTCAACTCAACTCAACTCAACTCAACTCAACTCAACTCAACTCAACTCAACTCAACTCAACTCAACTCAACTCAACTCAACTCAACTCAACTCAACTCAACTCAACTCAACTCAACTCAACTCAACTCAACTCAACTCAACTCAACTCAACTCAACTCAACTCAACTCAACTCAACTCAACTCAACTCAACTCAACTCAACTCAACTCAACTCAACTCAACTCAACTCAACTCAACTCAACTCAACTCAACTCAACTCAACTCAACTCAACTCAACTCAACTCAACTCAACTCAACTCAACTCAACTCAACTCAACTCAACTCAACTCAACTCAACTCAACTCAACTCAACTCAACTCAACTCAACTCAACTCAACTCAACTCAACTCAACTCAACTCAACTCAACTCAACTCAACTCAACTCAACTCAACTCAACTCAACTCAACTCAACTCAACTCAACTCAACTCAACTCAACTCAACTCAACTCAACTCAACTCAACTCAACTCAACTCAACTCAACTCAACTCAACTCAACTCAACTCAACTCAACTCAACTCAACTCAACTCAACTCAACTCAACTCAACTCAACTCAACTCAACTCAACTCAACTCAACTCAACTCAACTCAACTCAACTCAACTCAACTCAACTCAACTCAACTCAACTCAACTCAACTCAACTCAACTCAACTCAACTCAACTCAACTCAACTCAACTCAACTCAACTCAACTCAACTCAACTCAACTCAACTCAACTCAACTCAACTCAACTCAACTCAACTCAACTCAACTCAACTCAACTCAACTCAACTCAACTCAACTCAACTCAACTCAACTCAACTCAACTCAACTCAACTCAACTCAACTCAACTCAACTCAACTCAACTCAACTCAACTCAACTCAACTCAACTCAACTCAACTCAACTCAACTCAACTCAACTCAACTCAACTCAACTCAACTCAACTCAACTCAACTCAACTCAACTCAACTCAACTCAACTCAACTCAACTCAACTCAACTCAACTCAACTCAACTCAACTCAACTCAACTCAACTCAACTCAACTCAACTCAACTCAACTCAACTCAACTCAACTCAACTCAACTCAACTCAACTCAACTCAACTCAACTCAACTCAACTCAACTCAACTCAACTCAACTCAACTCAACTCAACTCAACTCAACTCAACTCAACTCAACTCAACTCAACTCAACTCAACTCAACTCAACTCAACTCAACTCAACTCAACTCAACTCAACTCAACTCAACTCAACTCAACTCAACTCAACTCAACTCAACTCAACTCAACTCAACTCAACTCAACTCAACTCAACTCAACTCAACTCAACTCAACTCAACTCAACTCAACTCAACTCAACTCAACTCAACTCAACTCAACTCAACTCAACTCAACTCAACTCAACTCAACTCAACTCAACTCAACTCAACTCAACTCAACTCAACTCAACTCAACTCAACTCAACTCAACTCAACTCAACTCAACTCAACTCAACTCAACTCAACTCAACTCAACTCAACTCAACTCAACTCAACTCAACTCAACTCAACTCAACTCAACTCAACTCAACTCAACTCAACTCAACTCAACTCAACTCAACTCAACTCAACTCAACTCAACTCAACTCAACTCAACTCAACTCAACTCAACTCAACTCAACTCAACTCAACTCAACTCAACTCAACTCAACTCAACTCAACTCAACTCAACTCAACTCAACTCAACTCAACTCAACTCAACTCAACTCAACTCAACTCAACTCAACTCAACTCAACTCAACTCAACTCAACTCAACTCAACTCAACTCAACTCAACTCAACTCAACTCAACTCAACTCAACTCAACTCAACTCAACTCAACTCAACTCAACTCAACTCAACTCAACTCAACTCAACTCAACTCAACTCAACTCAACTCAACTCAACTCAACTCAACTCAACTCAACTCAACTCAACTCAACTCAACTCAACTCAACTCAACTCAACTCAACTCAACTCAACTCAACTCAACTCAACTCAACTCAACTCAACTCAACTCAACTCAACTCAACTCAACTCAACTCAACTCAACTCAACTCAACTCAACTCAACTCAACTCAACTCAACTCAACTCAACTCAACTCAACTCAACTCAACTCAACTCAACTCAACTCAACTCAACTCAACTCAACTCAACTCAACTCAACTCAACTCAACTCAACTCAACTCAACTCAACTCAACTCAACTCAACTCAACTCAACTCAACTCAACTCAACTCAACTCAACTCAACTCAACTCAACTCAACTCAACTCAACTCAACTCAACTCAACTCAACTCAACTCAACTCAACTCAACTCAACTCAACTCAACTCAACTCAACTCAACTCAACTCAACTCAACTCAACTCAACTCAACTCAACTCAACTCAACTCAACTCAACTCAACTCAACTCAACTCAACTCAACTCAACTCAACTCAACTCAACTCAACTCAACTCAACTCAACTCAACTCAACTCAACTCAACTCAACTCAACTCAACTCAACTCAACTCAACTCAACTCAACTCAACTCAACTCAACTCAACTCAACTCAACTCAACTCAACTCAACTCAACTCAACTCAACTCAACTCAACTCAACTCAACTCAACTCAACTCAACTCAACTCAACTCAACTCAACTCAACTCAACTCAACTCAACTCAACTCAACTCAACTCAACTCAACTCAACTCAACTCAACTCAACTCAACTCAACTCAACTCAACTCAACTCAACTCAACTCAACTCAACTCAACTCAACTCAACTCAACTCAACTCAACTCAACTCACTCAACTCAACTCAACTCAACTCAACTCAACAACTCAACTCAACAACTCAACTCAACAACTCAACTCAACAACTCAACTCAACAACTCAACTCAACAACTCAACTCAACTCAACAACTCAACTCAACAACTCAACTCACAACTCAACTCAACTCAACAACTCAACTCAACAACTCAACTCAACAACTCAACTCAACTCAACAACTCAACTCAACAACTCAACTCAACAACTCAACTCAACAACTCAACTCAACAACTCAACTCAACAACTCAACTCAACAACTCAACTCAACAACTCAACTCAACTCAACAACTCAACTCAACTCAACAACTCAACTCAACAACTCAACTCAACTCAACAACTCAACTCAACTCAACAACCAACTCAACTCAACAACTCAACTCAACTCAACAACTCAACTCAACTCAACAACTCAACTCAACTCAACAACTCAACTCAACTCAACAACTCAACTCAACTCAACAACTCAACTCAACTCAACAACTCAACTCAACTCAACAACTCAACTCAACTCAACAACTCAACTCAACTCAACAACTCAACTCAACTCAACAACTCAACTCAACTCAACAACTCAACTCAACTCAACAACTCAACTCAACTCAACAACTCAACTCAACTCAAATTAACATGGTTAAATCACGATCTGTTTTTAGACTATGGCACATGTGGTCGCTTGATATGATGTACTACTGTAACGTCTCAGAACGTTTGTGCCTCCTTCAATCCATCTTTTTGTGTGTGTTTAACTTTGCCTCCTGCTAATTCAATTGTCATGTTATATGCTCTTGCTGCTGTCCAATAAGGTTTCATTCTCAAAAGTGGCCGAAACATTGGATATTGTTTTTCACTATATAACAACTCAACTCAACTCAACTCAAAAAAAATTAACATGGTTAAATCACGATCTGTTTTTAGACTATGGCACATTTGGTCGCTTGATATGATGTACTACTGTAACGTCTCAGAACGTTTGTGCCTCCTTCAATCCATCTTTTTGTGTGTGTTTAACTTTGCCTCCTGCTAATTCAATTGTCATGTTATATGCTCTTGCTGCTGTCCAATAAGGTTTCATTCTCAAAAGTGGCCGAAACATTGGATATTGTTTTTCACTATATAACAACTCAGCTCAACTCAACTCAACTCAACTCAACTCAACTCAAAAAAAATTAACATGGTTAAATCACGATCTGTTTTTAGACTATGGCACATTTGGTCGCTTGATATGATGTACTACTGTAACGTCTCAGAACGTTTGTGCCTCCTTCAATCCATCTTTTTGTGTGTGTTTAACTTTGCCTCCTGCTAATTCAATTGTCATGTTATATGCTCTTGCTGCTGTCCAATAAGGTTTCATTCTCAAAAGTGGCCGAAACATTGGATATTGTTTTTCACTATATAACAACTCAGCTCAACTCAACTCAACTCAACTCAACTCAACTCAAAAAAAATTAACATGGTTAAATCACGATCTGTTTTTAGACTATGGCACATTTGGTCGCTTGATATGATGATGTACTACTGTAACGTCTCAGAACGTTTGTGCCTCCTTCAATCCATCTTTTTGTGTGTGTTTAACTTTGCCTCCTGCTAATTCAATTGTCATGTTATATGCTCTTGCTGCTGTCCAATAAGGTTTCATTCTCAAAAGTGGCCGAAACATTGGATATTGTTTTTCACTATATAACAACTCAACTCAACTCAACTCAACTCAACTCAACTCAACTCAAAAAAAATTAACATGGTTAAATCACGATCTGTTTTTAGACTATGGCACATTTGGTCGCTTGATATGATGTACTACTGTAACGTCTCAGAACGTTTGTGCCTCCTTCAATCCATCTTTTTGTGTGTGTTTAACTTTGCCTCCTGCTAATTCAATTGTCATGTTATATGCTCTTGCTGCTGTCCAATAAGGTTTCATTCTCAAAAGTGGCCGAAACATTGGATATTGTTTTTCACTATATAACAACTCAACTCAACTCAACTCAACTCAACTCAACTCAACTCAAAAAAAATTAACATGGTTAAATCACGATCTGTTTTTAGACTATGGCACATTTCGTCGCTTGATATGATGTACTACTGTAACGTCTCAGAACGTTTGTGCCTCCTTCAATCCATCTTTTTGTGTGTGTTTAACTTTGCCTCCTGCTAATTCAATTGTCATGTTATATGCTCTTGCTGCTGTCCAATAAGGTTTCATTCTCAAAAGTGGCCGAAACATTGGATATTGTTTTTCACTATATAACAACTCAGCTCAACTCAACTCAACTCAACTCAACTCAACTCAAAAAAAATTAACATGGTTAAATCACGATCTGTTTTTAGACTATGGCACATTTGGTCGCTTGATATGATGATGTACTACTGTAACGTCTCAGAACGTTTGTGCCTCCTTCAATCCATCTTTTTGTGTGTGTTTAACTTTGCCTCCTGCTAATTCAATTGTCATGTTATATGCTCTTGCTGCTGTCCAATAAGGTTTCATTCTCAAAAGTGGCCGAAACATTGGATATTGTTTTTCACTATATAACAACTCAACTCAACTCAACTCAACTCAACTCAACTCAACTCAAAAAAAATTAACATGGTTAAATCACGATCTGTTTTTAGACTATGGCACATTTGGTCGCTTGATATGATGTACTACTGTAACGTCTCAGAACGTTTGTGCCTCCTTCAATCCATCTTTTTGTGTGTGTTTAACTTTGCCTCCTGCTAATTCAATTGTCATGTTATATGCTCTTGCTGCTGTCCAATAAGGTTTCATTCTCAAAAGTGGCCGAAACATTGGATATTGTTTTTCACTATATAACAACTCAACTCAACTCAACTCAACTCAACTCAACTCAACTCAAAAAAAATTAACATGGTTAAATCACGATCTGTTTTTAGACTATGGCACATTTGGTCGCTTGATATGATGTACTACTGTAACGTCTCAGAACGTTTGTGCCTCCTTCAATCCATCTTTTTGTGTGTGTTTAACTTTGCCTCCTGCTAATTCAATTGTCATGTTATATGCTCTTGCTGCTGTCCAATAAGGTTTCATTCTCAAAAGTGGCCGAAACATTGGATATTGTTTTTCACTATATAACAACTCAACTCAACTCAACTCAACTCAACTCAAAAAAAATTAACATGATTAAATCACGATCTGTTTTTAGACTATGGCACATTTGGTCGCTTGATATGATGTACTACTGTAACGTCTCAGAACGTTTGTGCCTCCTTCAATCCATCTTTTTGTGTGTGTTTAACTTTGCCTCCTGCTAATTCAATTGTCATGTTATATGCTCTTGCTGCTGTCCAATAAGGTTTCATTCTCAAAAGTGGCCGAAACATTGGATATTGTTTTTCACTATATAACAACTCAACTCAACTCAACTCAAAAAAAATTAACATGGTTAAATCACGATCTGTTTTTAGACTATGGCACATTTGGTCGCTTGATATGATGTACTACTGTAACGTCTCAGAACGTTTGTGCCTCCTTCAATCCATCTTTTTGTGTGTGTTTAACTTTGCCTCCTGCTAATTCAATTGTCATGTTATATGCTCTTGCTGCTGTCCAATAAGGTTTCATTCTCAAAAGTGGCCGAAACATTGGATATTGTTTTTCACTATATAACAACTCAGCTCAACTCAACTCAACTCAACTCAACTCAACTCAAAAAAAATTAACATGGTTAAATCACGATCTGTTTTTAGACTATGGCACATTTGGTCGCTTGATATGATGTACTACTGTAACGTCTCAGAACGTTTGTGCCTCCTTCAATCCATCTTTTTGTGTGTGTTTAACTTTGCCTCCTGCTAATTCAATTGTCATGTTATATGCTCTTGCTGCTGTCCAATAAGGTTTCATTCTCAAAAGTGGCCGAAACATTGGATATTGTTTTTCACTATATAACAACTCAGCTCAACTCAACTCAACTCAACTCAACTCAACTCAAAAAAAATTAACATGGTTAAATCACGATCTGTTTTTAGACTATGGCACATTTGGTCGCTTGATATGATGATGTACTACTGTAACGTCTCAGAACGTTTGTGCCTCCTTCAATCCATCTTTTTGTGTGTGTTTAACTTTGCCTCCTGCTAATTCAATTGTCATGTTATATGCTCTTGCTGCTGTCCAATAAGGTTTCATTCTCAAAAGTGGCCGAAACATTGGATATTGTTTTTCACTATATAACAACTCAACTCAACTCAACTCAACTCAACTCAACTCAACTCAAAAAAAATTAACATGGTTAAATCACGATCTGTTTTTAGACTATGGCACATTTGGTCGCTTGATATGATGTACTACTGTAACGTCTCAGAACGTTTGTGCCTCCTTCAATCCATCTTTTTGTGTGTGTTTAACTTTGCCTCCTGCTAATTCAATTGTCATGTTATATGCTCTTGCTGCTGTCCAATAAGGTTTCATTCTCAAAAGTGGCCGAAACATTGGATATTGTTTTTCACTATATAACAACTCAACTCAACTCAACTCAACTCAACTCAACTCAACTCAAAAAAAATTAACATGGTTAAATCACGATCTGTTTTTAGACTATGGCACATTTGGTCGCTTGATATGATGTACTACTGTAACGTCTCAGAACGTTTGTGCCTCCTTCAATCCATCTTTTTGTGTGTGTTTAACTTTGCCTCCTGCTAATTCAATTGTCATGTTATATGCTCTTGCTGCTGTCCAATAAGGTTTCATTCTCAAAAGTGGCCGAAACATTGGATATTGTTTTTCACTATATAACAACTCAACTCAACTCAACTCAACTCAACTCAACTCAAAAAAAATTAACATGGTTAAATCACGATCTGTTTTTAGACTATGGCACATTTGGTCGCTTGATATGATGTACTACTGTAACGTCTCAGAACGTTTGTGCCTCCTTCAATCCATCTTTTTGTGTGTGTTTAACTTTGCCTCCTGCTAATTCAATTGTCATGTTATATGCTCTTGCTGCTGTCCAATAAGGTTTCATTCTCAAAAGTGGCCGAAACATTGGATATTGTTTTTCACTATATAACAACTCAGCTCAACTCAACTCAACTCAACTCAACTCAAAAAAAATTAACATGGTTAAATCACGATCTGTTTTTAGACTATGGCACATTTGGTCGCTTGATATGATGTACTACTGTAACGTCTCAGAACGTTTGTGCCTCCTTCAATCCATCTTTTTGTGTGTGTTTAACTTTGCCTCCTGCTAATTCAATTGTCATGTTATATGCTCTTGCTGCTGTCCAATAAGGTTTCATTCTCAAAAGTGGCCGAAACATTGGATATTGTTTTTCACTATATAACAACTCAGCTCAACTCAACTCAACTCAACTCAACTCAACTCAAAAAAAATTAACATGGTTAAATCACGATCGGTTTTTAGACTATGGCACATTTGGTCGCTTGATATGATGTACTACTGTAACGTCTCAGAACGTTTGTGCCTCCTTCAATCCATCTTTTTGTGTGTGTTTAACTTTGCCTCCTGCTAATTCAATTGTCATGTTATATGCTCTTGCTGCTGTCCAATAAGGTTTCATTCTCAAAAGTGGCCGAAACATTGGATATTGTTTTTCACTATATAACAACTCAGCTCAACTCAACTCAACTCAACTCAACTCAACTCAAAAAAAATTAACATGGTTAAATCACGATCTGTTTTTAGACTATGGCACATTTGGTCGCTTGATATGATGTACTACTGTAACGTCTCAGAACGTTTGTGCCTCCTTCAATCCATCTTTTTGTGTGTGTTTAACTTTGCCTCCTGCTAATTCAATTGTCATGTTATATGCTCTTGCTGCTGTCCAATAAGGTTTCATTCTCAAAAGTGGCCGAAACATTGGATATTGTTTTTCACTATATAACAACTCAGCTCAACTCAACTCAACTCAACTCAACTCAACTCAAAAAAAATTAACATGGTTAAATCACGATCTGTTTTTAGACTATGGCACATTTGGTCGCTTGATATGATGTACTACTGTAACGTCTCAGAACGTTTGTGCCTCCTTCAATCCATCTTTTTGTGTGTGTTTAACTTTGCCTCCTGCTAATTCAATTGTCATGTTATATGCTCTTGCTGCTGTCCAATAAGGTTTCATTCTCAAAAGTGGCCGAAACATTGGATATTGTTTTTCACTATATAACAACTCAGCTCAACTCAACTCAACTCAACTCAACTCAACTCAAAAAAAATTAACATGGTTAAATCACGATCTGTTTTTAGACTATGGCACATTTGGTCGCTTGATATGATGTACTACTGTAACGTCTCAGAACGTTTGTGCCTCCTTCAATCCATCTTTTTGTGTGTGTTTAACTTTGCCTCCTGCTAATTCAATTGTCATGTTATATGCTCTTGCTGCTGTCCAATAAGGTTTCATTCTCAAAAGTGGCCGAAACATTGGATATTGTTTTTCACTATATAACAACTCAGCTCAACTCAACTCAACTCAACTCAACTCAACTCAAAAAAAATTAACATGGTTAAATCACGATCTGTTTTTAGACTATGGCACATTTGGTCGCTTGATATGATGTACTACTGTAACGTCTCAGAACGTTTGTGCCTCCTTCAATCCATCTTTTTGTGTGTGTTTAACTTTGCCTCCTGCTAATTCAATTGTCATGTTATATGCTCTTGCTGCTGTCCAATAAGGTTTCATTCTCAAAAGTGGCCGAAACATTGGATATTGTTTTTCACTATATAACAACTCAACTCAACTCAACTCAACAACTCAACTCAAAAAAAATTAACATGGTTAAATCACGATCTGTTTTTAGACTATGGCACATTTGGTCGCTTGATATGATGTACTACTGTAACGTCTCAGAACGTTTGTGCCTCCTTCAATCCATCTTTTTGTGTGTGTTTAACTTTGCCTCCTGCTAATTCAATTGTCATGTTATATGCTCTTGCTGCTGTCCAATAAGGTTTCATTCTCAAAAGTGGCCGAAACATTGGATATTGTTTTTCACTATATAACAACTCAACTCAACTCAACTCAACTCAACTCAACAACTCAACTCAAAAAAAATTAACATGGTTAAATCACGATCTGTTTTTAGACTATGGCACATTTGGTCGCTTGATATGATGTACTACTGTAACGTCTCAGAACGTTTGTGCCTCCTTCAATCCATCTTTTTGTGTGTGTTTAACTTTGCATCCTGCTAATTCAATTGTCATGTTATATGCTCTTGCTGCTGTCCAATAAGGTTTCATTCTCAAAAGTGGCCGAAACATTGGATATTGTTTTTCACTATATAACAACTCAACTCAACTCAACTCAACTCAACTCAACTCAACTCAACAACTCAACTCAAAAAAAATTAACATGGTTAAATCACGATCTGTTTTTAGACTATGGCACATTTGGTCGCTTGATATGATGTACTACTGTAACGTCTCAGAACGTTTGTGCCTCCTTCAATCCATCTTTTTGTGTGTGTTTAACTTTGCCTCCTGCTAATTCAATTGTCATGTTATATGCTCTTGCTGCTGTCCAATAAGGTTTCATTCTCAAAAGTGGCCGAAACATTGGATATTGTTTTTCACTATATAACAACTCAACTCAACTCAACTCAACTCAACTCAACTCAACTCAACAACTCAACTCAAAAAAAATTAACATGGTTAAATCACGATCTGTTTTTAGACTATGGCACATTTGGTCGCTTGATATGATGTACTACTGTAACGTCTCAGAACGTTTGTGCCTCCTTCAATCCATCTTTTTGTGTGTGTTTAACTTTGCCTCCTGCTAATTCAATTGTCATGTTATATGCTCTTGCTGCTGTCCAATAAGGTTTCATTCTCAAAAGTGGCCGAAACATTGGATATTGTTTTTCACTATATAACAACTCAACTCAACTCAACTCAACTCAACGCAACTCAACTCAACAACTCAACTCAAAAAAAATTAACATGGTTAAATCACGATCTGTTTTTAGACTATGGCACATGTGGTCGCTTGATATGATGTACTACTGTAACGTCTCAGAACGTTTGTGCCTCCTTCAATCCATCTTTTTGTGTGTGTTTAACTTTGCCTCCTGCTAATTCAATTGTCATGTTATATGCTCTTGCTGCTGTCCAATAAGGTTTCATTCTCAAAAGTGGCCGAAACATTGGATATTGTTTTTCACTATATAACAACTCAACTCAACTCAACTCAACTCAACTCAACTCAACTCAACAACTCAACTCAAAAAAAATTAACATGGTTAAATCACGATCTGTTTTTAGACTATGGCACATTTGGTCGCTTGATATGATGTACTACTGTAACGTCTCAGAACGTTTGTGCCTCCTTCAATCCATCTTTTTGTGTGTGTTTAACTTTGCCTCCTGCTAATTCAATTGTCATGTTATATGCTCTTGCTGCTGTCCAATAAGGTTTCATTCTCAAAAGTGGCCGAAACATTGGATATTGTTTTTCACTATATAACAACTCAACTCAACTCAACTCAACTCAACTCAACTCAACAACTCAACTCAAAAAAAATTAACATGGTTAAATCACGATCTGTTTTTAGACTATGGCACATTTGGTCGCTTGATATGATGTACTACTGTAACGTCTCAGAACGTTTGTGCCTCCTTCAATCCATCTTTTTGTGTGTGTTTAACTTTGCCTCCTGCTAATTCAATTGTCATGTTATATGCTCTTGCTGCTGTCCAATAAGGTTTCATTCTCAAAAGTGGCCGAAACATTGGATATTGTTTTTCACTATATAACAACTCAACTCAACTCAACTCAACTCAACTCAACTCAACTCAACAACTCAACTCAAAAAAAATTAACATGGTTAAATCACGATCTGTTTTTAGACTATGGCACATTTGGTCGCTTGATATGATGTACTACTGTAACGTCTCAGAACGTTTGTGCCTCCTTCAATCCATCTTTTTGTGTGTGTTTAACTTTGCCTCCTGCTAATTCAATTGTCATGTTATATGCTCTTGCTGCTGTCCAATAAGGTTTCATTCTCAAAAGTGGCCGAAACATTGGATATTGTTTTTCACTATATAACAACTCAACTCAACTCAATTCAACTCAACTCAACTCAAAAAAAATTAACATGGTTAAATCACGATCTGTTTTTAGACTATGGCACATTTGGTCGCTTGATATGATGTACTACTGTAACGTCTCAGAACGTTTGTGCCTCCTTCAATCCATCTTTTTGTGTGTGTTTAACTTTGCCTCCTGCTAATTCAATTGTCATGTTATATGCTCTTGCTGCTGTCCAATAAGGTTTCATTCTCAAAAGTGGCCGAAACATTGGATATTGTTTTTCACTATATAACAACTCAACTCAACTCAACTCAACTCAACTCAACTCAACTCAAAAAAAATTAACATGGTTAAATCACGATCTGTTTTTAGACTATGGCACATTTGGTCGCTTGATATGATGTACTACTGTAACGTCTCAGAACGTTTGTGCCTCCTTCAATCCATCTTTTTGTGTGTGTTTAACTTTGCCTCCTGCTAATTCAATTGTCATGTTATATGCTCTTGCTGCTGTCCAATAAGGTTTCATTCTCAAAAGTGGCCGAAACATTGGATATTGTTTTTCACTATATAACAACTCAGCTCAACTCAACTCAACTCAACTCAACTCAACTCAAAAAAAATTAACATGGTTAAATCACGATCTGTTTTTAGACTATGGCACATTTGGTCGCTTGATATGATGTACTACTGTAACGTCTCAGAACGTTTGTGCCTCCTTCAATCCATCTTTTTGTGTGTGTTTAACTTTGCCTCCTGCTAATTCAATTGTCATGTTATATGCTCTTGCTGCTGTCCAATAAGGTTTCATTCTCAAAAGTGGCCGAAACATTGGATATTGTTTTTCACTATATAACAACTCAGCTCAACTCAACTCAACTCAACTCAACTCAACTCAAAAAAAATTAACATGGTTAAATCACGATCTGTTTTTAGACTATGGCACATTTGGTCGCTTGATATGATGTACTACTGTAACGTCTCAGAACGTTTGTGCCTCCTTCAATCCATCTTTTTGTGTGTGTTTAACTTTGCCTCCTGCTAATTCAATTGTCATGTTATATGCTCTTGCTGCTGTCCAATAAGGTTTCATTCTCAAAAGTGGCCGAAACATTGGATATTGTTTTTCACTATATAACAACTCAACTCAACTCAACTCAACTCAACTCAACTCAACTCAACAACTCAACTCAAAAAAAATTAACATGGTTAAATCACGATCTGTTTTTAGACTATGGCACATTTGGTCGCTTGATATGATGTACTACTGTAACGTCTCAGAACGTTTGTGCCTCCTTCAATCCATCTTTTTGTGTGTGTTTAACTTTGCCTCCTGCTAATTCAATTGTCATGTTATATGCTCTTGCTGCTGTCCAATAAGGTTTCATTCTCAAAAGTGGCCGAAACATTGGATATTGTTTTTCACTATATAACAACTCAACTCAACTCAACTCAACTCAACGCAACTCAACTCAACAACTCAACTCAAAAAAAATTAACATGGTTAAATCACGATCTGTTTTTAGACTATGGCACATGTGGTCGCTTGATATGATGTACTACTGTAACGTCTCAGAACGTTTGTGCCTCCTTCAATCCATCTTTTTGTGTGTGTTTAACTTTGCCTCCTGCTAATTCAATTGTCATGTTATATGCTCTTGCTGCTGTCCAATAAGGTTTCATTCTCAAAAGTGGCCGAAACATTGGATATTGTTTTTCACTATATAACAACTCAACTCAACTCAACTCAACTCAACTCAACTCAACAACTCAACTCAAAAAAAATTAACATGGTTAAATCACGATCTGTTTTTAGACTATGGCACATTTGGTCGCTTGATATGATGTACTACTGTAACGTCTCAGAACGTTTGTGCCTCCTTCAATCCATCTTTTTGTGTGTGTTTAACTTTGCCTCCTGCTAATTCAATTGTCATGTTATATGCTCTTGCTGCTGTCCAATAAGGTTTCATTCTCAAAAGTGGCCGAAACATTGGATATTGTTTTTCACTATATAACAACTCAACTCAACTCAACTCAACTCAACTCAACTCAACTCAACAACTCAACTCAAAAAAAATTAACATGGTTAAATCACGATCTGTTTTTAGACTATGGCACATTTGGTCGCTTGATATGATGTACTACTGTAACGTCTCAGAACGTTTGTGCCTCCTTCAATCCATCTTTTTGTGTGTGTTTAACTTTGCCTCCTGCTAATTCAATTGTCATGTTATATGCTCTTGCTGCTGTCCAATAAGGTTTCATTCTCAAAAGTGGCCGAAACATTGGATATTGTTTTTCACTATATAACAACTCAACTCAACTCAACTCAACTCAACTCAACTCAACTCAACTCAACAACTCAACTCAAAAAAAATTAACATGGTTAAATCACGATCTGTTTTTAGACTATGGCACATTTGGTCGATTGATATGATGTACTACTGTAACGTCTCAGAACGTTTGTGCCTCCTTCAATCCATCTTTTTGTGTGTGTTTAACTTTGCCTCCTGCTAATTCAATTGTCATGTTATATGCTCTTGCTGCTGTCCAATAAGGTTTCATTCTCAAAAGTGGCCGAAACATTGGATATTGTTTTTCACTATATAACAACTCAACTCAACTCAACTCAACTCAACTCAACTCAACTCAAAAAAAATTAACATGGTTAAATCACGATCTGTTTTTAGACTATGGCACATTTGGTCGCTTGATATGATGTACTACTGTAACGTCTCAGAACGTTTGTGCCTCCTTCAATCCATCTTTTTGTGTGTGTTTAACTTTGCCTCCTGCTAATTCAATTGTCATGTTATATGCTCTTGCTGCTGTCCAATAAGGTTTCATTCTCAAAAGTGGCCGAAACATTGGATATTGTTTTTCACTATATAACAACTCAACTCAACTCAACTCAACTCAACTCAACTCAACTCAAAAAAAAATTAACATGGTTAAATCACGATCTGTTTTTAGACTATGGCACATTTGGTCGCTTGATATGATGTACTACTGTAACGTCTCAGAACGTTTGTGCCTCCTTCAATCCATCTTTTTGTGTGTGTTTAACTTTGCCTCCTGCTAATTCAATTGTCATGTTATATGCTCTTGCTGCTGTCCAATAAGGTTTCATTCTCAAAAGTGGCCGAAACATTGGATATTGTTTTTCACTATATAACAACTCAGCTCAACTCAACTCAACTCAACTCAACTCAACTCAAAAAAAATTAACATGGTTAAATCACGATCTGTTTTTAGACTATGGCACATTTGGTCGCTTGATATGATGTACTACTGTAACGTCTCAGAACGTTTGTGCCTCCTTCAATCCATCTTTTTGTGTGTGTTTAACTTTGCCTCCTGCTAATTCAATTGTCATGTTATATGCTCTTGCTGCTGTCCAATAAGGTTTCATTCTCAAAAGTGGCCGAAACATTGGATATTGTTTTTCACTATATAACAACTCAGCTCAACTCAACTCAACTCAACTCAACTCAACTCAAAAAAAATTAACATGGTTAAATCACGATCTGTTTTTAGACTATGGCACATTTGGTCGCTTGATATGATGTACTACTGTAACGTCTCAGAACGTTTGTGCCTCCTTCAATCCATCTTTTTGTGTGTGTTTAACTTTGCCTCCTGCTAATTCAATTGTCATGTTATATGCTCTTGCTGCTGTCCAATAAGGTTTCATTCTCAAAAGTGGCCGAAACATTGGATATTGTTTTTCACTATATAACAACTCAGCTCAACTCAACTCAACTCAACTCAACTCAACTCAAAAAAAATTAACATGGTTAAATCACGATCTGTTTTTAGACTATGGCACATTTGGTCGCTTGATATGATGTACTACTGTAACGTCTCAGAACGTTTGTGCCTCCTTCAATCCATCTTTTTGTGTGTGTTTAACTTTGCCTCCTGCTAATTCAATTGTCATGTTATATGCTCTTGCTGCTGTCCAATAAGGTTTCATTCTCAAAAGTGGCCGAAACATTGGATATTGTTTTTCACTATATAACAACTCAACTCAACTCAACTCAACTCAACTCAACTCAACTCAACTCAAAAAAAATTAACATGGTTAAATCACGATCTGTTTTTAGACTATGGCACATTTGGTCGCTTGATATGATGTACTACTGTAACGTCTCAGAACGTTTGTGCCTCCTTCAATCCATCTTTTTGTGTGTGTTTAACTTTGCCTCCTGCTAATTCAATTGTCATGTTATATGCTCTTGCTGCTGTCCAATAAGGTTTCATTCTCAAAAGTGGCCGAAACATTGGATATTGTTTTTCACTATATAACAACTCAACTCAACTCAACTCAACTCAACTCAACTCAACTCAAAAAAAATTAACATGGTTAAATCACGATCTGTTTTTAGACTATGGCACATTTGGTCGCTTGATATGATGTACTACTGTAACGTCTCAGAACGTTTGTGCCTCCTTCAATCCATCTTTTTGTGTGTGTTTAACTTTGCCTCCTGCTAATTCAATTGTCATGTTATATGCTCTTGCTGCTGTCCAATAAGGTTTCATTCTCAAAAGTGGCCGAAACATTGGATATTGTTTTTCACTATATAACAACTCAACTCAACTCAACTCAACTCAACTCAACTCAACTCAACTCAAAAAAAATTAACATGGTTAAATCACGATCTGTTTTTAGACTATGGCACATTTGGTCGCTTGATATGATGTACTACTGTAACGTCTCAGAACGTTTGTGCCTCCTTCAATCCATCTTTTTGTGTGTGTTTAACTTTGCCTCCTGCTAATTCAATTGTCATGTTATATGCTCTTGCTGCTGTCCAATAAGGTTTCATTCTCAAAAGTGGCCGAAACATTGGATATTGTTTTTCACTATATAACAACTCAACTCAACTCAACTCAACTCAACTCAACTCAACTCAAAAAAAATTAACATGGTTAAATCACGATCTGTTTTTAGACTATGGCACATTTGGTCGCTTGATATGATGTACTACTGTAACGTCTCAGAACGTTTGTGCCTCCTTCAATCCATCTTTTTGTGTGTGTTTAACTTTGCCTCCTGCTAATTCAATTGTCATGTTATATGCTCTTGCTGCTGTCCAATAAGGTTTCATTCTCAAAAGTGGCCGAAACATTGGATATTGTTTTTCACTATATAACAACTCAACTCAACTCAACTCAACTCAACTCAACTCAACTCAAAAAAAATTAACATGGTTAAATCACGATCTGTTTTTAGACTATGGCACATTTGGTCGCTTGATATGATGTACTACTGTAACGTCTCAGAACGTTTGTGCCTCCTTCAATCCATCTTTTTGTGTGTGTTTAACTTTGCCTCCTGCTAATTCAATTGTCATGTTATATGCTCTTGCTGCTGTCCAATAAGGTTTCATTCTCAAAAGTGGCCGAAACATTGGATATTGTTTTTCACTATATAACAACTCAACTCAACTCAACTCAACTCAACTCAAAAAAAAGTAACATGATTAAATCACGATCTGTTTTTAGACTATGGCACATTTCGTCGCTTGATATGATGTACTACTGTAACGTCTCAGAACGTTTGTGCCTCCTTCAATCCATCTTTTTGTGTGTGTTTAACTTTGCCTCCTGCTAATTCAATTGTCATGTTATATGCTCTTGCTGCTGTCCAATAAGGTTTCATTCTCAAAAGTGGCCGAAACATTGGATATTGTTTTTCACTATATAACAACTCAACTCAACTCAACTCAACTCAAAAAAAATTAACATGGTTAAATCACGATCTGTTTTTAGACTATGGCACATTTGGTCGCTTGATATGATGTACTACTGTAACGTCTCAGAACGTTTGTGCCTCCTTCAATCCATCTTTTTGTGTGTGTTTAACTTTGCCTCCTGCTAATTCAATTGTCATGTTATATGCTCTTGCTGCTGTCCAATAAGGTTTCATTCTCAAAAGTGGCCGAAACATTGGATATTGTTTTTCACTATATAACAACTCAACTCAACTCAACTCAACTCAACTCAACTCAACTCAAAAAAAATTAACATGGTTAAATCACGATCTGTTTTTAGACTATGGCACATTTGGTCGCTTGATATGATGTACTACTGTAACGTCTCAGAATGTTTGTGCCTCCTTCAATCCATCTTTTTGTGTGTGTTTAACTTTGCCTCCTGCTAATTCAATTGTCATGTTATATGCTCTTGCTGCTGTCCAATAAGGTTTCATTCTCAAAAGTGGCCGAAACATTGGATATTGTTTTTCACTATATAACAACTCAACTCAACTCAACTCAACTCAACTCAACTCAACTCAAAAAAAATTAACATGGTTAAATCACGATCTGTTTTTAGACTATGGCACATTTGGTCGCTTGATATGATGTACTACTGTAACGTCTCAGAACGTTTGTGCCTCCTTCAATCCATCTTTTTGTGTGTGTTTAACTTTGCCTCCTGCTAATTCAATTGTCATGTTATATGCTCTTGCTGCTGTCCAATAAGGTTTCATTCTCAAAAGTGGCCGAAACATTGGATATTGTTTTTCACTATATAACAACTCAACTCAACTCAACTCAACTCAACTCAACTCAACTCAACTCAAAAAAATTAACATGGTTAAATCACGATCTGTTTTTAGACTATGGCACATTTGGTCGCTTGATATGATGTACTACTGTAACGTCTCAGAACGTTTGTGCCTCCTTCAATCCATCTTTTTGTGTGTGTTTAACTTTGCCTCCTGCTAATTCAATTGTCATGTTATATGCTCTTGCTGCTGTCCAATAAGGTTTCATTCTCAAAAGTGGCCGAAACATTGGATATTGTTTTTCACTATATAACAACTCAACTCAACTCAACTCAACTCAACTCAAAAAAAATTAACATGGTTAAATCACGATCTGTTTTTAGACTATGGCACATTTGGTCGCTTGATATGATGTACTACTGTAACGTCTCAGAACGTTTGTGCCTCCTTCAATCCATCTTTTTGTGTGTGTTTAACTTTGCCTCCTGCTAATTCAATTGTCATGTTATATGCTCTTGCTGCTGTCCAATAAGGTTTCATTCTCAAAAGTGGCCGAAACATTGGATATTGTTTTTCACTATATAACAACTCAACTCAACTCAACTCAACTCAACTCAACTCAACTCAACTCAAAAAAAATTAACATGGTTAAATCACGATCTGTTTTTAGACTATGGCACATTTGGTCGCTTGATATGATGTACTACTGTAACGTCTCAGAACGTTTGTGCCTCCTTCAATCCATCTTTTTGTGTGTGTTTAACTTTGCCTCCTGCTAATTCAATTGTCATGTTATATGCTCTTGCTGCTGTCCAATAAGGTTTCATTCTCAAAAGTGGCCGAAACATTGGATATTGTTTTTCACTATATAACAACTCAACTCAACTCAACTCAACTCAACTCAACTCAACTCAACTCAAAAAAAATTAACATGGTTAAATCACGATCTGTTTTTAGACTATGGCACATTTGGTCGCTTGATATGATGTACTACTGTAACGTCTCAGAACGTTTGTGCCTCCTTCAATCCATCTTTTTGTGTGTGTTTAACTTTGCCTCCTGCTAATTCAATTGTCATGTTATATGCTCTTGCTGCTGTCCAATAAGGTTTCATTCTCAAAAGTGGCCGAAACATTGGATATTGTTTTTCACTATATTACAACTCAGCTCAACTCAACTCAACTCAACTCAACTCAACTCAAAAAAAATTAACATGGTTAAATCACGATCTGTTTTTAGACTATGGCACATTTGGTCGCTTGATATGATGTACTACTGTAACGTCTCAGAACGTTTGTGCCTCCTTCAATCCATCTTTTTGTGTGTGTTTAACTTTGCCTCCTGCTAATTCAATTGTCATGTTATATGCTCTTGCTGCTGTCCAATAAGGTTTCATTCTCAAAAGTGGCCGAAACATTGGATATTGTTTTTCACTATATAACAACTCAGCTCAACTCAACTCAACTCAACTCAACTCAAAAAAAATTAACATGGTTAAATCACGATCTGTTTTTAGACTATGGCACATTTGGTCGCTTGATATGATGTACTACTGTAACGTCTCAGAACGTTTGTGCCTCCTTCAATCCATCTTTTTGTGTGTGTTTAACTTTGCCTCCTGCTAATTCAATTGTCATGTTATATGCTCTTGCTGCTGTCCAATAAGGTTTCATTCTCAAAAGTGGCCGAAACATTGGATATTGTTTTTCACTATATAACAACTCAGCTCAACTCAACTCAACTCAACTCAACTCAAAAAAAATTAACATGGTTAAATCACGATCTGTTTTTAGACTATGGCACATTTGGTCGCTTGATATGATGTACTACTGTAACGTCTCAGAACGTTTGTGCCTCCTTCAATCCATCTTTTTGTGTGTGTTTAACTTTGCCTCCTGCTAATTCAATTGTCATGTTATATGCTCTTGCTGCTGTCCAATAAGGTTTCATTCTCAAAAGTGGCCGAAACATTGGATATTGTTTTTCACTATATAACAACTCAGCTCAACTCAACTCAACTCAACTCAACTCAACTCAAAAAAAATTAACATGGTTAAATCACGATCTGTTTTTAGACTATGGCACATTTGGTCGCTTGATATGATGTACTACTGTAACGTCTCAGAACGTTTGTGCCTCCTTCAATCCATCTTTTTGTGTGTGTTTAACTTTGCCTCCTGCTAATTCAATTGTCATGTTATATGCTCTTGCTGCTGTCCAATAAGGTTTCATTCTCAAAAGTGGCCGAAACATTGGATATTGTTTTTCACTATATAACAACTCAGCTCAACTCAACTCAACTCAACTCAACTCAACTCAAAAAAAATTAACATGGTTAAATCACGATCTGTTTTTAGACTATGGCACATTTGGTCGCTTGATATGATGTACTACTGTAACGTCTCAGAACGTTTGTGCCTCCTTCAATCCATCTTTTTGTGTGTGTTTAACTTTGCCTCCTGCTAATTCAATTGTCATGTTATATGCTCTTGCTGCTGTCCAATAAGGTTTCATTCTCAAAAGTGGCCGAAACATTGGATATTGTTTTTCACTATATAACAACTCAGCTCAACTCAACTCAACTCAACTCAACTCAACTCAAAAAAAATTAACATGGTTAAATCACGATCTGTTTTTAGACTATGGCACATTTGGTCGCTTGATATGATGTACTACTGTAACGTCTCAGAACGTTTGTGCCTCCTTCAATCCATCTTTTTGTGTGTGTTTAACTTTGCCTCCTGCTAATTCAATTGTCATGTTATATGCTCTTGCTGCTGTCCAATAAGGTTTCATTCTCAAAAGTGGCCGAAACATTGGATATTGTTTTTCACTATATAACAACTCAGCTCAACTCAACTCAACTCAACTCAACTCAACTCAAAAAAAATTAACATGGTTAAATCACGATCTGTTTTTAGACTATGGCACATTTGGTCGCTTGATATGATGTACTACTGTAACGTCTCAGAACGTTTGTGCCTCCTTCAATCCATCTTTTTGTGTGTGTTTAACTTTGCCTCCTGCTAATTCAATTGTCATGTTATATGCTCTTGCTGCTGTCCAATAAGGTTTCATTCTCAAAAGTGGCCGAAACATTGGATATTGTTTTTCACTATATAACAACTCAGCTCAACTCAACTCAACTCAACTCAACTCAACTCAAAAAAAATTAACATGGTTAAATCACGATCTGTTTTTAGACTATGGCACATTTGGTCGCTTGATATGATGTACTACTGTAACGTCTCAGAACGTTTGTGCCTCCTTCAATCCATCTTTTTGTGTGTGTTTAACTTTGCCTCCTGCTAATTCAATTGTCATGTTATATGCTCTTGCTGCTGTCCAATAAGGTTTCATTCTCAAAAGTGGCCGAAACATTGGATATTGTTTTTCACTATATAACAACTCAGCTCAACTCAACTCAACTCAACTCAAAAAAAATTAACATGGTTAAATCACGATCTGTTTTTAGACTATGGCACATTTGGTCGCTTGATATGATGTACTACTGTAACGTCTCAGAACGTTTGTGCCTCCTTCAATCCATCTTTTTGTGTGTGTTTAACTTTGCCTCCTGCTAATTCAATTGTCATGTTATATGCTCTTGCTGCTGTCCAATAAGGTTTCATTCTCAAAAGTGGCCGAAACATTGGATATTGTTTTTCACTATATAACAACTCAGCTCAACTCAACTCAACTCAACTCAACTCAACTCAACTCAAAAAAAATTAACATGGTTAAATCACGATCTGTTTTTAGACTATGGCACATTTGGTCGCTTGATATGATGTACTACTGTAACGTCTCAGAACGTTTGTGCCTCCTTCAATCCATCTTTTTGTGTGTGTTTAACTTTGCCTCCTGCTAATTCAATTGTCATGTTATATGCTCTTGCTGCTGTCCAATAAGGTTTCATTCTCAAAAGTGGCCGAAACATTGGATATTGTTTTTCACTATATAACAACTCAGCTCAACTCAACTCAACTCAACTCAACTCAACTCAAAAAAAATTAACATGGTTAAATCACGATCTGTTTTTAGACTATGGCACATTTGGTCGCTTGATATGATGTACTACTGTAACGTCTCAGAACGTTTGTGCCTCCTTCAATCCATCTTTTTGTGTGTGTTTAACTTTGCCTCCTGCTAATTCAATTGTCATGTTATATGCTCTTGCTGCTGTCCAATAAGGTTTCATTCTCAAAAGTGGCCGAAACATTGGATATTGTTTTTCACTATATAACAACTCAACTCAACTCAACTCAACTCAACTCAACTCAAAAAAAATTAACATGGTTAAATCACGATCTGTTTTTAGACTATGGCACATTTGGTCGCTTGATATGATGTACTACTGTAACGTCTCAGAACGTTTGTGCCTCCTTCAATCCATCTTTTTGTGTGTGTTTAACTTTGCCTCCTGCTAATTCAATTGTCATGTTATATGCTCTTGCTGCTGTCCAATAAGGTTTCATTCTCAAAAGTGGCCGAAACATTGGATATTGTTTTTCACTATATAACAACTCAACTCAACTCAACTCAACTCAACTCAACTCAAAAAAAATTAACATGGTTAAATCACGATCTGTTTTTAGACTATGGCACATTTGGTCGCTTGATATGATGTACTACTGTAACGTCTCAGAACGTTTGTGCCTCCTTCAATCCATCTTTTTGTGTGTGTTTAACTTTGCCTCCTGCTAATTCAATTGTCATGTTATATGCTCTTGCTGCTGTCCAATAAGGTTTCATTCTCAAAAGTGGCCGAAACATTGGATATTGTTTTTCACTATATAACAACTCAACTCAACTCAACTCAACTCAACTCAACTCAAAAAAAATTAACATGGTTAAATCACGATCTGTTTTTAGACTATGGCACATTTGGTCGCTTGATATGATGTACTACTGTAACGTCTCAGAACGTTTGTGCCTCCTTCAATCCATCTTTTTGTGTGTGTTTAACTTTGCCTCCTGCTAATTCAATTGTCATGTTATATGCTCTTGCTGCTGTCCAATAAGGTTTCATTCTCAAAAGTGGCCGAAACATTGGATATTGTTTTTCACTATATAACAACTCAACTCAACTCAACTCAAAAAAAATTAACATGGTTAAATCACGATCTGTTTTTAGACTATGGCACATTTGGTCGCTTGATATGATGTACTACTGTAACGTCTCAGAACGTTTGTGCCTCCTTCAATCCATCTTTTTGTGTGTGTTTAACTTTGCCTCCTGCTAATTCAATTGTCATGTTATATGCTCTTGCTGCTGTCCAATAAGGTTTCATTCTCAAAAGTGGCCGAAACATTGGATATTGTTTTTCACTATATAACAACTCAACTCAACTCAACTCAACTCAAAAAAAATTAACATGGTTAAATCACGATCTGTTTTTAGACTATGGCACATTTGGTCGCTTGATATGATGTACTACTGTAACGTCTCAGAACGTTTGTGCCTCCTTCAATCCATCTTTTTGTGTGTGTTTAACTTTGCCTCCTGCTAATTCAATTGTCATGTTATATGCTCTTGCTGCTGTCCAATAAGGTTTCATTCTCAAAAGTGGCCGAAACATTGGATATTGTTTTTCACTATATAACAACTCAACTCAACTCAACTCAACTCAAAAAAAATTAACATGGTTAAATCACGATCTGTTTTTAGACTATGGCACATTTGGTCGCTTGATATGATGTACTACTGTAACGTCTCAGAACGTTTGTGCCTCCTTCAATCCATCTTTTTGTGTGTGTTTAACTTTGCCTCCTGCTAATTCAATTGTCATGTTATATGCTCTTGCTGCTGTCCAATAAGGTTTCATTCTCAAAAGTGGCCGAAACATTGGATATTGTTTTTCACTATATAACAACTCAACTCAACTCAACTCAACTCAACTCAACTCAACTCAAAAAAAATTAACATGGTTAAATCACGATCTGTTTTTAGACTATGGCACATTTCGTTGCTTGATATGATGTACTACTGTAACGTCTCAGAACGTTTGTGCCTCCTTCAATCCATCTTTTTGTGTGTGTTTAACTTTGCCTCCTGCTAATTCAATTGTCATGTTATATGCTCTTGCTGCTGTCCAATAAGGTTTCATTCTCAAAAGTGGCCGAAACATTGGATATTGTTTTTCACTATATAACAACTCAACTCAACTCAACTCAACTCAACTCAAAAAAAATTAACATGGTTAAATCACGATCTGTTTTTAGACTATGGCACATTTCGTCGCTTGATATGATGTACTACTGTAACGTCTCAGAACGTTTGTGCCTCCTTCAATCCATCTTTTTGTGTGTGTTTAACTTTGCCTCCTGCTAATTCAATTGTCATGTTATATGCTCTTGCTGCTGTCCAATAAGGTTTCATTCTCAAAAGTGGCCGAAACATTGGATATTGTTTTTCACTATATAACAAATCAACTCAACTCAACTCAACTCAACTCAACTCAAAAAAAATTAACATGATTAAATCACGATCTGTTTTTAGACTATGGCACATTTCGTCGCTTGATATGATGTACTACTGTAACGTCTCAGAACGTTTGTGCCTCCTTCAATCCATCTTTTTGTGTGTGTTTAACTTTGCCTCCTGCTAATTCAATTGTCATGTTATATGATCTTGCTGCTGTCCAAAAAGTTTTCATTCTCAAAAGTGGCCGAAACATTGGATATTGTTTTTCACTATATAACAACTCAACTCAACTCAACTCAACTCAAAAAAAAGTAACATGATTAAATCACGATCTGTTTTTAGACTATGGCACATTTCGTCGCTTGATATGATGTACTACTGTAACGTCTCAGAACGTTTGTGCCTCCTTCAATCCATCTTTTTGTGTGTGTTTAACTTTGCCTCCTGCTAATTCAATTGTCATGTTATATGCTCTTGCTGCTGTCCAATAAGGTTTCATTCTCAAAAGTGGCCGAAACATTGGATATTGTTTTTCACTATATAACAACTCAACTCAACTCAACTCAACTCAACTCAACTCAACTCAAAAAAAATTAACATGGTTAAATCACGATCTGTTTTTAGACTATGGCACATTTCGTTGCTTGATATGATGTACTACTGTAACGTCTCAGAACGTTTGTGCCTCCTTCAATCCATCTTTTTGTGTGTGTTTAACTTTGCCTCCTGCTAATTCAATTGTCATGTTATATGCTCTTGCTGCTGTCCAATAAGGTTTCATTCTCAAAAGTGGCCGAAACATTGGATATTGTTTTTCACTATATAACAACTCAACTCAACTCAACTCAACTCAACTCAAAAAAAATTAACATGGTTAAATCACGATCTGTTTTTAGACTATGGCACATTTCGTCGCTTGATATGATGTACTACTGTAACGTCTCAGAACGTTTGTGCCTCCTTCAATCCATCTTTTTGTGTGTGTTTAACTTTGCCTCCTGCTAATTCAATTGTCATGTTATATGCTCTTGCTGCTGTCCAATAAGGTTTCATTCTCAAAAGTGGCCGAAACATTGGATATTGTTTTTCACTATATAACAAATCAACTCAACTCAACTCAACTCAACTCAACTCAAAAAAAATTAACATGATTAAATCACGATCTGTTTTTAGACTATGGCACATTTCGTCGCTTGATATGATGTACTACTGTAACGTCTCAGAACGTTTGTGCCTCCTTCAATCCATCTTTTTGTGTGTGTTTAACTTTGCCTCCTGCTAATTCAATTGTCATGTTATATGATCTTGCTGCTGTCCAAAAAGTTTTCATTCTCAAAAGTGGCCGAAACATTGGATATTGTTTTTCACTATATAACAACTCAACTCAACTCAACTCAACTCAACTCAAAAAAAAGTAACATGATTAAATCACGATCTGTTTTTAGACTATGGCACATTTCGTCGCTTGATATGATGTACTACTGTAACGTCTCAGAACGTTTGTGCCTCCTTCAATCCATCTTTTTGTGTGTGTTTAACTTTGCCTCCTGCTAATTCAATTGTCATGTTATATGCTCTTGCTGCTGTCCAATAAGGTTTCATTCTCAAAAGTGGCCGAAACATTGGATATTGTTTTTCACTATATAACAACTCAACTCAACTCAACTCAACTCAACTCAAAAAAAATTAACATGATTAAATCACGATCTGTTTTTAGACTATGGCACATTTGGTCGCTTGATATGATGTACTACTGTAACGTCTGAGAACGTTTGTGCCTCCTTCAATCCATCTTTTTGTGTGTGTTTAACTTTGCCTCCTGCTAATTCAATTGTCATGTTATATGCTCTTGCTGCTGTCCAATAAGGTTTCATTCTCAAAAGTGGCCGAAACATTGGATATTGTTTTTCACTATATAACAACTCAACTCAACTCAACTCAACTCAACTCAAAAAAAATTAACATGGTTAAATCACGATCTGTTTTTAGACTATGGCACATTTGGTCGCTTGATATGATGTACTACTGTAACGTCTCAGAACGTTTGTGCCTCCTTCAATCCATCTTTTTGTGTGTGTTTAACTTTGCCTCCTGCTAATTCAATTGTCATGTTATATGCTCTTGCTGCTGTCCAATAAGGTTTCATTCTCAAAAGTGGCCGAAACATTGGATATTGTTTTTCACTATATAACAACTCAACTCAACTCAACTCAACTCAACTCAAAAAAAAGTAACATGATTAAATCACGATCTGTTTTTAGACTATGGCACATTTCGTCGCTTGATATGATGTACTACTGTAACGTCTCAGAACGTTTGTGCCTCCTTCAATCCATCTTTTTGTGTGTGTTTAACTTTGCCTCCTGCTAATTCAATTGTCATGTTATATGCTCTTGCTGCTGTCCAATAAGGTTTCATTCTCAAAAGTGGCCGAAACATTGGATATTGTTTTTCACTATATAACAACTCAACTCAACTCAACTCAACTCAACTCAAAAAAAATTAACATGATTAAATCACGATCTGTTTTTAGACTATGGCACATTTGGTCGCTTGATATGATGTACTACTGTAACGTCTCAGAACGTTTGTGCCTCCTTCAATCCATCTTTTTGTGTGTGTTTAACTTTGCCTCCTGCTAATTCAATTGTCATGTTATATGCTCTTGCTGCTGTCCAATAAGGTTTCATTCTCAAAAGTGGCCGAAACATTGGATATTGTTTTTCACTATATAACAACTCAACTCAACTCAAAAAAAATTAACATGGTTAAATCACGATCTGTTTTTAGACTATGGCACATGTGGTCGCTTGATATGATGTACTACTGTAACGTCTCAGAACGTTTGTGCCTCCTTCAATCCATCTTTTTGTGTGTGTTTAACTTTGCCTCCTGCTAATTCAATTGTCATGTTATATGCTCTTGCTGCTGTCCAATAAGGTTTCATTCTCAAAAGTGGCCGAAACATTGGATATTGTTTTTCACTATATAACAACTCAGCTCAACTCAACTCAACTCAACTCAAAAAAAATTAACATGATTAAATCACGATCTGTTTTTAGACTATGGCACATTTGGTCGCTTGATATGATGTACTACTGTAACGTCTCAGAACGTTTGTGCCTCCTTCAATCCATCTTTTTGTGTGTGTTTAACTTTGCCTCCTGCTAATTCAATTGTCATGTTATATGCTCTTGCTGCTGTCCAATAAGGTTTCATTCTCAAAAGTGGCCGAAACATTGGATATTGTTTTTCACTATATAACAACTCAACTCAACTCAACTCAACTCAACACAAAAAAAATTAACATGGTTAAATCACGATCTGTTTTTAGACTATGGCACATTTCGTCGCTTGATATGATGTACTACTGTAACGTCTCAGAACGTTTGTGCCTCCTTCAATCCATCTTTTTGTGTGTGTTTAACTTTGCCTCCTGCTAATTCAATTGTCATGTTATATGCTCTTGCTGCTGTCCAATAAGGTTTCATTCTCAAAAGTGGCCGAAACATTGGATATTGTTTTTCACTATATAACAACTCAACTCAACTCAACTCAACTCAACTCAAAAAAAATTAACATGATTAAATCACGATCTGTTTTTAGACTATGGCACATTTCGTCGCTTGATATGATGTACTACTGTAACGTCTCAGAACGTTTGTGCCTCCTTCAATCCATCTTTTTGTGTGTGTTTAACTTTGCCTCCTGCTAATTCAATTGTCATGTTATATGCTCTTGCTGCTGTCCAATAAGTTTTCATTCTCAAAAGTGGCCGAAACATTGGATATTGTTTTTCACTATATAACAACTCAACTCAACTCAACTCAACTCAAAAAAAAGTAACATGATTAAATCACGATCTGTTTTTAGACTATGGCACATTTCGTCGCTTGATATGATGTACTACTGTAACGTCTCAGAACGTTTGTGCCTCCTTCAATCCATCTTTTTGTGTGTGTTTAACTTTGCCTCCTGCTAATTCAATTGTCATGTTATATGCTCTTGCTGCTGTCCAATAAGGTTTCATTCTCAAAAGTGGCCGAAACATTGGATATTGTTTTTCACTATATAACAACTCAGCTCAACTCAACTCAACTCAAAAAAAATTAACATGATTAAATCACGATCTGTTTTTAGACTATGGCACATTTCGTCGCTTGATATGATGTACTACTGTAACGTCTCAGAACGTTTGTGCCTCCTTCAATCCATCTTTTTGTGTGTGTTTAACTTTGCCTCCTGCTAATTCAATTGTCATGTTATATGCTCTTGCTGCTGTCCAATAAGGTTTCATTCTCAAAAGTGGCCGAAACATTGGATATTGTTTTTCACTATATAACAACTCAACTCAACTCAACTCAACTCAACTCAAAAAAAATTAACATGATTAAATCACGATCTGTTTTTAGACTATGGCACATTTGGTCGCTTGATATGATGTACTACTGTAACGTCTCAGAACGTTTGTGCCTCCTTCAATCCATCTTTTTGTGTGTGTTTAACTTTGCCTCCTGCTAATTCAATTGTCATGTTATATGCTCTTGCTGCTGTCCAATAAGGTTTCATTCTCAAAAGTGGCCGAAACATTGGATATTGTTTTTCACTATATTTTACCACAGAGATTGTTCCAGCAATTCTATCTTACGCAACATACTTTATAATTACTTCATTCCACGCATGATCTGTTCTGGTTCTGTTTGCTATTCTTCTTAGACATCCCATTTCACAAGGATTAAGCTTTCTATCTTTGTTCTTTAGTTAGTGTCGACGACTGCCATTGATAAAACAATGTTAGTATGAATATTTAATTTATTATTTGCTTTTTGGTTTCCATCATGATAGATGTGTGTTTCAACATTGGTGTAAGTTTATAATTTATGTAGTTGGCTTTTTCAATTCTTGTCTCGATCTCTCTGTCCATTCTTCTGTTGTCTGTAATTATTCTCCAAAGATATTTAGATTCCTACACTTGTTTGATAATGGATCATTTATCTTTATATTGATTGTATTGGGTTCTCTGCCTATAGACATTCGTTTTTTTGCGTCTGTATTGCTCTTCATGTTGTGATTGAAGCAGCTTTCGTTGAGTAGGTTTATGTGATCTTTCAGTTCTTCACTTGAACTGTGGATAAGCACTGATCGTTAGCAAAGATTAGTTAAATTCAGTCATTTGGCTGGTAAGCGTTTGCTGTTTTTTAAAACTGTTTTTGTAATATAATCCATATAAATAATAAACAATAATGTTGATAAGATACATCATGTCGAACTACTGATGTTACTGAAAATCACTTTATAAGTCTTGTACTTGTTCTAACTGCATTTTCACTAATTTTGTATGTTATTCTTACGCGGTCTAATAATGGGCCTTTCATTCCACCATTTAACATATATTCGACATATTATATTATAGAAATACATTCTGAGATAAAAACCTCTTGAGACCTTTCTGTTTTAATATCTTTAACAACAATTCTGCAAGAAAATAAATGTTTGACAAACAGCACATAAGGTGTAACTAAATATAGCAAGAATAAATTTATTGGGATTTACTTATCTCCTTTACATCGCAGAGATTATCGTAAACATAAATGATTTTCTAAAATGTTATATTCATAATAATATGCGAAATAATTATGTAGTATTAAAATTTTTCTAAATAAACTCACACATTGCTAATTATTAGTCCGATGTCATAAACGATGAAATGCTGTCGTTATTTGTGACAATAGGCATCTATGAAAGAGAAATCGCCTGCCTCCTGCACTACAGCATCTTGCATGAACATGACAATAGAAGCGGTAACGACGGCACTTGGTGATTGAAATGTCAACTAACACGGTCATTATCAGTCTCTTGTCATATTGCGTAAAATAATAGTACTGACGTAATACACAAGATCAATCAGCCTTACAATAGACGCACAGGCAATTAGAATATATGGTATGAAAAATACAGATAACAGAATACAAGACAGTTTCAACGTTTCATCCTTAATGTAATTTTCAAGAAAATACGTGACAAACATTAAATAAACAGTAAAAAAAGTTAAAAATAAAGGATGTACCACAAAAAGCATTAAACGACAGACATCGAACAGCAGAATCATCCAAGATAACAATGAGGTAAATATACACTTGTATATAAGCTTGAAATGTTGAACGTACATATACACTTGTATGTAAGCTTGAAATGTTGAACGTACATTTTAGAAAGACTTAGGTGTGACATGGTAAAAAAAAAGTTGAGAAACACTGGTCTAGTGCGTGATACATGCGGAGGGGGGGGGGGGGTGTATGAAAGAAGACACCCGATGACACGTGATCATAACTAGGGACAGCGGTTCTAAGAAACACCTCATCCATACAATGGGGTTTGGAACCTGCTGGAATTAACATGCATCACCAGTTCTTTTAAGAAAGTTCTCTCGCTTAATTTTTGAGTACACACCTCTCCTACCACTTTTCACTTTATGTTGTTCAGTCCATGCCTTTTCCCAGTTCTTAGAACCGCTGTCCCTAGTTATTATCACGTGTCATCGGGTGTCTTCTTTCATACACCCCCCCCCCCTCCGCATGTATCACGCACTAGACCAGTGTTTCTCGACTTTTTTTTTTACCATGTCACACCTAAGTCTTTCTAAAATTCTGATGCGACCCTATGTAAAATATACATATTTTTTAATATTCAAATATTATATTATTTCCTCTAGAATTGCACACCCCCTGGAAAATCAAATTCTCTCTTTCTCTCGGGCGTGGGCCCCACATTGGGAAACATTGCACTAGACAATCACGCATCTTATCCAGTTCAGAATATTTAAACAGTTTTATTATCATTATTTATATTTTTGTCTTCTATTTTGCATTTCGCCTGTATTTTCTCTACATGTGGCTACTCACATTCTCATCGCTCTCGGCTCTCTTCTCTTTTTATATTGCATTTCTGAACTGTCAGTTACTACATTAGTGGGTCTACATGCAGTCTCAGCTTGAATTGGGGGCGCCCATTGCCTGCTTGTCTTTATCTTGATCAAGACAATGTGATCGAAATGTAAATTATGTGCATTATTACACATGCAACGTCTATTCAACCCATTTTTAGATATTTCTGTTTTCTAATATATAATGGCATACTGTGTGACTGTGTGGTACAGCGCACGTCTGTGACGAACAAGGTACCTGGTTCGAATACCAACGCAGTCAATTGTACATCCAAACCCTTCATTAAACAGTGGCAAACTACTGAACGTATTTATATCGCCTAGAACAAAAGTACAACTAAAATATGCTTGGTTGATGATTACTTCCTGAATCTGATATGCTTGCAATAACAACGTAAACTCCAGCGTTTGTGGTGCCTGGATATTCATAGCCGAGATGAACATTATTTTTAAAAATTATTTTTAAATGATCTGATATAACCAAATAGGACTACCGTCCGCGCATGAAAGGGCCGTACCACACCATAAGACATAGAGTTTCCTAATATATTTCAAACCATTTTTCTATTATTCACTTACCAAACTCAATTCATAGTGTTCTCCATATTGACATAGTGAAATCTATAGGCCTAGATATATTTGACGTATACCAATTGATTCTATTTTGTGTTCTCTGGTAGAATTACTCAGAACATTATGTGATACATAGGTCTAATACATAAATATTTCAATATTAACATATCATTTTGCATACAGCTTGTTTTGAAGGAAAAAAACAAACCATTGTGAGCACAAACGAATCTTGTTAGATTGCTGCTCCAAGGGAAGTAAGAACATGTTAGAAAGATGATAACAATGTCAGACTTGTGTCATCAGTTCCAATAAAGGATTTTCTGATACAAGTAACACATATAATTAAATGTGGCAGTAATATCAGTTAGTAATACAACATAATGATTATTACATGTCTTAAATGTGAGTTAATTTCAAAGTAATTTTTCTTTTAATTCAGCAACGCTTGATATTGAATTATGAATCTGTGATGTGTGCTAAGTGTCAAAGAATAAATGTGCTCGGTTCTGTTTACTTTGGCGCGTAATTTGGTTATTAAAATTAATTGTAATGCTTTTAGTTAAAAGGATATTCGAAAATTATATTTTTTTGAAAGAAATCACATCATATTCTGTAATCCCGTAACGCGTCAGGGTCGTAGGATTACCACATTGAATCCTTCTGCAAACAGTCATCCAGTGATTTTTTATCTTAAACTATGCGGATGAGTTGAGAACAAATGATTGTTTGTCCATGCTTTTATTTGCGCTCCGCTGCCTCTTCCACCTTCGACAGTTCCCTATAGTAATCTGGAAACAAATTGACAGAGGGTTGATAAAATTTGACGACAACAATATTGTTTTCATATACCACTGAACGAATACTAAATTTAAAGATGTTTTATAAACATTTCACAAACATATTGTAATTCAAGCATTTTAATTGGCATATAAACAATTTTTAATTGACGTCTACTTTTGTTAACCATTTGTCAACAAGATTAAATCTTTTTTTCTGACACGCTCCCCCCAAATTTTTGATGTAATTTATTTATAGCCCAATAGGTCTGAGTTTCAGGCTGAAGTAGGACAAAAAAAGATGAGTACCTGGCGCATACGTTAGCGGAGGTGTTGACAGCACGGCAGGGATCTGGCTACCCCACATAATAGTTTATGCGGCTTAGTACGTGATGAGTTATCTTCATCCCGATAGCAGGTTGCTGCAATGGGATCTACCTTACCTTACTATGGGCGTTGAATGTATTGCCGCATTGATAATCCTAATTACTTTTTATTCTTCTGCTTCTTATAGCCTATGTCGTGTGGCGTTGGTTAGCATGTCTTTCCACAGGCATATGTTTGGTGTGCTGCCAATCATTTCCGATACCACCGTTCTCCATACCACAATGGCATGTTGTCTTTCCTCTTCTCTCTTGGCAGTACGTTCCACCACATTAAAATTAATACAAGTTTAGCTATGACAGCATTCAAAGTTCTACAAATTGGGGGTTTGGGTGTTATTGTGAGAAAAGTTCATATCTCAAAGCTGACCGCTGGTTGGAGGACAATTCTATACAGGGTTGCCTACAAAGCCTGTTGCTGGTGGGGGAGGGAAGGTTGGTGTATTCAATCCCACTCCACCTCCTTCCGTCCTTTAGCAAATCAGATCATAACTCTTAAAACTATGAATGTAGTTAAATACTGAGTAAACCCATCCTTTAACACCAGGTAAAACCCTTCCTTAAATCATAATTAAGTGCCGTCCTAGAAACGAAGGTTGATCATAACAGACCTCCAACATCACGTCTCTTATCTAGGGGTGTACTCCGCTAGACAGTAACCTGTTCATCTCGTGATGTTACTTCCCCACTTGTATCTCTGTCTACCTCTTGCTCGCCTCCCCTCGAATTTACCCTCAAGTAAGGTCTTCAACAAGTTGTAATCTCTTTTAAAATGTCTAAAATATGTTAGGCCTATTTATTTGATCTTTATTTCCTTTAACAATTCTTTCTTCCGTACAATACAAGAATCAGTGGACAAATCACGTGACAACATACCAACTTTTTAATCTCATATGCTATTGCACTATCTCGGAATTTTAAAATGTCGTAAATTAAAATACCGATCTAGCGATTTGCTCGCAATGAACTGGCCATCCACCTCCCACTCAGTGTGCAGCACGCATGTCGAGTGGTCAGAAGGTCTCATTGCGCAACGTGTCGAATATTGGAAGCGTCCGTATATGCGTTCCGTTTAATTGTGTTAGCTGTTTGTTCCGTAGAAACCTGTCCACAGATTCTTGTATTGTACCCTTTCTTTATCTTAAGTGTTGTTAGAACCACTTTGTTTGCTCTCTTTCCATGATGTGCTTCCTATTCTTCTATATCTCCACATCTCAAAGGCATCAATTCTGTCTTCTAATTGTTAGTTTATTGTCCATGATACTGGGCCATACATTAATATAGAATAGATGTAGCATTTTATAATTTTCATTATTAGCTTGTTTGTAATTTTTTTAATGTTAATATTTTCCCTCATGCCATTGAAAGTACTTTTAGCCATTCCTATTCTCCTTTTAACTTATGTTTCACATTTGTGATTGTGTGTTCGAGATATTGATAATTTTTTACTACTTATAGTTTCTCTCCATATATTTTTAATGTTTGTAACTGTTCTTCTATGACTTTGCTGATTATCGTGGTATTTTTTGTTTGTTGGATATTTATATCAAGTCCATATTCTTTACTTGATTTATTTATTGACTTGATCTATTAGTCTTTGTAGTTCTTGTTCACTTTCTGCTGAAAGGACAGTATCATCGAACATCTCATGTTGTTTATTTTTTTCCACTGATCTTGAGTACCGGCATTCCTTATGTGTGTTGAAAGATATATTTTCTGTGTAGATATTAAATAGGCTGGGTCATAATACCTTCCTGTCTTATTCCTCTTGTTTTCTATGTATGGTGAGTAGCTGTTTTGCACACCTTATTGATGCTGCATGTTCCAAATAAATATTTCTAATCAGTTTGATGTCTTTTCCATCAAACAGCGGGTGAAACTCCCTCCTTTAACATCAGGTAAAACCCTTCCTCTAACACCGGATATAAACCCCTCCTTTAACACCGGGTAAAACCCCCTCCTTTAACATCGGGTAAACCCTTCCTTTAACACCGGATATAAACCCCTCCTTTAACATCGGGTAAACACTTCCTTTAACACCGGGTAAAACTTTATCTTAACGTTTGTTCACAAAAAGGTCTTTTTTTTCATACACATTTATTATATCCATTGTGAGCAGCGTATTCAACTATAGTATATCTTGTGTGTGTTTGTTTGATCTCGCAATCTTGTATTATTAAAGGTCTTCTCGATTCCATTTTTGTGTTTGTCATTTTGTAAAACAACGTGGAGTCGTGTTTTCATTTCTAGCAGATTGACAAGTGTCCAACATTGACAAATTGAATGCATCCACGAAAGATGCTTTCACTAGAGTAGATATCAGATAATCACAACACTCTTTCGCTGTTAAGATTCTATTTGGCCATAATCTACTTAAAATCCACTATCCAAATAGAGGATCTAGTGGATTGCCTTCAAGGTGGACGGATTTAAGCGGTTATTTTAGCTGAGTTTGTGAGAAAAATATTGATATATATTATAGGTCATATTTGAGAACAACTTGCAGCCTGAAAATTGAGACATTTTTTATTTATGATATATTTATAGTGAATAAATAATACAAAACATAGTATATTTAAAACAAAATTATTCAATTGTCTAACTGCAAGTGGGTGACGCAGCTGTGGTGTTCACGATTAGCGTTAACGTGGGCTCCAATGTCAGATGAGTAAATGATTAATATAACAAATTGTTAATGGATCTAAACGAAGAATAGATTACTACCCGGTCAGGAGAAGAAATAGGTTTCGCTTGGTCCACTACGAGTTAATAAGAGGAATGGAGGATTGTTGAAAAAAAAACTGGGGAAACTCTTTCATTACATTCCAAAGGGAGAAATTTCTAATGTTTAGAATCAGGTAGTGTCTGTAATTGAAATTATTTAGAATCAGGTAGTGTCTGTAATTTAAATTGTTTACGCCAGTGTGTTGCCGGAGCCGGAAAGGGGAGCAAATAATAGCAACACTGTTTACCTTCTACGCATGTCGTAAAAGGCGACTAAGGAGGTTATGGGATGGAGTTGGCTGTCCCATCCCATATAGGATTAGTGACCCAAGGCCATGCTGAAGACGAATGTGTCAAGCCGAAAGGCGCATATATCGTAGTAATGCTGTAAACCATGACACAACGCATTCCGTTCTCCGGACTACATCCTGCTAATCGGCAGGAGTTTGAGAATGACCGAAGAAGAAGAAGAAATTGTTTAGAATCAGGTTGTGTCTGTGACTGAAATTTCCAATGTTTAGAATATGATAGTGTCTGTGATTGAAATTTCCAATGTTTAGAATCAGGTAGTGTCTGTGATTGAAATTGACATGATGCTGTGTTTGACGCATAAATACATATGCATTTCAAACAGCCTGAAGCAGGGCAGTAGATAAGTCTTCAGCAAGAGGAGCTACACAAAACTAGGCCATTTTCTAGTTTTCGTGGGTAATTCCTTAATTTTCGCGTGTAATTCCTTCAACTTTGTAGGAAATTCCTTCAACTTTGTGGATAATTCCTTCATCTTTGCAGGTAATTTTTTTCATATTCGTGTGAAATATCTTCAATTCCGTGATGTTTGGTGTTTTTTCGGAATAGCATTAAAGGTAAAGTATAGGGACTACCCGCTATTTGGCTATCATTATGATACTAACTGTCATGTTCTGCTTCCTAAGTTGATTGGTGGGGGGGGGGGGGAGGGGTTCCCATACCCTCATTTTATATACAGACTTGTTATTTATTGATAACACTAGCTTAAAATCGTGAGAAGTGTAATGTGTCTGCAAAGAGGACAAGGTTCTGTCATGAATATCACTAAAACAAGCGATATATTAAATATTTCTTCTTACACTGCAAATATAATGCTTGTTATGGAAAAAGTTTGTCTGTCATATAGACAGAAGAGGCCCTTATTGACTTAACTCCAAATTTCACACTAAGCGTTGGATATTTTACAGTGCATGTCATTAATAGAATTCACTTTATGGTTGAAATGAAGCTTAGGCGTGTCTAAAATATTTCTGTTGTCTTTTGATAGTTGCACTTATTTTCTTCGCTGAAAACGGATGTGTTTGACTATTGGCGCAAATAAAACGGCGATACAATGCATTTTCATTCTCAAGATTAGATTTCTGGAAATATAATAGGTTCATTGTCTCGCTACACGAGAAATTCAGTGGGACCTAGAGAATAAACGCTGAAAAAGAATTTATTTTCGGTTTACAATTAATGTTCAGTTTTCACACTTTCACCTGCTTTCTACGTACCGACGTGTCAAACATTGTTCTGTACTTACTGCTCATTGTATAATATACGAAAATATTCACACTCGAGTTTATGGAATCTAGCAAAAATGAAAAAGACCAGACTGTAATAAAACTGTTATTATATGCTCCAAAAATGATTAGTTCTGGTTCGACGCTGGTACCAATGTAAATACAGAGCATGGGTAGGAAGCAGAGACAGTAGATAACTGCTACTAGAGTAATCATTTTGATCACCTTTTTGTCTCTCGTGTTAGTCTCATTTGATGAATCACCACCACGATTACTCGTGGACTTTCTCCACTGTGATTTCTCGTGCATTTTGACAACGAGTGTGGCTGTGAAGATGATGACGGCTCCAAAAGAAGTCACCTGAGTTCCGACACCAAGATTGAAACTCAGAGCAGCCATTTCCTCTCTGTCAGACAGAAACAAGAGTCCCAACATAGTACGATTTTGTTCTGGGACATATTTCCAGTCGATATAACAGGTTGCGTATTCTGGAACCAGCGATAGAAACATTATCATAAAAATACAGACGATGACACAGACAGTTACTCTTGGAGTGATGATTCTTTTGATCTTCAACGGTTGAACCACACAGAGACATCTCTCTAGGGTGATGTAGGCTGTTATACAACTGGTAATCCTAGCGAAACAGGCGTGAGGCCAGGCAGCAGTCAGATGTACAACGTCAGCTAGAATTATCGGAACGTGTTGAATAAACATCGGATTATTCAGGATATTAATCCACTCAAGCGTGATTAAGGAACAAAGGTCGGAGATAGCCAGAGCTAAGAGGCCAATATTTACAGTGTCATTCAACCCTTGTTTCAGGAATATCATAATATTTATTATGTTTGAAATGATACCAAAAAATGAGATAGCACCAGCAAAAATTGAAAGATTTATAATCAAAAGTATTTTCAGACATTCATCACTGATCAAATCTATCATTTTGTTTATTCCAGATTGCGTGATGTTGGATGTCATTCTAGCAATACTAATCGGCGTGATGTTGGATGTCATTCTAGCAATACCAATCGGCGTGATGTTGGATGTCATTCTAGCAATACCAATCGGTGTGATGTTTGGTGGATGTCATTGTAGCAATACCAATCGTTCATAATGAATACTCAAATTAACAAGTTTTCATTTAAAATAGAATGAATATCAGAACTTCCGTCCTGCTGGAGATCACCAATCGAAACTGAAAAAAAAACCGTGTAAACTTAAGCGTCTGAAAAGATCTTGCCATTGATTATAAAAAAGAATTAAAATATAGTATAAAATAAGTATTATAATAAATATTATAAAATAAGAAAGATCTTGTCAAATACTATAATTTGGTAATGGTTGCCAAGAAATGTCCTTTGTTTTGTAAATCTAACATTAGAGTATTGTTACAATCATAGTTGCCTAAAACGTCGGGTATGCCAGGCCGACACGGTTGGCTCCATACAGCTACGAACCTGGCTTCATCTGGCTTTTTTCTTCCCATGGTACAAGGCCCAGACTAATGGATCGTGTATCGTTGGCTCGAGGTTCTTGTTTGTTTGTTAGTTGGTGGATTTGTCTGTCTAGAGTCAGACACGCCCCTTCAACCGTGGAATGGTTTTCCTTTAGTTATATCGGGGCGTATATTGTGGCCCAATGGCCTGGGTTGTCCTGTTAGGCACTGGTGATTTGACCTGGGGTCTGGTCTGCGTGTCCTTATAAGGACCCCAAAAAAATATTGGGGGATTGGGATGTAGTCCTAAGAAGGACTTGTTTGTTGTACTTGGTGCGTTTGATGTTAGGCTCTTTGGTCTTAGTTCTCCTCCTAGAAATAGATGATTGAGAGTCTTTTGTTGGCATCCAAAGTTTTGGATGGTCTTGTAGACTCTGTGGAGGAATAAGGCTCGTGGTACTGTCCGTTGATTGTTGTTCTTATAGATGGGCTAGTATACAGTGCGGGGAACACCTACATATGAATTGTGACGTGCGGCTAGGTCATCCTTTTTGCTTCTTCGGTTTATGCGACCGGTTTCATTTCCCAACACCTGGCCAATAAGGCACGTGTCGTTGCGGTTGTGAATTTGGTCCATTTTCCGTCATATTTTATCGGGACCTCTGCTACTTCTTCTTGATTCTTGATTAGAAACTCTACTACACCGACCCCTACTTTAAACGACATTGTGAACAGAAGACACTTAATCAGTCACCCACTACGCTATTGACTCTCCATTACCTCCCATGTTTGTTTGTTGTTCCTGGTCTGCCTCCTTCCGCTACGGCCTTCTTTCCCTTTCTCTTGATTCCCGCTTTCTCTGGTACCCTTCTCTTTTCTTCTCCCTCTTTCTCGTCTGTTGTTGCCGCATTGGCCTCTCACTCTCTTGTGGTCGAAGCGTTGAGTTTGTACATTTGTAAAACGCATTTGAACAATGTTTTCGTTTTTACAAACTTGATTTTCATGTACCACACAGTAGACAGTTGCACTGCAGATTTTCGTTTATTATCGCTTAATATACATAGATGTCTAGTCGTATTCTTCAGTTTCATTGTATTTTTATTTACCTATGTTGCACAATTCTCTGGCACTGTTTTATAATTTCAGAGTAAAAAAACTAATTCAATAGAAACTCCAAGGTACCTAAAAAGGCATCCATCTCCAATACGTTGACATTTGCAAATAAACACAACTTTGTGATGCATTAATGATGGTATTGACATAAGCTGAGATAATATTTGACGGGTTATATTATAGAAATTGCATAGAAATCGGGAAACAGAAAATAGGGCTATAGGAACCCGTAGTCGTAACCTTCGATAACAGTTACCATGTTGTTCCGACAGACCGACGCTGTGCTTGAACTAGTTACGGGTAAGGCGTGGGTGGGTGGAACAACAAAGAAACCTGTCGCAAGGTCCAGAGTTGTGCCCTTATGTCGACGTCTGTTTCAGCGACATTAGACTCTAAACACAATCGAGTCGGATGGCTGCTGAAACAGAGGGCGGAAGCACTTATGGGAATGCCCCACGTGCTGTGATGCCAGTTTCTAATCAAGAATCAAGAAACCAAACTCTGGGTTTACTCGCCTTGTGTCCTCATAACACTCTTCTATGTTAGTAAAAAAATGGTCAATCTGCATGCACCAGGAGAGACGATTACTGAAATCATAAATGTGGATGTATTCGAAAGAACAAGCAATACCAGAATTTTTTTCTACGCTCAGTCTTTGCAGACTGGGAGAAACTAAGAGGATGAAGATGGTAGGATACCGAATGATCAACGTTATGGAGCACAAATCTGGGAAAAGATCTGAGGATCGACCTCTGCTTCGGTACAAACGTCTTATGTAGGATACCGGCATTGATAGAGAATCGTCAATCTTTTGCATGGAAGGAGATAACCAGGAATAATATAAAGATAAAGGGGAAAGTGATAGCAGTTAGTTTAAGGGATGCACGTCTAAAAAGACACACAACAGCACACGATGATACAAGTGGGTCTGTGATTCTTTGTACATGCTGTGGAAGACTTTTTGTGGCTCAGATCGATATTGAGATTCACATTCATCATCGCCGTTGATAGCATATTATATTTCTTATATTACAACAATAATACTATCGTCTGTGAAGAAGTCGTAAGATGTGTGTTGTACGTTATCTCTATCGTGGGTAGAAGATTATATTTTATAACACAACAATAATACTATCATCTGGAAAGACGGAAAAATGCCTACTACGCACGATGTGTGTTATACGTCATCATCGCCATGGATCGCAGATTATATTATCTTATAGCACAACAATAATACTATCATCTTGAAAAACGAACGGTCCCTACTGCTATTACTACTACTGCTACTACTACTACTAATACTGCTACTGCTACTACACTACTACTAGCCTATATGATAGAACTATGTTGATATTTGATTTATGGAAAAATCTTAAATACGAATGGACTAATAATTTTAAATACGTAATACATTTTAAAATCGTTTTAATTTACTTCCAACGTTACAGAAGCATCTGCAACAATGTTTTAACATGAAATGTATGTTTTACTACGCAACAGGATAATAGCTAATTTAAAACCAGCACGTACGCAAGGGGATTAGTCATTGTTCGTGACATCGCTGTGATTATCACAAAGATCAATGCCATCTTTTATACATTGTGCCGTAAAATTGTTGAGCAATTGTTAATTATTTCATCATATCCAAACAAAAATGAAATCTGATGAATGGTTTGTATATCAGATTGTATTTGGAAGAGCGGAAACATAAAAACACTAAGTAATAAATGTTGAAATTATGCTTTCAGCAATGACAGATTGCGTTCAAAGAATAAATGTCACGAGGAGATTGTCATGATTTCAGAAACAGAGAAACGTATGTATTCCTTTAGGGGAAGGGGTGGGCATCGACATAATGTGAATTATAAGATAATTACGAAAAGAAGTAGAAATATGAAATGAAATATCTTGAGTTGAACAGATCTGACACCATGATTTAGAGCTTACTAGAACTAATTGAAGAATGAGGCACATCAGGTAGACATACTTTTGGGGAAAGGGCCGTACAAAATAAACAGGCTGCAACATATCGGTGTCCGAGTGTAACCATGTGGATGATGATGATGAAACAATCCCTTTCGCTGTGAGCAGGTAGCTCTTGACAGACCACATTTTTTTTTTAAAAAGCACATCTTCCTCTCAGTTGTGTAACCCAGACCCAAGGTTGTCTCAAATAAGGTTGTTTCAAAGCCATGGTTGCGTAAGAGAGATTTGTGGATGCTGGTTTAGATCCCGAAGAGAAGCATTCCAGTGCGCCAGTATCAAAGGATTACCACGACCTGTCAGAGACATAGCACACACATCTGAATCAACTCATCATTCTTCTGTCAGATATGCTGATTCATTCGCAATGACAGCACATCTAATATCCTTTGTAATCTACGAGTCTACTACAACATGACAAAGCGCACGTTCCGCTGGCCTATACCTCTACGTTGGTTGGCTGGTTGTTGACGCAGCAGTCAATGGGCTCATGTCCTTTGACCAAATGCCATTGTGTGATATAAGCATATGTTTGTTCCGTATAAGTTGTTCCATTTATCTGACCCCAAAGGGAGACGCATCGTTCTGACGTCACTCGGCGCTGGACATTAAAAAATATGGCGGTCGACAGTTTCGTAAGGATGAGTGCACAGCCGGCACTTTGAAGTTTAGTGTGATTGTTTTCTGCTGGGTGATTCTTAAGCTGTAAATTTTGTGTGCGCATTCGGAAGATGATACTATGGTCTTTCCTTCCCAGGAGGTTGATGTTGTCTTTGAAATGTGGGGATTGTCATATATTTATAGATTTCTATCCTAGTGATTCCCAGGACCCATCTGCTCATCTAATTCTCTTTTGTTCACAGATTTCAACATCATTCTAACTGTTTACATGGTCATTTGTGTGTAAGGCTGCTCTTGCATTGCTCCCATTTTTGCTATTCTGTCTGCCTTGTCATTGCCAGGTATGTTGGTATGGTCAGAAATCCACAGCATTACAATGCTGACTTCATAAGATGTAAGCAGCTGATTGGTATGGTGATATATTTGAATTAGCTCAGGCTTACAATGTCCATCACATTCTAGTCATTGAAGAGTCTATAAAAATCACAATATTTTGGACTTTTGATGGAAAAGCATCAAATATGGTCTTCAGGTGGAGCAAGGCAACTTCTGGTACTGTTATTTCACCTTCATAGTTAGAAAATATCTCCCCACAGGCATCAAACGACCTATCAGATGTTTTGTCTGGATATTCTATATAGACACCATAACTTACTGGTACTTCGATGGTGGGTTTGAAAGCAGATCCATTAGTCAGACATGAATTCATTGTTCTGGGTAGGTGTCTATTATTTCTGTGTTGCTTTGTTAAGACTAACTGGGGTGCAAAGGGAACGCATTGCTCTAGGAGGACCCAGGGTTAGCAGATAACCAAGATCCCAAATGTATCTCCACGCGGTGCACCCTGGAAACAGAAATACAGCAGCTCGAGCTGATTCTGTCCAAATCTTTTGGGGATCGTGTTCGAGAATGTGGAGGTAGCAGATGGAAAGAGATTTGACTGCACAAGAGACAGACAATATCTCCGACACCACCAGCATCACCACATATAGCGACACTGTCGACATACAGTGAAGCAAATCAGTCCAGTCCGAACATTGGAGGGGCGGCCAATGTAAAATGCACGTAAAGATAGATGCATGGCGAGAGACAAATAGATTTCATACCGAGTACAATGAAACAATGAAAGGGCAGAACAGCGCTAGAGGGCAGCGCGAACTGCAAATAGAAAGTGAAAAGTCCCTAGGAAAGGGGAACTACAAGATCCGTCAGCTCGAGTCGAGCTTCTAGTTACCTGTGTTCCTTACAGGCAGAGACCCCAGACCCATCCATTGGCGTTTGAGAAGACCTAACCCAACTCTAAGCAAGAAGACCTAACCCAACTCTAATGTCGAGCCTTCCTAAACCGGAAATATGCTCGCGAAGAGAAAGGGTTCCGTACTCGATGCGCTCAGGCACAAAAGGGACAACGATTTAGCCCAACTCTACTGTCAGGTTTTCCTACACCGGAAATACACTTGAAGAGAGAAAGGGTTCAGTACCTGATGGGCTCAGGCGCTATTGGGACAAGGACGCTCAGCTCGAGAACGCCTTGCTCTCAAACGCGTGGTGTGAGACTCGAACTTGGACAAGGGGTACACGATGTCGGTGAATGACACATTGGCTAAGAGGTCGAAAGAGTCAGGGTCCAACTCTTCTGTTGAGTTCTTCCCCTTAAGGAACCAGGCTCACGGATGAGAAACGGTTCAGTACCCAATGGGCACAGGCACAGCACGTCCAATTACACGAGGCAAGTTCATAGACAGTGGAACACCTCGCTCGAGTCAGACGATAGCAAAAAATCGTCTCGGCGAAGAGTCTCCACTACGCGTGCCTGGAGACAGATATAGAGGCTGTCACAGGCTAAGGGTAGCCCACCTGAATTGTCAAGGCATGCCGAAATCGGATGTGCTAGGCCTACAAGGCGCATAACGGTGGCACAACGTAATCACGCTCCCGGCGGAAATCGCACGTATATCCGTGATGGTTACAATGGAGCGAACGAAAAACAAACAAACAATAAGACTGTGTCAAAACTTTTCGTTTATTCTCGTTATTCTCGTGATTTCGGTAAAATCTCTTTATTTTTTTTCTTTCGGCCAACTTAAAACATGTTTGGGGTTGTAAACATTTTTCTACTCTGTGCAGATTTTGTCTAGAAGGTGATAGTTGTCTTCTATTTAATTGACATGGCTGATGACTGGCTATTGTTTTATTCTGTAGTTTAGTTGTCAGTTTTCTATAAGTTACTTATTTGGGTGGTCTTTGATATTTCTTTTGCTAATTTTAGTAAACCTCCATTGCTGCGATATGTCTCCGTATCTCAAGGGGTTCTACATTTGTATGTATTTCACATTCAGACGCTGGTGTAGATCCCATTGCTCCACTAACAAGGCGTAGTGCACTGTTTTGCACTCTGTCTAGTTATTCTACATTTTCCATGGAACATGTTGTCAGGAGTGCATTGATCTCCAATATGTGCCAGAGAGCATTTTTCGTAATTGTAACCGTTTCAGTGTTTTATTTTCGACATTTTCTATGTGATTCTTGAGAGTTAGCTGCCATCAAGAGTGACTCTAAGACATGTGAGATGTTCTTCTCTTGACAATGTATGTGTATCTCACCTTAGACTAATATTTTCTTTGGCTACTTTATGGCTCCTGGTAAAGATGGTACAGACAGTTTACGTAGTTTATTTTCAGCTTCCATGTTTGACAGTATTCGTGCAGTCGTTTTAAAACTCAATTAGGTTTTGAGCTGCACATCAACGTTCTCATGACTCTGCCATATTGTTAGGTCATCAGCATATGCCTTTTCAGCTTTGATATACTTTACCAGGTCATTTATGCAAATAAGAAAGAGAGTGCAGCTCAAAGCAGAGCCCGGTGAAAATCATTCCTTTAGAACTTCTTTAAATGAAACTTCTTTCTTCTGCATCATTCATCTTTGTCTGGATTGTTCGGTCAATTAGGAAGTACTTTATCGAGTTATATGGCTTTCCACTAAAACCTACTTCAATCATCTTCATCAAGAGACCCTTTCTTCATACTTGATCATAAGCCTGTTGTAAGTCAAAGAAGATGGCTACATTGTGTTTTTTCCTGGAATCCATCATGAATTATTTTCTGTGTCAACCTAAATAGTTATCCTTCTGTGCAACTGCCTTTTCTGAAGCCAGCCTGTTCATGGCAGAGGATGTTCGAGATCTCGAGTAACCAGTAGAGTCACACATTAACCATTATTTCTGCCAATTTGCCAAGGCATGATATTAGTGATATGGGGTGGTAGCTTTTGGGTTCATTTGCAGGTTTGTTATGTTTCAGGTTGGGAAAGATGTGAGCATTTCTCCAGTTTTTATGTAGCTTTCCATTTTTTAAGTCATATTTATCAATTTAAGGACTACTTCTTTCCCTATTGTTTCCATGTGTGTTAACATTTCATTATAAATTTTATCTTGTCCCAGCAGGCTTTTTAGCTTTAGTTTCTTCAGCTCTCGTTTTGGAGTTTCTACATATTGAAGTCATCATCAAATATGGATGAGCTAGTAGTTTTGACCTTATCTTGCTGCATCAGTAGGTGCAAACGCTTCTTGTCAACCTTGTCCCTACTCTGTTCACGTTGAAAATAAAGTTGAAAAAAAAGAAAAAAAGTACTATGCCTTTTTCTAGTCTTTGGTGATTGTTCTGTTTCCATCCATCACAGATTTAACTTTGTTTTTCTTCTTTTCTCAGACATATTGTTAATAAGTCCCAAAACGTACTATTTATCTGTATATTTAATGGTTCCAGAACAAGCTGGATTTAGGGAGTATAACAGCAGACAACGTAGAATTCCTGTCCCAGATCATTGAATGGAAAGTTTGACTGATACTAAAGCTTCAAAGAAATGGAATCAGGGGTAACATGAGCAAGTGGATACACAATGAGTAAGCATTTATGATGATCTGAGAACTAACAACAATATTGAAAGGTTACAGTACAATTTCATGGTTATTCTAAGTTCAATCACACTTACGTTTTCACTTGCAGCAGACTCGTAATTTCCTCATTTCTACATTGAAGCCATGCTCCTGTTCTCATTATGACATCCGCCAATAGAAGACCTACCAAGAGAATTCATTCTGTAACCACCAGTTGATATAGAAGAATTAACTGCTAAACGTAAACAAGCATTTATTCGGTACGTTTTTTATTGTTGTCACATTTTCCATTTGTTACTATTTATATATTGGTGAAAACAGCTACTCTCCATACATAGAAATAAAAAGAGGGGTAAGACAAGGATGCATTTTATCACCAAGCCTATTTAATATCTACACAGAGAATATCTTTAAAAATATAGAAGAAATACCAGGACTCAAGATCAATGGGAAAATAATAAACAACATTAGATATGCAGATCATACTGTTCTTTTAGCAGAAAGTGAACATGAACTACAAAGACTAATAGATCAAGTCAATAAATCAAGTAATGAATATGGACTGGATATAAACATTCAAAAAACAAAAACCATGATAATCAGCAAAGACACAGAAGAACAGGAGATAAACATAAACATACAGGGAGAGAAACTACAACAAGTAAAACAGTATCAATATCTTGGACACATAGTCACAAATGATGGCAGATGTGAAACAGACGTTAAAAGGATAATAGGAATGGCTAAAAGTACCTTCAATGACATGAGGAAATTATTAATATCTAAACAAATTACAAACAAGTTAAAAATGAGAATTATAAAATGCTACATCTATTCCATATTAATGTATGGCTCAGAAACATGGACACTAAATAAACAATTAGAAGACAAAATTGATGCCTTTGAGATGTGGGTATATAGAAGAATAGGGAGAACATCATGGAAAGAGAAGAAAACAAATAAAGAGGTGCTAAAGACACTTAATATGAAGAAAGAACTACTAAGAGAAATAAAGATCAGGCAAATAAAATACTTTGGACACATTAAAAGACATGACACCCTATTGAAGACCTTACTTGAGGGTAAAGTCAAAGGGAAGCGCGAGCAAGAGGTAGGCAGAGATACAAGTGGGAGAGTAACATTACATGATGGACAGGTTACAGTCTAGCAGAGTGCACCACCAAGACAAGAGACAGGAGATGTTGGAGATACGTTGCAGCCAACCTTCGTTGCGGAGACGGTACTTGATGATGATGATGAGAAGCACAGCTTTCCTTCCATTCATTTCATAAAAGACTGATAATTGTGTTAGGCGTGGTTGTCAGGACTACATCTTGCTGGACGTATAATATGGCCATTTTCCTGCTACAAGGGAAATCCAACGGCATCTTGAAAATGAACGCTGAAGAAGAAGTAGAGCTTATCTTCGGTTTAAAATTATTGTTCAGTTTTCACACTTTCACCTGTTTCCTGCGTACCGACGTGTCAAACATTGTTCTGTACTTACTGCTCATTGTATAGTATACGAAAATATTCACACTTGAGTTGATGGAGTCTAACAAAAATGAAAAAGACCACACGGTAAAAAAACTGTTGTTATATGCTCCAAAAATGATTAGTTCTGGTTCGACGCTAGTACTAATGTAAATACAGAGCATGGGTAGGAAGCAGAGACAGTAGATAACTGCTACTAGAGTAATCATTTTGATCACCTTTTTGTCTCTCGTGTTAGTCTCATTTGATGAATCACCACCGCGATTACTCGTGGACTTTCTCCACTGTGATTTCTCGTGCATTTTGACGATAAGTATCGTTGTGAAGATGATAACAGCTCCAAAAGAAGTCATCTGAGTTCCGACACCAAGATTGAAACTCAGAGCAGCCATTTCCTCTCTGTCAGACAGAAACAAGAGTCCCAACATAGTACGATTTTGTTCTGGAACATATTTCCAGTCGATATAACAGGTTGCGTATTCTGGAACCAGCGATAGAAACATTATCATAAAAATACAGACGATGACACAGACAGTTACTCTTGGAGTGATGATTCTTTTGATCTTCAACGGTTGAACCACACAGAGACATCTCTCTAGGGTGATGTAGGCTGTTATACAACTGGTGATCCTAGCGAAGCAGGCGTGAGGCCAGGCTGCAGTAAGATGTTGAACATCTACTAGAATTAGCGGTACGTTATTGATAAACAATGGATTATTAAGAATATTAATCCATTCCATAGTGACGAGAGAACACAAATCTGAGATTGCCAGAGCAAAGAGACCGATATTTACAGTATCGTTTAATCCCTGCTTTAGGAATATCACAATATTGATGAAGTTTGACACAATGCCAAACAAGGCAACGACTCCTGCCAGAGCTGCCAAATTTATAATCAAAAGTATTCTCAAACACTCATCATTGATAAAATCAATCAGTTCATTTTTGGCAGATTGTGTGACATTACCAATGATGACATTCATAGTTTTATCTTACATATTAGAATTTGCTGGTCACAATCAAAATAATTTGTCAGATTATCACTTCTAGATATATTTCGGAAAGAAAGCTTAAAATTGTATATTTCATTGCTGTGAATAGTTTGAAAATCTAAGCATGCAAATTTGGTAATTATTGAAAAGCGGTAGGTATTTCTCCATTGAAAAATCTGGCATAAAAGCATTGTTTTAGCGTTTTTTCATAACATTAACTAAACAACGTTACACATTACAACTAACACATTATAACTAACTAACTAACTAACTGACTGACTAACACATTACAAGCACCAGTACAAGCTGGCAATGACTACTTATTTAAACTAAGCGTCTATGCACAAAGAAAAAAAGATTTACGAGTCTGTAATCAAACGAAATCATCATGTGAAGACCTTAATGTCTTTATCTACTATACATCACAGTTCTGAACACTTGTTTAGACATCAAATACTCTCTGAAATAAACAATACAGATGGATTACACACTTTAGAATATTAAATATAAACATGTAACATCAATAAATAATGATTGTCGAGATACAAGTACATTGCTGAACAGTGAATTCCATCTGAAGACAGATGTGTCGGGGCAGTAGCGTAAATTAAACGGCGCACACAACTCATTTCCATTCTCTGGACTACATCCGGCTGGAAATCTGTTAGGACCATGGCCATACGAAAAGAGAGATCCAGCAGGAGTTTCAGAATGAACGCTGAAGAAGAAGAACATTGATTTTGACTCTGCTCCAGTCTATTCAAGATATAATAACGTTAAGCGATAAACGTTTCCCTCTCCTAGATGCTGCAAGCCAACAATCATGGTATGTAAACAATTCTCAGTCATAAATGGTTATACAAGCCAATAATCATGGATTATATATAAAGCTCAGCTATGAATAGATGTCACGGACAGTCACAAACAGTCACGGACAGTAATTAAATTTCTTCTACGAAACGTGTCCGTATCAGAATCGTGTCACTCCTACCACTTTCCACACAATTCTGCGCAAGCTGCCTTGATCCCTCTTGTATAATATTGCTTTTTTAATCAATATCCTGTAACTATAGATGCCTTTTGTGGCCTTTTTTTAGTATTTCTGAAAAATTGTTCTCTCCATGATTTCTTTTGCGTCCATTCTCAAACTCCCTCCGGATCTCTTTTATAGCAGACAATAGTTTTACTAAATTTCGAGTAGGATGTAGCCAAGAGAATGGAAATGCGCTGTGTTCCCGTTTAACATGCGACAATGGCACAACATATCTGGATTCGACGTTAGTAACTAATACGTTCTATTTTTACCACTTCCACTGAGCGGTGAGGAGGGGGGAGGCGACGTCTGTAACCATATCTCTAGTAGAGTAATTCTGCCATACGATACGATTTCGTACTGACACGCACATCATCAAACTCAAAATAACTGGATTTCGTACTTACACGCACATCATCAAACTTAAAGCTAATCACTATCACGCATGCTGGACTTTTTTTTCCACTGTCTTGCATCACTGTGAACATAGCCACAGACGCCCATCAACAATCAATCACGTGCCATGCCAAATGGCATAGGGGATCATGTTTTTCCACGACTCTATCTTTTGTGTTGTCAATAAGCTCAGTTCGTGAACTTCTACCGTGCCACAATACTAGTCCATCGAGCAACTTCTCTCTTGGTTGTCCCGTGTCTCTTCTTCCCTTGATACTTCCAGTGGTTATTAAGTGTTAAATTTGTGTTCTTCTCAGCACATGCCAAAGGAATCTTGACTGTCTGCCCCTAATGTTTGATATGATTGATCTTTTTACGCCAGCATCAATGAGAACATCTGCATTAGTTTTCTTAGCTGTCCATGGTATTTTCCTCATTCTTCTCAGAAACCACAACACTGTAGCCTCTAATTCACTTTGATTTTTTTTGTTTACATTCCATGTTTCACATCCATAAACATAAATTGGTTCGATATTCTCAGCACTCGAAATCTGGTCTGTATTGGTGGACATCCATTGCATAAAATGGTTTTCTTTTTTTGGAATGCTGATTTGGTTTGTGCTGTTCGGCTCTTTATGTCACTTGAGCATCTACCTTCTGATGTTAACAGGGTGCCAAGATATTTCACTTTTTAAACTTGTGTTAATTTTGTGTAGTTAACTATTATTTTGCATCTTGGTGGTGTATGTCTCTTCGAGACAACAATTATTTCTGTTTTCTTCTTGTTTAAACCGAGGCCTTTGTTTTCACGTTCTTTCACTACTTTATCTAACAGGGTTTGTAGTTCCTGTTCACTTCCTACGATCAGTACTGTGTCAATATGCCATCATCAATTATTAGTACTCCTAATTTAATCATCTCTGTTCACCATTTTCTTGCTTTTTATCCATAATTAATTCCCATACCAAAAATTCAGGCATGTAGCAATCGCGTATGGAAATCTATCTAATTGTGGGTGTTATTCACCAAATAAGACCTAACAGCAGAATTAAAATAAAGCAGAAACAGCCTTCTTACGTGATGTTTTTTTTTAATTACTGCTGTGCTTTTTGTTGGTAACTATTTATATACTTTGCCGCTCGGATGTGACTTGCCAACGACCAATAAAACGGACGGGAATAATAATTTAAAAAATGACCCAAACGGCTTGAATAAATTGTGTAGGTAGGTTTTCTGTTGGCGAAAGTCACGGTCCGTCACAAGTGATGACCATATGTTACATCAAATTTTGAAATTCATTTAGAATTATGTCATTGACCATGAGTTCGTATGTGGCTAATAACCCCTATTCTGACCGCAAATGTTCTTTTGATAATTTGGACATGAGATGACCACGGTAGATGATACACAGGATTAGGAGATGCAAAGTATGTCTTCCATCTTCTTTCAATGCATGCCGTTCAAGGTGACTAAAGAAAAAGTTATGGTTTGGCTGACAACCTGTCACCTGTGAAAAAAATTCCTCAATGTCACACCTCATCTCAATTACTTTTGTCTTCTAACAAATAATCCCATATATGACGAAAAGATGCAGGCCAGCGGAAATTGCATCATTGTTCATTTGTGACAGACCAATAGGTTACAGGGGAAATGTTACATAATATTTCATCACTGCGAAAAGATAAATAAATCTGACAGAAGACCGATGAGATAGGTGACACAGAAGTGTGTTATGTGCTCCTGGCAGGACGTGATAGTCATGAGATACTGACACACTAGAATGTCTCATCTTTGAGACAACCTTTCACGAGTCCGAGTGTCGCCTCAGTTAACACTGAACAGAACCTTACATTAGTCGTGGTGTCACCTTGGTTAACAATGAACAGAACCTTACATTAGTCGTGGTGTCACCTTGGTTAACAATGAACAGCATCCTATACGAGTCCGGGTGTCACCTTGGTTAACAATGAACAGAATCGTACATGAGTCCGGGTGTCACCTTGGTTAACAATGAACAGAATCGTACACGAGTCCGGGTGTCACCTTGGTTAACAATGAACAGCATCTTACGCGAGTCCGGGTGTCACCTTGGTTAACAATGAACAGAATCTTACATGAGTCCGGGTGTCGTCTTGGTTAACAATGAACAGCATCCTATACGAGTCCGGGTGTCACCTTGGTTAACAATGAACAGAATCGTACATGAGTCCGGGTGTCACCTTGGTTAACAATGAACAGAATCGTACACGAGTCCGGGTGTCACCTTGGTTAACAATGAACAGCATCTTACGCGAGTCCGGGTGTCACCTTGGTTAACAATGAACAGAATCGTACACGAGTCCGGGTGTCACCTCGGTTAACAATGAACAGCATCTTACACGAGTCCGGGTGTCACCTTGGTTAACAATGAACAGCATCTTACACGAGTCCGGGTGTCACCTTGGTTAACAATTAACAGAATCGTACATGAGTCCGGGTGTCACCTCGGTTAACAATGAACAGCATCTTACACGAGTCCGGGTGTCACCTTGGTTAACAATGAACAGAATCGTACATGAGTCCGGGTGTCACCTTGGTTAACAATGAACAGCATCTTACACGAGTCCGGGTGTCGCCTTGGTTAACAATGAACAGCATCTTACACGAGTCCGGGTGTCACCTTGGTTAACAATTAACAGAATCGTACATGAGTCCGGGTGTCACCTCGGTTAACAATGAACAGCATCTTACACGAGTCCGGGTGTCACCTTGGTTAACAATGAACAGAATCGTACATGAGTCCAGGTGTCACCTTGGTTAACAATGAACAGCATCTTACGCGAGTCCGGGTGTCACCTTGGTTAACAATGAACAGATTCTTACATGAGTCCGGGTGTCGTCTTGGTTAACAATGAACAGCATCCTATACGAGTCCGGGTGTCACCTTGGTTAACAATGAACAGAATCGTACATGAGTCCGGGTGTCACCTTGGTTAACAATGAACAGAATCGTACACGAGTCCGGGTGTCACCTTGGTTAACAATGAACAGCATCTTACGCGAGTCCGGGTGTCACCTTGGCTAACAATGAACAGAATCGTACACGAGTCCGGGTGTCACCTTGGTTAACAATGAACAGAATCGTACATGAGTCCGGGTGTCACCTTGGTTAACAATGAACAGAATCGTACACGAGTCCGGGTGTCACCTTGGTTAACAATGAACAGCATCTTACGCGAGTCCGGGTGTCACCTTGGTTAACAATGAACAGAATCGTACACGAGTCCGGGTGTCACCTTGGTTAACAATGAACAGCATCTTACACGAGTCCGGGTGTCACCTTGGTTAACAATGAACAGCATCTTACACGAGTCCGGGTGTCACCTTGGTTAACAATGAACAGCATCTTACATGAGTCCGAGTGTCACCTTGGTTAACAATGAACAGCATCTTACGCGAGTCCGGGTGTCACCTTGGTTAACAATGAACAGATTCTTACATGAGTCCGGGTGTCGTCTTGGTTAACAATGAACAGCATCCTATACGAGTCCGGGTGTCACCTTGGTTAACAATGAACAGAATCGTACATGAGTCCGGGTGTCACCTTGGTTAACAATGAACAGAATCGTACACGAGTCCGGGTGTCACCTTGGTTAACAATGAACAGCATCTTACGCGAGTCCGGGTGTCACCTTGGCTAACAATGAACAGAATCGTACACGAGTCCGGGTGTCACCTTGGTTAACAATGAACAGAATCGTACATGAGTCCGGGTGTCACCTTGGTTAACAATGAACAGAATCGTACACGAGTCCGGGTGTCACCTTGGTTAACAATGAACAGCATCTTACGCGAGTCCGGGTGTCACCTTGGTTAACAATGAACAGAATCGTACACGAGTCCGGGTGTCACCTTGGTTAACAATGAACAGCATCTTACACGAGTCCGGGTGTCACCTTGGTTAACAATGAACAGCATCTTACACGAGTCCGGGTGTCACCTTGGTTAACAATGAACAGCATCTTACATGAGTCCGAGTGTCACCTTGGTTAACAATGAACAGAATCTTACATGAGTCCGGGTGTCGCCTTGGTTAACAATGAACAGAATTAGTGCTTTTATTTGAAAGATTACAAGTTATCAAGAGCTGCCTGCTCGCAGCAAAATGGATTATTTCGTCGTCATCATCATCACCTATTGTGTCTTTTAGTATTCTCACAATATGTTAGCTGGCTATTTTGTATTGTTTCCAGCAACATCTTTCTCCGTGTTCACCTCTATGCGATCGTCAGTGTTGTGTCGTTTTTATGACTAAGATATCGTAGGACTTTTTAAAAATAAAATATCTGGTAAATTGCAATGGCATAATGTAAAATAACACGGTTGAAAAACATATGGGAAAACAACAAAACAGAAACGAAACTGCTAATGCTACGAACTTTTATTTTCCGGTTGCAATATACGGCTGTGAAACACGGACCCTAAGTAAAACAGCGACAAAGAATATCAACGCCTTTGAGATGACATACTACAGAAGGATACTAAGAATATCATGGAAGGAAAAAAAATAAAACTCAGATATTATAAACACATTGAAGATTCCAGAGTGTTGGTTACTAAACACACTAGCAAAAAGAAAACTACACCTGTTTGGTCATATAAAGAGACACAACTGTTTAGAAAGACAAATAATGGAGGACAGAGAACCTGGGTGGAGGAGGAAAGGCAGACCAGACGATGGACTGACGACATTAAAGATAACATGAATATATCGTTGGAAAATGCAAGCCGCATCGCCCAAGACAGAGAATGGTTCAGGGAGTTCATTGGGAAGACAACGTTCTGGAGAGAATACGTCACATGACTCCCATCTGCTAAATTGTCGATGGTTTATTTTCCAATAAGGATGTCATTGTTCCAAAATCATTTGTCACTATTAGACATAAATGTAACTGTCTAATTATTGGATATAATTCTGTTTTTATAACTCTGGATATAACCCTTTTTTTAATACTCTGAATATAACCGTTTTTATAACTCTGGATATAATTGTTTTTATTACTCTGGATATAACGTTTTATAACTCTTGATATATCTGTTTTATAACTCTGGATATAACTCTGTTTTTATAAATCTGGATATAATGTTTTATTACTCTGGATATAACTGTTTTTATAACTATGGATATAACTCTTTGCCTCCTTTTTATGGATCTCCATGGTGAAGTTCCTAAAACATTTCCTTGAAATCAAGAGGTCGTGGGTTCGATATCGGTTCGTGACGTTCTGTTTGCAAGTGTATTTTTTGCACAGATCCCTATGGATTATCCCTTGAAGTTACTGAGTTACGTGGAATACTTCTTCTTCTTCTTCTTCAGCGTTCATTCTGAAACTCATGCTGGATCTTTCTTTTAGTAGGGTCATTGTCCTACTAGATTTCCAGCAGGATGTAATCCAGAAAATGGTATTGCGTTGTGTTGCCGTTTTATTTGCGCCAATGACCCGACACAATTGTCTCAGTGGAAGTTACGTGGTATGAGTGGTACTCTTGGCAGGCAAGGTGTCGCTTCGCACAAAAGGCAGAGTATTTGTGGGGATCTGAGTACAATGAAGTCAATCCTCTGGGCTATTTAAGTCTTTTTTAGTAATTTCTTTTGAGCATTTCTATCTGTATCTGTAATTTTCTTGTAGAAACCTTTATTAATCTCTTTATGATTTATACTGAAACGTCCAGCTTCATTACCTTCATTGTAAAGTTCTTACCATTTCAAATAACTACAGTAGTTTGCCATTGTTTTGTGATCCGATTCTGGACGCTAAGAAGAATATTGTTCATCGATTGTTGTTTCACAAGATTGTGCCGTACAACTGACACGATCACTAAAAAACACTCCTTATCCGCATACAAATCCTAAAATTCAAAAAATATACTACTTCTTCCATGTTGGATTTCAAACTCCTCAGATCCGCCGAAAACGGACGCATCGGACCATTGGTGCAAATAAAACAGCGGCACAATTCAGTTCAATTCTCTGTGCTACATCTAGTAGAACCATTGTCCTTCTACAAGAGAGATCCAAATGTAGTTTGAGAATGATCAATGGCGGAGAAGAAACTCCTCAGATTCGCAGAATGCAGTCTGAAGAACGGATTGCAATGAGTTATGGTTTACAGCTTGGCCATAATATCTGTGATATCTGACTTTGGCATGACTTCTGTATCACTTTGACCTTTTATGGGACAGGATAACAAACTTCACCTAAAAAAAATCTCCCTTATCGTCTCTTACTCTAAGCATTGCAGGTAACATTTTTGCTACTCCTTACTCCCTTCTCAGATCCCAGCATCACATTGGCATCGTTCTATTAGGATGAGGTTGATGAAGTAATCCCTCTAGCTTGATAACTCATACCCTTTCTGACAAACACAGGTTATCCTCAGTTGAGTAACTCATCAGTTGAGTAAACGTGGTGATAACCGAATTGGAACTATCATAAGGTTTGTTGTCGCCAAAGCCTGGTTCTGTTAAATTTTAGGGGTTTATGGACGTATATTTAGTACCGGAAGGGAAACATTTCAGTGCGGCAATTTCCTAGGATCAATAATAATCTTCCTGTGTTTGTATATTTAGAACAGGGAGCAGAACGAATTGTTTAGACACACAAATGTACCCAAAATGGTCTCCATCGTTAGAACGTTGACAGTATTCAGCAAACAACGTAAGATGTCTTAAAGATATCGGCGACAAATATGAGCCGAAATATTCTGGCTTGGATATATATACTCGTAGCAAATATAAGCCGAAATATGTAGGTTTGGATATAATCTCGTAATAAAAAAAACGCCAAATAATTATATTTAAATAAACGTTCGTTAATATATGTGCATTTTTAACAGGAATCAAATTGAGAGTAAGACATAATCTAATTAAAACAGCAAATATGCACTTAAGGGGAATTATCAGCATCAATGGCATCACAGTAAATTGCTGCAAATATCAGCAAACATGTTTAGATATCGTATTAAAAATAATTGATAAATAATTGTGTTGTATTTATTCAAACCTAAACAAAAACACACACTATTTGATGGCAGACTCATGTCA